>JBBCBC010000002.1:2352155-2709312 GCA_037126765.1 Stenogyne calaminthoides
CCACAATAGTGATAACTTACAGGACTAAAAACTTTTTTCTGAGATTCTGAAGAAACGAAGGAAAAAATTAGGTATGCGTGAATTACTGAATTATACCCAACCGTTAATCTGAGTCCAAGTAATACAAGATGAGATCTTTACAAATTACAATCACTTCCGAGAATGAAAAAAATTGGAAAAAAAAGCTGGAGATATACCTTTCCAAGTTATCGTGTTGTGCTTCCCAAGGTCTTATAAAGTCTTCTTCCTCAAAAACAAATCCAGATATTGATATTTCAACCGCTAGTCGCTGACATAAAAATAAGAATGAGGAAAATGGACAAATCAATCCAATCTCATCAACAAGAAAAGAAAGAGAAGGATGAGAATCTTTTTGTAGCTTTTCTTCCTCTCTTTACTTTTTATAGATGTAAAGCTAGAAAGCCTCACCCCTTGGTTATGGTTTTCCCCTACAGCTTTGAACTCAAATTCATCAACATCTCCAATCCTTCTAGCCATTTTGCTCCCCGTAAGTCCAGCTCCAGCAGCTTTTTCAAAAAGAGTCAGTAAGATACCAGATGGCTAAGTTAACAAAATAAGCAGTGAAGCAACATATGAGCTGTCGAGACGGGCCATCCCACCAAATTGGCGGGCTGTAAAACCCCCAACCCAACCTACTATTGGCGGACTGTGGGCCCAGTTGGGCCAGCCCTTTTATTCTTTATTTTTATTAAATAAAAAATATGAAATTTTAAAACTAACACATTAAATTCATCAAATGTAATCAAATAATTTACCTTGAAAACTAAAGCCCTTTACAAAATAAAATTCATCATTCATTAACTACAAACATAATTTCCAACAAATTCAAGTTCATCATTCATTATAATTCATAAACATAGTCTCCTACAAATTAAAATTTGTAATCCATAAACATAAAACATTAAAACCTAATAAAACAACCAAAATATATGATTAGAATTGCTATTAATATACTACCTCAGTCCCAGATTCGTTGTCACATTTACTTTTTATACGCGTTTTTGTGAGCGAGTTTTGTACTAGTAATTGAAATGATAAAGTGACTTTTCAATTTATCATTTCAATTACTAATACAAAACTCGCTCACAAAAACGCATGCAAACAGTAAAGGTGACATCGAATTCGGGACGGAGGGAGTATAAATTTTTTAAAATGAAAGAGGCGAGCCTTGCAAAAGCTCCCGCCTCTCAGCGGGTTTACAAATGCTTGGCTCAACCTACCCTCTAAGTACGGTGCGGCGGGCTGGCCCAACGGGCTAAGCCCATTCTGAGCTTGATGGAATTGCTCTTGATAGCAAGCAAAGACAAACATGGAAGGAAATGTGTGTGAACCCCAAGATAAACTAACTTAGAGAGAAATTCACTCATTAAATATCATAAACTGCATCTCCTACTAACCACCAAAGGAAGCTCCCACTGCAACAGAACCTGCAACACTTCCAGCAGCTGTAGCAACAGCAGCAAAACCACTAGCTCCAATAACAGGGATAATAGTCCCTAATGTAGGTGCTAAAGCACCAAATCCAGCAGCAATTGCTGGAGCAGCTAAACCTATTCAAATATGATGCACAAATATATTCAGAATTCAATTTTACATCCTATTTAAAACTTCAAGGACCTTTGAAACAATTAAAAATGATAATAAGATACCTCCGGTAATAGCCATCAAGGTTCCTCCAGCTAATGCGGCACCACCTATAATACCTCCACGTTTCCACTTAGCCCATTTGCTTTTTGGAGATTTGGCAACTTCTTCTTGTTCCTTTTCTTTTAGAAGAGCCATTGCCGAATAAGCAACCATAATTTCGATTGTCTCCTGCAAAAAGATCATTCAACATCATAAGAGCAAAGGTTTACAACAACTTAGCATAAGGATTTTGTTAAATGTTAACAACATATGATGGTTAAGCCTGGATCTAAAATGAAGGCACGCTCATAGTCTGAGATCAAACAAGAAGCACAACTTTGTGTCTAAGGGTATGTCCATTTTGGGATTATAGTGGACAGGGGAAATCCCGGACTTTGAAGTCCAAGGATTTTAAAATCCCGATGAATAGTTAAACTATATGTTTGTTCTAAGATTTTATAGGGTAGGATGGTGAAAGAGTTCATTAATATTGTATTATTATATTAATATGGATGAATTGAGAAAATAAAAGGGTCGATGATGTGAGTGTATTTGGAGAATAAAAAGGAGAGTAGTGGTAGGTGATAAAGCAACGTAAGATTAATAGGATTTCAAAATCCTTATTTTAAGTCTCAAAACAAATGTAGGTTTGAGATAGTAAAGTCCAAAGTCTGGCCAGAATAGTCGCGAAACAAACATACCCTAAGGAGCTAGAGAGGAAAAAAGTGGATAATATCATTTTTTATCCTATCAAGTTTGGTCCTGAAAATACATATACTCCCACATGTGGTCCCACAGTGGGTTGACTGTCAGTTGACTGACGGAATCAACTATAAAGTTTTATTTTATTTTGTATCCTCAGGAAGTAAGTACACGAGCATTGCAATTTCGCTTGGTAATGGAACCAAAACCTATCAAATGGTTCTAGACAAATTAATAAATGCCAACAAGCAGAGAAGGATTTACTGAAACATGAGGATGCACTACATTTTCTCTCTACTCTTTAGCTCTGCGATGCTATAATTACAAAATGGAATTCATTGGCTGATTACACTGTACATTATGTAAAGTTCCCAATCACAGTGAATTATACCTATAACAGTTTAAACATAAAAAAAAGAGTTGGACTTATGTAAAATAGTTATATCCTGCAACTGTTTTGCAGCTCACTTTACAGTAAAACAACTAATACTTTTTAATGAAACAAGTAATACTATCAAACTAATACTATTTAAACATACACGCAAAATGCAAACCAATTGCATTGGTAAAAAAATTTGCCATAAAAATAACCCATAAAAGCTACCATTTCTAAAATGTATAACCCAAAGAAAACCCGAGAGCATATGCATTCCACAAAGTTAAGACAGTAAAAGTGTGAAATGTACCACTGTTATCCACTTGACATCAAACCAGGTAGCTAGCAACCTTAGTGCCATACGATGTCTGGCATCATAGCCCTTTCTTTGCCTGGTGGAATTTTTGTTGTCTTCAGGAGTATCAGCTAGACAAGCAGAAAGAAGCTCGTATATAACTGTCACTTTCCTTGGGTAACTAAGCATTGCCATCTCTTCCAATGGTTCTCCATCAGATTCAAAGATAGATTCTACGTGGGATTCCTCAACAATGGATGTAATAGCACTTGTCTCCTGCTGACTACTGTCGGGTATACTGTTTTCTTTAGATTCGGACTCCAGATTCTTATCAGGGGTGGAAAACTTCTCCCGACAAGCCTGCTCATATTCACGTTGCTTTTCCATCTTGGATTCATAATCATCAGGAGTCTTTTCCATGCTCAAAGACATAGCCTTGATACTATTTGCTAGAGCCAGTTCCATATCCGCGGATTCGTCAGATACATTGCCATTTTCCTCGGCAAGTAACCGTAAAAACTGTCAAAGAGTGAGTATTCATCATTAAAAATCATGTTCGTTCATGTTGCAGTTGATCCACAACACTTGGAACCCGTTTGGCTGAGTTTAAAGCTGTTTAGGAGATTATAAGCTCTCTAAAAGTGTTTGGTCAAAAAAAATGTTTAACGGCTTATAAGATCTTAAAATAAGCTCTTTACAGCTTATAAGCTTCGATAAAACTAAGTATTCATCATCAGAAATCATATTCGTTTTTGCAGTTGATCCACAGCACTTGATATAACATCATATACCTGGTAGTTACTTCAGAAACCCCACATTTTAAGCATCCCATAACCACATATTTCCAACACAATTAAAAAAAAAGGCCTTTAGGCTCTATCACAGATACTAGAATGTTTAAATGGTGTCAAGAGAAGTTATTATTGCAAAAAATGTTGGTCTCCGAGCTTGAAATTCGCTATGACGGCCTTTCAATAACATTCCTTTTCCCAAAACAACATTTCATAAGCAAAACCCAGATTGTTCTATCAAAGAAATTATTCATCAAAGCATTGATGCCCAATGACAACTAACAACTTAACACTAAAATGCCCTTGTCTAACAAACAGCAAATCGATTCACATTTAATTTTGTGAGACCAAAAAACTTGAAAAAAATACACATATTAGTGGAATTTCCAAAAATCAAGTTCTGAATCCACCATATTTGGCATATCCTATTATCACCAAATGGAAATCATTGTTAGCTTTTACTCCAAAAGATGCAATAATCTGCATTCTATCACACGCATCACCAAATTTATACTTCCCAAAAACTACGTACTAGAGGGAGGGGAAGGGGGAAATCATTCTACAAATAAAAAATCTTAGAAAAAGTAATTAAACGAGAAGGCGAAAGTCAAAAACTAAGAATAAAAAAAGAACTAACAGCTCCAACGTGATGCTTGGCCGGTGAATATGCTACAGTTTCCTCTAGCCCATCCCACGCTCTGCTATCAATTTCCAAAAACCTAAAATCACACACCAAAAACTTCATATAAACTCTCCACATTTTCGTGATGGCAGCAAAAGAGAGAAATAGAGAGAGAGTGAAAAATTGTACTTGAAAACCGGCCTAAGAAGGCCGGAGGACTGGTGGACCCACAGCTGGGGGTCATCGGAGACGGAATCGGAACTACTGCTAGAACTGGTGCGTTCCTCCGACGCGCCACCGTCGTCGTCATCCTGTTTCGACCGAAACCCCAAAGGATGAGTCTGGTGGATCTGCGCTTGGTGCAGGGCCAGAGAGAACAGCGCGGCGGCGGCATATTTTTGCGTCGCCGTCAGCGTCGACGGCGTCGATGACATCAGGTAATTTCAGCTCCTGTTTTGATGCTCACAATTCAAACTCAGCGTGAGATTCGATTTGATTATACTTGAATTGCAGAAACGGTGAAATAATTCAGGAAATTCTTCGGAATTATCACCAGAGATGATCAAAATGATGAATTGCTCAGAGAATTCTCATCAGTCTTCGTTGTCGTTATTTTTGACGGTTTAAGAAAGTGGGGAAGGCATGGAGTACGGCGTCGTTTGAGAAATACTTAATTGACCATTTTTATGTATGCATCTTAAAACAAGTAACAATTTTATCATAAATTTAGGGACAAATTGCAAAACGCATGATTTATCTTTACCCTTTGTTGCACTTTAAGGATCTAATTTTAAATTTTTGCAGGGTAGGTATTTAACTATTAATTTGTTACAAAAAAAGGACTCGGACAAATTTAAGACAAAAAAATATGTATTTCCACTTATTTTTTTATATACCACATTATAAAAAATAATGATATTTTAAAAAAAATAAAAATTATAATAAATATTAATAATGAGTTAATGACTGCTAATATATATTTTTTAAAATATAAATAAATTTATTAAATACAACGAATACAAATACTCGAACAATTACAGTCAAAATCTTCAATAAAAAATACTGAATATGTAGTTCAAAGAATTACAAAGAAGAACTACTAATTAAATATTAATTGACATACCGTACCGTACCGAAAATAGTGATGCATATCTTATACCGTACCAAAAAAAATTTATATTTAAAAATTCATATCGTTTTTGTATACCAAAATTCGGCATACAAAATTTTTTGATAAATGAAAAATATTTATCTACCATACCGAAGTTTTCGGTATATAAAAATTTCGAACGATATCAATATATACCGTCCCGTACTAAAATTTTGATATACTATGTCATACCGAAATATCAGTATTTACATAATTTTGTCAACAAAATACCAAATTTTTTTGGTATATTGAAATATTAAAATTTTAGAATGCATATTACCGTATTGTACCGCAATTCACGGTATATTGAGAAAATCGATATTTTTAGTATTTTCCAGTTATAAGCGCGATATACCAATTTTTTTCTTAAATTTTCCACCTCTAACCGTGAATAGAAAAGAATACAAAAGTTGAGAACAATTTTTTTTTATTGCCATAATACCTTATTTTTCATTTAGGGTTGAGAACGAAAGAAGTTAGATGCAAATTGGAAAAAAAAAACCATTGTTTTGTCTAAAAATTGACCGGGTCCTTTTTTTGCAACAAATTAAGAGTTAAGTATCTACCCTGCAAAATTCTAAAGTTAGGTCCTTAAAGTGCAATAAGGGACACCATCCTTTGGTTTATTTTACTCATCCACAAACATTTGTCCCTTCATGCCTTTTGTCGAGTTAATATTGTGGAATCGTCCTGTAACTTAGGTTGTATCCAATTTTACTCCTGTAATTATTTACTTTTTCAATTTTAATTTTTTTGGTGTAATTTTGGTCCACAAGTACCAAATTGAAGAAAGTGAAAACATACATAACTAAAATATTGATCTTATATGTTTTACTTTTTTCAATTTTGGTCCTTTTACGTGTCCTACATATTTTTATAATTTATGATTTTAGTCCAAGATGATCAAAATTGACACCAAAATGACCATAACTAAAAGTAACAAAATATAGGACTAAAATTGGGCATATCCCAAGTTATATGGTGATTCTTTATATTAACTCACTCCTATTCTTATTTTTTCTGACGCTCATTCCCAAATGAATGATTGATACGCTTTCGCTAGCAATTTTCATGTCACCTCCGCCGCAACAATGGAAGCGCAGGGGTGGAGAGTGAAGCGGCGGGTGGTGGCAGGAATGAAGGGGTGTGGATTAAAGTTTGAGGAGAAGTACTAGAGATGGATGGATGGAGAATTTGAGCAATGCATTGGTAAAAATGTTTATTAGGTTTAGGGTTGAGTCTTGTATGCATTCAGGTGCACCGTGCAATCATAATGCATTTTAGAATCGTGCAACTTGTTATATTAAAAAGTGCAATTTATTTACACTGAATTATGACCTTAATATAAAACGGTTTTTAAGGGGTGATTGGACTGGTTTTGGGACCGGTTCAACTGATCGAATCGGTCGGTCCAATTTGGTACTAAAATCACTTGTTTAAATTGTGGGAGGAAAAGAGGCGCTTCAAGTTGAGGTAATTAATGAGAGGCCATTCTAGTAAATAAAGTAATGAGGGGATAGTTGATCAATAATGAGATATTTATGATTTTTTGCTTTTTTAACATGAAGAATATTGTACTTTTAATAACAATTTTTTCATCATTCACTTATATGAGGTAATTATATAAATGAATTAATTTCACATCGCTCTACAAGTTCGAACATTTAGATGAGATGAAATTCCTTCAATTTATTTTGGTCATTATTAATAGATTTTCTTGTAATGATATAGCCGCACCCATGAGTCTATATATATGAGATGAATGGAGTAATTTATCTTCAAAAGTATTGCATCGTTAGTCTAGGGTTTTCGATTCGATCACTACGAGGTACGAGCAACGCCGCCAATGATTTAGTTCAACGAGCGACATTAATTCATCGAAGAAGGTCTCGTCTCTTGCCTCACACTCACTCAGTTTATTTCTTTATCCTATTTTGGTAAATTTGTTGTGCAAAATCAAGTTAGATCTATCTCTTTCTTTTGATTGCCTATATGTTTTGAATTGTGGGTGATTTAATGTAGGTGTTTATATTGTTTTGGTAATGAACTGAAAGTTAAAAAAAAAAAATTGTGTGGTAGGAATTCTTTATTTTTGTATAATTATATGTTGAATTTCACTGTTTTTTCTTAATATATGAATTGTTCATTTGCTTTCTTAGAATAATTTAGCCATCCCATTATGATTCAGAGAGATCTTGTGTGAGTCCGTCATACCAAATGAAATTTTATAATACAGAGCACCAATATCAGTGACCAATTTTTGTTTAACTAAATACATTGATTAATTTGATATGAACTTAATAAGACATATCAATTTTACATAACTCAAGTGAGACATACTCATATAAATTTAATTAAAAATTGTGTAAGTATGCTACAATCATACCCAAATTTTGTCTTGCATAAAACAGAATGTGATAGGGTCGTCCACCTACCTAAAAACGGAAACCATTCGGGAATGTAAAATTATTTTGAATTTTAAATTTTAACCTTAATTTTTTTATTCCACAACTTGATAGTAGTCCGTTTTGCTCGAAACCATTAAGATTAAAGTTAAATTGGCCCTATATTTTTTTTCTTTTTCCCATTTTTTGTCATTTTGATATCAATTTTGATTTTTTTGTCTTGTATGCTTTTACCTTTTTCAATTTCGATTCTTTTAGTGTCCATTTTAGTTTGGAAGGATCAAATCGAAAAAAAAAATACATAACTAAAATTGAACACAGCCTTACCTAAGTTATATGATGATTCTTGATATTAACTCTCATCATATCATGCAGAATTAGATGGCAGAAGAGCAAAGTTCAATTGTGTGCACGAGATCCGAGGAGAGTGCATCACAAAAATACGGAATTAGGATTTGCTTCAACTCACAGGTTTTTTATACTTATATGTATTTCTTTTTCTAAACTGTTTATTTTTAAATGACGACTCGAACCCGTGACTTTATGGTATAAATAGTGGTACTCAACTCAAAACCACTCGAGAACTCAATAAAATTTTTGTATTATGTTTCAATTATTTTACTCTATTTTAACAAAGTAATCTTATGTCAATTGAATATGTAGGGTGATATATCTTCGTTATACATGTGACATTCTTTTATTGTGATAAAAGAGCCCCATTACAAATATATTGCATTAGAAAACATATATGATTAATTTATTATACAAATACCAAGAAATCTGGCTTTTCTTTTTTCAAATTTGCACTAAAAATACGAAATCCTTACCCTTATTTATTTTATTCCTCTAATAATTTTTTTTTATATAAGGTATAAAAAAATTACTTTGTACCTTTGAAATATTAGAGTTTGAATCACAAATGGTCTCATAACTTTAGTCTCAAATATATTTGGTCTCATAAATTTTTTTATTATCGATTTAGTCTCAATAACTTTGACAATGTCCAATTTTAGTCTCAAATCGATCGTTACAACGTTATTTTGCCGTTTCAATTTGGAGTTTTCTGATGGATGTTGTGACTGGACTGTCACGTGTATTTTTAAATGTGTTTTACTAATTCTTGCAATCAATTCTGCTTTAATTATAATTTTTAAAAAAACTATATGCCTGAAATTCCAGGTGTTAAAAAAAAATATACACATGGCAGCCCAATCACATCATTCGGGGGAAAGCCCCAAATTGAAATGGCAAAACAACGTTGTTTCAACCGATTTGAGACTAAAATTGGACATTATCAAAGTTATTGGGGCTAAATCGACGATAAAAAAACGTACATGACTAAATCTATTTGAAACCAAATTAAGTTATGAGATCATTTGTGATTCAAACTCGAAATATTACTCGGCCACTTTTACTTGAGAAATATTATTGTTTTCTGCATCGCACATTTCGTGAAACGGTCTCACATTTACTCCCAATTAAATTGCAGGATGGAAGCCGAAACTATTACAAATGTGATCAACACACAAAACTCAAAACTTTAATTCGAGCTTTTTGCAAAAAAACACAAATTGAATACGAAACAACCGTTTTCCTGTTTGAAGGCAAACCCCTTCCTTACGTGGGGACTATTGCGCAGGTAACTAACACGTTCCATGAGACGATTTCACACAAAGTTTTGCTTGTTATATAGTCATTTTTTAATTATAAATAAAGTTGGATGAGTTTAGTAATTTGATTCATATACATTATGGAAGGCTGGATTGATTGATCAAGACGAAATTGATGCAATGATGATTCAAATTGGCGGGGGAGGTGCCCTTTCGGAATAGGTGATGCAGGACGAGAAACAATACACTATCCAATTTCATCGCTTCTACAAGAATGTTACGAGTTAATGATCATTCAATTATGTATTCTTCGATGAACATGACATTCAAAGTGTATTCAAATATTTAAATATGTCTATAATAAAGTAATAGAAGTACTTATGATCAGTGTTTTCATAACCGAACCGTGATCAAACCGGTTTGGGCATCGGTTGCCGATCCAGCCGGTTCAACCGTTAAATTGATTTATGCATATTTCTTTTATATTTTGTATGTTACATTAAAAAATAAATATTTATTCATAAAAAAATAAAATTATACTAATTTATAACTTATAAGTCTTATATTAAAATAAATACAATAAAGTTTGTAGACTAGAGATGATGGCGTTGTGGATTAATTCCACACAGTAGGTGACGGCGATAAAAAGAATAAATGAAGTTGATGACTTGTGAATGAATTTATGAGAGAGAAAATGATACTGAGATAAAAAATAATAACATTATACAGAGAGATTTAGAAAAAAACAATAAAAAAATCAAGAAAAGTAATTTAATAAATAATAAAACCGGATTAGCCATTTTTAAGGAGTAATTGGACCGGCGACATGAGCGGTTCACGGTTCGACCGGTTCAATTGGGCGGTTCAATCGATTTTTGAAAACACTGCTTATGATGAATATATAATTTATTTTCGTAAGAGGTCATAACGACAATGGCGATTGTTATTCAAATTTCGTGTGAATTTAATCTATTTTTCTCGAGGCCCTTAATTTGATATTTTAGAATGTATTTATTCAAAGACCACTAAGTTTGAGAATGAATTGAGTTTGATTGAAAAGTTGTATCCAACTATTGGCTAAATAGTTTGCCGACCATACCCGAAAGTCAGTCTCCTGTGAAATTTGTTCACCCGTATGAAACTTTCATTTAACAATACAGTTACAATTATAAACTCCTAGTTATTTAGTAACATTCATTTAAACAATGAAAGTAAATATCTCAATATTTTCATAAAATAATTCAACTCTATAATACCAGTGTATAGGACCTTTCTATTTAAAATAACTTAGCAAGCTAGAAACATAAAAAAATCACTACAAAAAAAAGCGGGTTTTAATGACGGAAATTAGCGACGGCTACAAAAACCGTCGTTAGTAGCGACGGTTTAAGTCAGACGGTCAAAGTCCCCGTGTTTAGTGACGGTTTTGGTATCCGCAGCTATTAGCGACGGAATAGCGGCAGTTTAGCGACGGAATATTCGAATCGGGTCAAATCGGGTCTTTTAACGACGGTTATAACTATCGCTAAAGTCGGACCCCGGCGTGAAGCATCTCGGCACTTGGACCACTGCCCAGCCGAGTTTAACGACGGTTTTTTGAACAAAGCGACGGTTTATGACCGTCGCTAGTAGCGACAGAAATTAAGTATCCGTCGCTAATCCGTCGCTAAATTCCAATTATATAACCTGCAAGTTCAAAGATTCGACGCCGTTTTTTTTGCATATAGATCGCCCTCCGCCGCTTTAAAATGCGCACGTTTTGTTGTCGCCTTCCAGTGGATTCGGTGCACGTGGTTCACTTCGTATAGTCGTATTCTTCCTTTAGACGGTATTTTTTTAATTTTGAACCGTTTATTTTCTTGTTTTATATACATGCATTTATATATATATATACATATATATATAATTCGATATTATATATATGTATTTTAGTTTAATTAGTCAATTACTTATATGCATGTTAGATTAGTTTGGTTAGATTAGTTTAGTTAATTAGGATATTTTATAATTATGTGATATATATATATATATATATATATATATATATATATATATATATATATATGTGTGTGTGTGTGTGTGTGTGTGTGCGCGCGTGTGTGTGTGTGATAGAATGGTTAGAATTGTTAGATTGATATATGGTTGACTAGAATGGTTAGAATTGTTTTATAATTATGTGATATATATATATATATATGTATTAACATTTGGTTAGAATTGTTAGATTGATGGTTGACTAGGATGAATATATAATAATACAGTCAAAATTTTGTTGAAATGTAGGCGCGATTTTAATTAATTATTTAAATTAATTAATTTATGTCAAATTATTTGATTGGTTAGATTGTTAGTCCATGTGTTGAGAATTAATTAGAATTGAAATTTGTTGGTTGACTAGAAGATGAGCATATATAATACAGTCGAGACTCTATCGAAATTTGTTGGTTGTTTAATTAAATTGTTATTAAAAAAAATGAATTTGTTTTTATATAATGAATTTGTTTTATATAATGGGCAGGGCAAATGAGTACTAGTCAAGGACGACGGGAATGAATGGATGAGGCAGAGGGGTGGCGCCGTCATGAATGGTTCGAGCACCAGGAGGTGGTCCTGGCGACGGGTCCATTCCTCTTGAGCGGGTCCAACTCGGAAGAGAGTCCTTAGGACCGAGGTCGGCCTGAACGACTGAACATCTCATCGCGCAGAGGCGGTCGATCAATTCGTGAAAGTAAGTTATAATTTTTACTTACTTATTAATTTATTTAGTTATAAAATTAATTGTTAATTATACTTATTAATTTTTTAATATGTTTCAAAGATCATACACAAATTGAGGCTTTCCACTATAGCCACCAACTCCATCTTCAATCTGAATTGCAATGGGGGGCCCAAGTAAAGTTATAATTCTTAACTTACTTATTAATTTATTTAGTTATAAAATTAATTTTAATTATATATATATTTGTTTTTAAATTTAATAAAGTTTGTGTTAATGAAATCATAAATGCATTTAAGTGGTGGGATGGTAGGACTTTTCACTATTGTAAGCTTGCCAACTCCATCTTGCGGACATGTTTTTATTGCAATGGGGGCCCACATGAAGGAAATGCGTGTTTAAGAAAGTATGCTTTTACTTTGTATAATCTAATTTTCGACTTATTTATCAAATTATTATTTATATCGTGCTTTAAATATGATTGATTGTTTATTTTTATTTAATATATATATGTTGTTATATATAAATTTAATTTAGTTTACCGTCACGTTAATTAAATTAATGTCCCTTTTGTAACTAAAAGTGCATTCATGGTGGGATGGTAATGAACAACCATCGCGAAAGTTGATTTCATTGGTTTGTCTTTGACCAAGAGATTACACTAAGGTATGATTGCCCAATAGACCCACATGGAGGATAAATTCTTCGAAATCGAACAAGGAAGAATTAGACCTCAGGTTTCGTTGTTTCTTAACCTTCGCCCCCTTAAATAGGATCACGTGATTGGTAACTATTGCTTTGACTTATCATGGGTAGCTTAATCGGAGAGATTCAATACTTTTTATCTTGGGCAATATTATTGGTCACACGTGATTGCTAAGATTTAATACGGTGGCACGCTTGCTTGATTTGATCCCTCGGGAGGTTCATAAAGTTTTATCATACCAAATCTTGCAAGGGAATTAGTTTCCTATGGATAATAATGTTGAACCGCTCCTCGACCAATGACAAAAAAGATATTAATTAATCTGGAAAGCTATTTCAAAGGGCTTGAATTAATTAGTGGGCTAGATAATCTTAAACACGGAAATAATGACCCGGAGCCATATTGACTGTAATATGGGTTAAGATGGATAGTGCAATATTAATTATGTAGTGGATTAATTAATATTTATGGGCTTGAATTATATTGTGGCTCAATATTAGATATTCAAGATCCATTAGAAGGTTCAATCTTAATTCTCCTAAAGGCCCCTGAGTAGCCCAACATATACAATAATAATAAAAAGTTGATTAAAATAAAATAAATATTGTTGCTTTATTTTTATTTTCAAAAATTATGGATTAAAGAGGGAGAAAGATTTTCTTTGAATTTTGTTATGGAATGAAGATATGTATTCTTGGAATACAAGATTGTCTCATTATTAAATTCAAGAAATCTCCCACTGCATACATAATGAAATTTCAAAATTTTGGAAATATAGTATGAGAAAGATTTTCTTGATTTTCTTGAAAAAATATTATGGAAGATATGTATTTCTAAAATACAAGAATATCTTTAAATTCAAGATCCAAATCTTTCTTGCACACTAATATTTTAATTATAAAATATTTAATTTTTAATTACGGGAAAGAGAATATACGGATATATTCAAGATTTCTTGGTGACCAAGAAAAGTCTTATCCCACATTGAAAAACAACACAAATTTCGGCCCACCCTCTCTCCTCCTAAAATAGGGATGATTAGTTTATTCCCAAGACAATTCCATGTGGAAATATTAAAGAAATCCACATAAGTGGTGCAACAAAGTTTATTTTTTCCTTTTGTTAATTGTTCGCGAGTATCCTTCCACCGGATTGTCGAAAGAGGGCTAAGGAATACTTGGGAAGTCCTTTTGGTTAGTCCGTCCGACCAAAGCCACCGCCATCCCGAGAGGACGCTCACGTAAACCCGTAGATTCCGCATGCGTAGGTTTTACGGGCTTTTTATATGCATGATATGTTGTTGTAATTATTATTTGAATTAATATGATTAATTCATGCTAAGAATAATTAATGAATTAAATTTGTATTTAAATATTCACCCCGGTCAGATTGGTAACTCATTCCCAAACAGATTTTGATGACCGACCTGTGGAGTACGGAGTCAATTGTGGTGGTTTGAGCGATCCCGCAAGATACCGAGATGTGCCGAAGAATCGCCAAAATCGCCTCGAGCCAGGAGCGAGGGATTGGGGCGTACAGTACAAGGCCTAATCCCACCGACGATTTCGGAGGACCGCACGGCGAAAGTAAGTAATATAATTTATTTAATTGTACAATAATTAAGTTCATAATTAATATTAATATTTTTATTTGTTTATAGAAACTACGGCTAATGGACGCCTCTAAACGCATTGAGACGCTGGCACTCTACCACCCTTCAAATGGGTGACCTCCACCTACACCACACCACCCACGCACGTAAGTAATTAATGTTGTATTTCGAATTATTACACCTAATCTTAATTATAATATTTAATTTTTACAGAGAGTTGTGTGAGATAGAGTCGGTGTCCAAAGTGGTGGTCCAATTAATTTGAATCGATCTATGTGGAGGAGGCCGCAAGATCAATAGACAAATGGTACTGGCAGTGGGTTGTCTTCCCGCCTCGATCGACGAGAGACACAACCCTACTCGCCTCGGACTCTGGCGGACCCAGCCACATCACGCAGTTGTACAACAACAACCGAACAGACAGAGAGGCGGTGATCCGAAGCAGAGAAGAAAAATCAACTAAGTGGTAGCCGCCAGATCCGCCTCGCATCCGCCCGCCGTTCAAATGGGTTGCTCAGAAGATTTTTTTTCGGTACATTAATTTCGGCGACATTAAGGTGGCGGTCGGTGGTGGCGGTTCATTGGTCGTGGTGGCAATGGTGGGTGATTTGGTCGTGGCGGCAATGAAAGGAGGCGGGTGTTGGTGGCAATGGCGGTGGCGATGATGAAATTCGAGATTTTCGATGGCGATCATAATGAAATTTTTCGATCATAATTTTTTTACCGCTAATTTGGGGATAATAATTATTATCCCGACCGTTTATGAAACTCTATTTTTTTTTATTATTCATGAGGTGACACTTTATTTTTTTCATTTAAATTTTCGTTTATGAAACTCTGTTTTTTTTTTCTTGTTTATGTATGTATAATGTTTATCGTTTATGTATAATGTTATTTATGTATATTATATTTGTCATTTTTTTTAGATTCAAGTATTACTTGTTTAGATATAAAAGTATTACTTGTTTACATAGATAGTATTACTTTTTTACATAGATATTATTACTTGTTTACTTTTCTAATATAACTTGTTTAAATAGAAAAGTATTACTTGTTTAAATAGAAAAATATTACTTGTTTAAATAGAAAAGTATTACTTGTTTACATAGAAAAATATATATAACTTGTTTAAATAGAAAAGTATTACTTGTTTACATAGATAGTATTACTTGTTTACATAGAAAAGTATATATAACTTGTTTAAATAGAAAAGTATTACTTGTTTAAATAGAAAAGTATTACTTGTTTACATAGAAAAGTATATATAGCTTGTTTAAATAGAAAAGTATTATTTGTTTAAATAGAAAAGTATTACTTGTTTACATAGAAAAAGTATATATAACTTGTTTAAATGGAAAAGTATTACTTGTTTAAATAGAAAAGTATTACTTGTTTACATAGAAAAGTATATATAACTTGTTTAAATAGAAAAGTATTACTTGTTTAAATAGAAAAGTATTACTTGTTTACATAGAAAAGTATATGTAACTTGTTTAAATAGAAAAGTATTACTTGTTTACATAGAAAAGTATTACTTGTTTAAATAGAAAAGTATAACTTGATTAGATGAAAGGTATTACTTGTTTAAATAGAAAAGTATTATTTATTTAGATAGTGAAGTATTACTTGTTTAGAAGGAAAAGTATTACTTGTTTAGATAGAAAAGGTATATTTTTTTTAAAAAAAACAAGTAAAAAATATCCATTTAATATAATATAATATAATTTTAATTTTAATTTATATAAAAAAATTACTACCTCCGTCCCAAGAATATGCACATTTACTGTTTTTGCGTATTTTTGCGAGCGAGTTTTTTATTAATATTTGAAATGATAAAAATAATTTTTAAAGATGCATGCAATAGATGAGAGGTAGATCTATAATACCCCTCTTTAAAAATTATTTTATCATTTGAAATACTATTAAACAACTCGCTCACAAAAACTCGACAATAAAGTAGATGTGCATATATTCTTGGGACGGAGGGAGTATTATATAAAAATGTGATTGAATTAATAAATAAAATAATTGAAATAAAGAATTTTAAAAAAATTGTTTAAAAAAACGATTTTTAGGACATATAGAATTAATTTCATTAAGAAAACGAAGAAAGTTAGTGCTTGAGCGGAATTCTTCTTTCCAGCGCCCAAGGTCCCGTCTTCGGTCCCCCATGGGAGCGAATAATTGTCTCAATTAATTGGGAGGCTTAGAGGCTTATATATGAGATGCTTGGTGGTTGGGTTCGACATAGTCCGTGGTTCGGGTGGTTCGGTGCTCACTCGGGCGTCCCCGGGCCCGGGTTCGAACCACAACGAGCCATTTTTTTTTCAAAAATTCACGATATAGCGACGAAAAACGACGGTCGCTAATAGCGACGGAAGTCAGTCGTCGCTACACCACCGCTATATGTTCGACGGCTTTGGCGACGGTTTAACGACGATTATTTTAACCCGGGCCCGGGCCCATATGTCCGTCGCCAAAGCCGTCGCTATTTGGTGACGGTAAAAAACCGTCGCTAAATCTTAGCGATCCTCGGTTTCCCGACGGTCAAAAAACCGTCGCCAAAGCCGCCGCTACTATGTGTAGCGATAGTTTTAACCGTCGCTAAAACCGTCGTTGAACCCCATCTTTTTTGTAGTGAATCTTAAATATAATAAAATCAAACCCAACCGTAAAAATAAATATAAAAATCTAATTATAATATTAAAAATCTAATATATATATCAATATCTCCATCAACAGTTCTTCTCTTCTTGAAAACGATTTCACCTCATGGTACTTCGAAGACGAGTTGGAACATTCATTATGAAATAATTTCATCTCTTCCAAAAATCCGAACTTATGTATAAAGAGGCATGGAATCGATTGTTCATATTAATTCCCCAATGCCCCTCACTAGCTAGTGGGTTGGATTCTCAATTTATCCATTTTCGTCTCTTTTTTATTGTCAAGTTGCAAGAGTTAGTAATCATTAGTTGATACTCGGTTAAATTGTATGTTTCATTTCCTTTGTGAAAATTTTAGGATTTTTGCTATTTAGTTATTATAGTTAAACCAAAACCTCCATTACTTAAATTTGTGTAGAAAGAACCAATCTGCTTAAAGACCACTTTACATTGCTACTCCATTCTCTGTGAATCAACACTTGTTTGCCACACTACAAAAGCACACCGTACACTTGTGGATTCTATGATTAAAAATTTATGTACTAAATGAAATATTTTACTAACAAAATGCATGTATGGTCTTGCATCTTATGGTATCTGTGGTGTGATTCTTTGCCTAAAATCTTGTAGTTCTATGTTTGTAACTCTTTCTCGATGTTTGAGTATCTCTGGTACTCCTGCAATAAATTATTATTTTTCTATAAAAATAAATGGCCGCGACGATAATTCGACAATGAATTAATTAGTATTGGTGGCGTCGGGTGAGAGGGGAGAGGACATTCCATTGGGTTTGTGTTAAATAAAATAATGATGTTTGTCCCACATCGATTTGCGAACAAAGGGTGAGGGGCTTCTTAATGTTATTTAAGAAGACTGATTGTCTTTGTTACAAGTTCACTAGTCAATACATTTTAGTCTTGTATTTGACTCTAATTAAATTATTTTCTCATATTCTCTTCTGATAGAGTCTTGTGAGAAGGATGAGTCTTTCAAAGACTTGTAAGCGTGTAGAGGTGTCGAGTGAGTAAGAAGAAATTATGTATAATAAAAATAAATTTTCATACACATTTTTATTTTTTTTGTTTTTTTTGGCATTTTTCATGTTAAATTCTTGGGTTGTTGATTATTATTTTTTGTTTCTTCATTTTATTTCTTGTTTGTCCGTTTTCCTCTGTGTGTAAAGTGGGACTAAGTTCCCCCTGCACATTCCTAGGTTTTTAATTAAAAGGGTAATTAAGTTAATTGTTCAGGTGTCAGTAGTCCCGCCCATAAATCTATTACATGGATAAATGGAGTAATTTCTCTTACAAATATCGCCCCACTAGCCTAGGGTTTTCATTTCGACGATTACGAGGTACGCCGCCGCCAACAATTTAGTTTGACAAGCGACATCAATTTCGTCGAAGGAGGTCTCACCTCTTGCCTCACACTTACTCAATTAAGCTTTGCTATCCTATTTTGGCGAATTTGTTTGTGCAAATGTTGGAAATGGAGTAGAATCTGTATTTTTTTTTCTTGCTAAAAAAAAAGGATAATATTAAGGGAGTACCAGAGAAATTAAGAGATCTATGTCTTTTATTGTCTTGATTCTTGCTTTATACACTTTCTTCTTCTACACACACAACTGAAGATGTTAGTTGGAACGCAAAGTTCATTTGTAGAGAGGACAAAATTAGAGGTTGCTTCGATAGATGAAATTTCTTGATTCTTGCTTTATAATACACTCTCTTCTTCTACACATATAACACGCACAACTGAAGATGTCAACTGAAACACAAAGTTCATTTATATATATATATATATATATATATAAATGAACTTTGCACTCCAGCTGACATATTCAGTTGTTTGTGTTCTGTGTGTAGAAGAAAAGTGTATAGAGCGAGAATCAAGAAATTTCAACTATTAATTGATGAAACTCTAATTTCGCCATCCTCTATAAATGAACATTGCGTACCAACTGGCATCTTCAGTTGTGTGTTGTGCGTAGAAGAAGAAATCGCAATAAAGCAAGAATCAAGAAAATGAAAGACATATATAGATCTCTTAATTTCTTACAACACCTGGGCGTGTTCGGTAGAAGGCAAATGAAGATGACTTTGAAGTGTATTTGGTGGGGGAACTTATTGATAGGTACATTTCAGGATCGTAACTTACTAATAGATACAAAATGGTTGCATATATGTAGATACATTTGCACTTTTGAGTGCAACTTTGACTATGCATGTATGCAATCCTATTTGTACCTATTAGTAATTTGTATAAAAAAATTGTACCTATTAGTAAGTCCTTTGTGTAGTAGGGGTTCCATCTCCTTTCTGCGACAACTGAAGACGATTCAAATTACTTCATCTCTGTCTAGTTTCTCGATATTTTGGACTATAGTGTTTTTTTTGAGTCGAAAATAGCAATGTTTTCAAGCACGGTGGTTTGAGTACTCAACAAAAACGCTATAGTCCATAATATAGAGAAACTAGATAGAGGTGAAGTAATTTGAGTCGTCTTCAGTTGCCGCAGAAAGGAGATGGAAACCCTAAAACATAGCTCTTGGAGGCTGTTCTGGGAAGTTATATCAAAATCTTGTAACTCTTTATTTCGGGTACTTCTGATACTCCTGTAATAAAACATTTTATCCGAAGAAAAAAAAGCTTTTGGCTCTTTTCCAAGCTTATTTTATTTCAATAATTTATATTGAATATGAATTCTCAAATGCAATTTATTCACCCTCAACGTTTGAAAAAAAAATACCAACTTCATTTGAGCCATTGTACTTAAGTCCATTTGCATTTTTGTTTAGAAGAAAACTAAATTGGGAAAACATCATTAATATACCATAAATTAGGAAAAATGTGAACTTTTTATTTGGGAAAATATCAATTTTGATCATGTAATTTTAAGTGGGCTAGGTCTTATATGCACCAAGACACTTCAAGACTCATAGTGCATTTTAGAAGCGTCTTGACTTGTTATCTTTGAAAAGTCGACTTATTTATACGTAAAAGTGCAACTGTTAATATGGGAACATAGTTGAACGCTTCTGTTTGGAATAGTTGCACGTTTTTATTTTGTGTAGTTGCACGCTTCTAAAATGCACTATGAATCTTGGCGGTGTGCCAGTCTACGAGACCCACTTTTTTAAGTGAATTCAATTTAAATTATTTATCTATATTATTTATCTATATTATTTATCAATTTTAATCTACATGTATTCAATTTTAATTCTTTTAGGTTGTAAAAACATAATATAACCGAAATTTCACACGTCGCTCCTGATTTTTTAATTAAATTAATGAGTTAAAAATTAATTAAAAAATCCTTTTTTTCCAAAGGAATCGAAAGCGTACTTCAATCATCAAATCGAATCTCGGCATTTAAAAGATCCATTTAAAATTAATTTGAGCTTAAAAAATTTGTAAATACATTTTAAAAATATTTAACTAAAATATATTTTAATATTAAAAAGAATTATATAAATTTAACTTATCAATTTGGCTAGAAATCAGTCGTCACGTGTGCAATTCGAGCAACGTTCAGATTTTCCGAACTAGAAGGATGAAAATTGGACACAAAAATATCATAATTGAACTCATATGGACTAAAATTGAAAAGTAAAAAAGATAAAGGATTAAAATTGAATTCAACCAAAATTACAGGACCAAAATACACAATACACATGCCTATTTCTTTCATCTTCTTGATCTTAATTCTTCTAACACACACAAAAGATGGCAGCTACACTGTCAACTTCAAGTGCATCTATACATGATGACAAAGTTAGAAGGGTGTTTTTTACGGTAGTCAGGGTGTCGTACTGACTGCCAATAGTCAGAGTCTGAAATTGCGTCATGTGTCGTCGTATTCTATCGTACTGACCTAATACCTGTTGTACAAGTTTAATTCATAAATTATTTTTTAAATTAAGTTTTTTTTCATTTACCATTTACCCCCTCTCAAATCAAATTAGAGAATAATATATTAATTTATTTTTTTTCTAAACCTAAAAATCAAATATCCCATATTTTGCCCACAAAAATCAATTCACGCACCACATTGTGCCCAAATTTCATCCAGAAGCCATTACCATCGTTCCTTTCATCCATAAGCCCAAATTTTAGTGTTGCCTACAGTTCGCCGGCGACGCCGTCATCACCACCATTTCTGGTGTTGCTCACAATTCGCCGGAGACCACCTACTCGACCCGGCGACCACTCTCCCTTGTCGTCCAATTTCTCTATTACTCATTCTCTCTGATCATCCGTGATAGCCGAATACCTTACGCTATTCATTCACAAAACAGAGGTATGACGATATATAATATATTCCTTGCAATTGTTCTTGCTTCAATTTGCTTTATTTCTACTCTTATGGTTTGGTAAAATTAATTTGTTGTCTTATTATCTTGCTTCAATTCGCTTTATTTCTACTCTTCTGGTTTGGTAAAATTAATCAGATGTCTTATTATCTTGCTTCAAATGTGCTTGCTGCTTTATTTTTACTCTTGTGTTTGGGAAAAAAATAATCTGATTTCGTATTATCTAAGCTGTAGAAATTTCTTATTATTGCCAGAAGTGTTCATGATTAGTTCAATTGCTGCAATCTGATTTTGTATTGCTGCAATCTGATTTCGTATTAATCATTTATCATTGCTGCAATCTGATTTCGTATATTTTTTTATTAGTCCAATTGCTGCAATCTGATTTCGTATTAATCATTTATCATTGCCAGAAGTGTTCATGATTGATTGTGATGATAATGCTGCAATCTGCACAAAACATACTTTATTTCAACTGAAATAGCGAGTTTTGGATGCGATTTTCTGCGTTTCTGAGAGGGGTCCAATAATTTTCAGTTGCTTTTCTTCAAGTAAGGTACAAAAAATGGCCCTCCAGGTCTGTATTTTCGGATATAGTTCAGAGTGAAGCATGGATGTGATGAATTCTTCCCT
Source organism: Stenogyne calaminthoides (assembly GCA_037126765.1). Lineage (NCBI taxonomy): Eukaryota > Viridiplantae > Streptophyta > Magnoliopsida > Lamiales > Lamiaceae > Stenogyne > Stenogyne calaminthoides. The sequence continues at coordinate 2,374,399 of JBBCBC010000002.1, forward strand.
TATCTTTTATGCTTTCATAGTTCGACTTTCTTTGAGAACTTTTGTCAAACACTTGGTATGTATATCCTTGTGCAAATATTTTGTGAATATGGAGCATGGTACTTAACACTTGGTTGAAGCTTGACATATTTTTGTGTGTACCGAAGTTATGACATGGTGAATTTGATAAAGTTTGATTGGAGCATGGGTTTGTGAATTGGTTCTTTACTTGTGCTATAAAGTTAGAAATTCTTTAACAACTTTTCACAAGTACTTGGTGGGTGTCTGTGTGTGCGATAATTTGTCACTAATTAGAGCAAGATTTTTGGTTAATGGATTATTCTATTGAATATTGCTGAAAACAAGAAATACTTATGTATACAGGAATTTTATGTTTAACACTTTGAATGAAGTGTGAAACAGTTTTGTTCAATTGGGTGAGTGTGTTCGATTATTTAACTTGCTTGTTTAATTACTTTGGATGCTTGAAAACGCTTAAAGTGGTGATAATGTGGAGAAATTTTTATGCTACAGAATTCATGTGCTTTGTTCTTGGTGAGGAATGAAAGTTGAAAACACTAGTGCTTAATTATTTAATAGTTAGAGTGCACCTCAAAAATTGTAGCTTGTTATCTCCATCCCCACTTTCAGAAACTATAAGTCTGAATTTAAACCAGTGCAATATATTATTTTCTCACTATTGGTTGTTCAACAGAAGTATTAGATGCTTCTCAATCCGTTGGGGCACTAAAGATCTTAAGAAGCAATTCCAAAAGGCAAAAAAATTCCTAAAGGATGTGGTGTCTAGTACCTCGGATATTCTCGATAAGGATGAAATAAATGGTGAGCAGAGTAAAGTCCGAGACCCCATTAGGCAATCACAAAATTATGGTATATGAAATCCTTCGAAGAGTAAGCCCCGTGGACATTTTGTGGGTATGTGACTATGTACCTCAGATATTTTGTGAGTAAATGTCTTCATGAAGGATTATTAAACGACATGCAAGAATAATTAAAATTATGGTATACTAGAAGGCAGAGATGTCGATTTTGTGGGTATGTGACTATGAACGTAATTTTAATTATTCTTGCATGCCGTTTAATAATTCTTCATGAAGTAATATTTTTGTAAGCACTTTATTAAATTTGTAAATTTCATTTTTTAGGTATCAAGGACATAAAATTATGGAATGTCCAGATAAGAAAGCAAAATTGAGCAAGAGAAGAAGTCACATTCCACCAAAGGCGATGAGGATCCTTAGAGAAGAAGTGGCTGCAGACTTGCAGAGCACACTCGATGCACATGCACCGATGTATAGAACAAATAGTGTCCAAGTTTTAATGGAGTTTAATCCTGAGATTTTGCACATCTTGTTACCAAATTTTATATGAATTTTAATTCGGTTTAAGATGGAATTTTGAGTTTGATGGAGTTGACATGTCTGAGTTGTTGATTTGTTACTGGAGCAGATTTATGTTTGGACTTTGTCTAATTAAATTTCTTAAATTTAGGTATAACATATTGGGGTTATATGCAACACTAGGTGATTCCTTTTTTAGATACAGAGACCCTCATTCTGTTATCATAGCAAAAACATGCGAATAAGTAATTAAATATGGACATGGTTTGATGGCAAAATGATAATTCTAAGTGTAGAAGATCTTAGGTTCAAATTCTAACTTGGCTATTTTGATTTTTTTAAGATAAATTATTATGTGAAAATTTTCATATGTGAGTCTACTGTAAATTACAATTAAAGGAAAAAAAAATTCCTAACATGAAAGCAGTTTATGTCCATCTTAAAATAAGAACAAAAAAAAAAAAATAACCGTTTGAAATCAGTATAAAATGTAATAACTCCATATATGTCGATAAAATAAAATACATGTCGTTATGTCCATTTACGAGTAAATCATAAATTCGGATTTTTTGGACAAAAGTCCATAAGACATTTTTATTACAAAAAGCCCAATTTTTTTTAAGAAGATGGTTATTTAAATATAAAATTTATAAAAAAAGGCATGAAAAATGATATTTTATTTTGACTATGCTCTCTGTGAATAGGAGTGATGCAATTGGATAATTTTAGCTAAGACAACTCAATTTTACTCAAAAACTTAGTTTTTTTTTAATAATACGTTTTAATATTCGCAAAATTAGGAACATGTTATCAAATTCACTCAAAATTTGAATAACGACATATATGTCGTTATGAGGAAACGTATGTTGTTATTGACATATACGACTATAAATTCATTATGTTTCTACCCTATCGCCTTTTTTTATATTTTGAACATAAAAAATTTACGTAAAAACATAAATAAATGCTTGAAATCAGTATAAACCGTAATAACTTAATACATGTTGTTATGTCCACAGTCCACTCACGAGTAAACCATAAATTTGAATTTTTTTTTTTTAACAAAATCCCATAAGACATTTCTATTACACAAAGCCCAATTTTTTTTGAGAAGTAGGTCTCATAAGTAAGATTTGTAAGACTATATAGTGCATTTTAGAAGCATGCAACTATATAAAATAGAAACATGCAATTATTTTAAACATAAGCATGCAACTATGTTCCCATATTAATAGTTGCACTTTTCTGTGTAAATAAATCGCATTTTTCAGCATAACAAGTTGCATGCTTTTAAAATGCACTATGAGTGCACGGTGCACCCGGGTGCATACAAGACCAAGTCTTTTTTAAGATATTGGCTAATTAAATAAAAATTTATAAAGGAATGCAAGAAGAATTATATTTTATTTTGGAGGAGGTCTCATGCACCAGGTGCACCGTGTACTCTAGTGTATTTTAGAATCATGCAATTTGTTGCACTGAAAGATGCAACTTGTTTACACTGAACCGTGCAACTTGTTTCTCATATTAATAGTTGTACGGTTTAGTGTATTTTAGAATCAAACAATTTGTTGAACTGAAAGATGCAACTTGTTTACACTAAACCGTGCAACTTGTTTCCCATATTACTAGTTGTACAGTTTAGTGTAAACAAGTTGCATATTTCAGTGCAACAAATTACATGGTTCTAAAATACACTATGAAGTACACGGTGCACCTGGTGCATACAAGACTTAACTTTTATTTTGACTATGCTCTCTCTAATTAAGACACCTTAATTCATGTAGAAGTAATGCATTGGATTGTTTCGCACAAGCCAACTCAATTTCACTAAAAATTTTAGTGTTTTTTTTTTAAATAATACGTTCTAATATTCACAAAATGAAAACTTAAAAGAAATAGGTTATCAACATCGAAAAAAAAAAGGTTATCAATTCACTCAAATTTGAATAATATATGTTGTTATGATGAAACATATGTAATTATTGACATATACAACTATAAATTTATTATTTTTCTACCATATAGTGTTTTGAACATAAGAAATATACGTAAAAATATAAATAAGTGCTTGAAATCAATATAAACTTCAACAAATAAGGCTAATTTCTTTCTGCAACAATCTGTTCTTCCATGTCTCCAGCATTTAATCTGGTGAAAAAGCTGGTATACAACACATATTTTTCATAAGTCTTGGAAGATTTTTTGCATGAGCTTCAAACTTTCATTTATGCCAATCATCTGAGTTCTTGGAAACATAGTCGATCATTGCCAAATTACAACACAACTTATTTTTGCCCTAAACATTTCGGTTGTAAGATTTTCTAAAGCCACAATCCTATAAATATAGAGAAAATCGGGATTATTTCAACAATTCCAACTGAAAATATTTTTCATGCTAGTGTGTTTAACCTATAACTAGTTGGATATCGATAAACTGATGAATGAATGGGTTGAAAATTGAGATGATGCTAAATATAGACTTGTAATTATGCATTTACAAGTGGAGGTGCCCTCCTTATTTAAAGATAAAATATAATTATATGTTAAAATAGTTGTGCTGAAAATTTTTTTTCTGCAATGACATATGATTTTTCAACATTTTGCTTTGGTGTCATAGGTTAAAGAAAGTAAACTCAGCATTAATAAAGTATATAAACAATATGAAAATGTAAATATAGTTCAATATCTCCTTTCAGATTTCCTAATTATTCTCTTGATGATCTTTTTTTTGTAAATAAATTTTAGGAATTCTGGGAAAAAACACCCTTCTGAATACAGGAGTTTGCAGCTTCAATTTATAAATGCTACTCCCCCCGTCCCAACATTACTTGAACACTTGTTTTATTTGGACGTCCCAACATTACTTGAACACTCCCAAAATAGAAACAAATATAATATTTATACACTCACAACACCCTTATTTTATTCCACTCAAACCCACTTTAACCCACTTTCCTTGGTTTGCGATCCAATTCTAGTGTTCAATTCATTGCGGGACGGAGGGAGTATATCACTTCCAGTGTTTACTGGAACTCATTTTTCTTTCCTACACTAGCCACAAATGTGATTGTTAATGCTATTAGGAAACTAAAATGGTTATGATGCAAAGGCAATAATTAAACAGGTAAAGTTAAATATTAACAAGCTATTATCTTATATTACTTCCCAAGGATATGGTTATTTATCTACATTTTATATAGAAAAGAAAAGGACACATACATTCCACCAACTCAATGCGAACAAAAATTGATCTACCTACTAAATTTAATCATAGCTCAAACACAACAATGGAGTTTCTAGAACTGAATTTTGATCTTCTCCAAGGGATCAAAATCAATTCTTGATACAGATTTCGATACAAGTTATGAACTTTTTCTTAATCATAATTAACCATGCAATTCTTTTACATACTGCTAAAAACCTTAATCAACTCATTCTCAACCACACTTGTAAAACTTCATTGCATTTATCCTACTTTTTTTACAAATTAAGGGACCGGGAATATATAATTTTCTTGCAAGAATTTTTAAAATCTAATCTGTTAAAAAAATCGAAATATATGAAAAGAGGTGGAATTGGCTTCATATTACAATTCTTTTCATTTTTCTATTAATTGTATATATAAATCATTTTTCCCCTGTGTATTTTCCGTTTGTTTCTTGTGTATTTTTTTAATTTAAAATTTAAAATTAATTAAAGTCATGCGCTGAAGAAAAAATCTCAATTTTCTTGTGTTCTTTAATAATGCAAAATATTTCACAAAAATAAGAGATCTGTATATACTTGTTAAAAACATGAGACACGTCTTGAATAGATCTGTTAAAAAAAATATGAAAAGAGAAGTAATTAAATTGCAATGTTTACTATAAAGAGATAACTAATATGCAGATGATAGTTTTGTATGTTATTAATTTTTTTTTTTTTTGGCTAGGTCTTATATGTACCCGGGTGAACCGTGCACTCATAGTGTATTTTAGAAGCGTGCAACTTGTTATGTTGAAAAAATTTATTTTAGTTGCAACAATATTGGAACATAGTTGCATACTTCTGTTTGGAATAATTGCACGTTTCTGTTTTTTTATAGTTGCACACTTTCAAAATGCACTATGAGTGCACGGTGCACCCGGATGCACATGAGACCCATTCTTTTTCTTTTTTTTTCAATTTCGATTCTTTTGGTATCAATTTCGGTTCAGAAGGACCGAATCATAGAAAGAATATTTAAAATTAAACACAATCTATGTTACATGACGATTTCTCATTTCAATTTCTTGTTTGTTGCAGAAGATGGCTGAAGAGCAAAGTTTCGCTTCAACTCTCAGGTCTTTTTTTTTTCCTTTAATAATTATTTTTATAAGACGGAAAATTAATATATCACTTTGTATCTTCAAAATATTATTGTTTTTTGCATCGCAGCAAACAAATTTCGTCAAACGGTCTCACATTGGCTTCCAAAAATTGCAGGATGGAAGCCGAACGTATCACAATTGCGATAAGCACACAAAAATAGACTTTAGTAAGAGCTTTTTGCAAAAAAAAAAGACAAATTGAATATGAAACAACAGTTTTCCACTTTGAAGGCAAACCCTAATTCCTTTATGAAGATTAGCAAACATGTTCCTCATCTTGTGTAAAATTTGCCACCATTTTCTTCATCCTCTTCTCACAACAAGCCGTACCTAATTAACATGACAAAAGGACTATATATGATATATAGTATATGACAAAGCTTTATGTAAACCAATTTCACCTTGCAATCATGGTTTGTATTCTATGTGTACTTTTAAATAGTATCAGTTGTTTAATTAAAATGTACTGTATTAAGTTTATCAGTATTAGTTGTTTTATTAAAATGTATTAGTTTATTAGTATTAATTATTTCTTTAAAATGTAGTTTGTCAGTGTTAGTTGTTTCATTAAAATGTATTAGTATGTCGGTATTATTATTAAAATGTATGTATTAGTTTGTCAGTATTAGTTATTTCATTAAAATGTATTAGTTTATCAATAGTTATTTCATTAAAATGTATTATTTGTTAGTGTTAGCTGTTTCATTAAAATATATTTGTTTGTCAGTATTAGTCGTTTCATTCAAAAGTTTTTACATTAGGAAAAACATGTTATTAATTAGGATTGCGAGTGGTACTCTAACCCATCATAAAGAGATACAAAATATTATTCATCCAATTCTCCATAATAATTGTTCCTTCTAAATCAATGGAGTAATCCTTGAAAAAAAATGGTTCCTAAGCTTCAATAGAGTATATATAAAAATGAGGATTACAAAGTGTTGATAGTCAAATCGACGAGGTGGATTTGTTTAGTGTGACTTGAATATTTGGCTAACAAACAAGTAATTAAAGTGGTTGTGAAAACAATAAATGTAAATGACTAGCAATGAATGAAGAACACTATGAATTTTCCTCGAAAATCTTATCGAGCTTGATTTCGGTCCCATAAAAAATATGAAGATTTATGATTTCCATAGGAACCAAACATTATTCTAGTAGTGACTCATTTTCCCCTCTTATATATACAAATGGATATAACCTAGGAAATAAGGATATGCTCAACCACCCAACCCCCAAACTCAGGGTTTTTTAGTGTATAATGTGATAAAAAGATAAATAATAGATGTGTAGTGACACAACAATGAGCAAGGTAATTCTCCCTCCAAACAATAATGTTTTATTGCTCCCACATTCACTCCATGCATTTCAAGAAGCTCAAAGTTGAGGAGAATGAATCACTACAGTTTCGACCTCCATGTTTTAGCCCATGATAAGAGGGTTTAAAGCACGGAGGCCGAAGTTATAGTGATGCATTCAATAATATATATATCCAACATCGCCCACTTGTTATATATATATATTAAAGGCGTTCCATTATAACCTCCAAGATTGTTAAAAAATTCAATTCATGTTACTAAATATGCTTATTACCATATATAGGCTGTCACTTACTTCATTTGAACAATTGCAAAATTCAATTAATTGTGTTCAAAGGGTTTTCAAACACCATCATTGCATATTAGGGTTTTCAATGAGCTCTCTCTCACATTCACACACATATATATATATAGCCTCCAAAACACAAAGTAAGCACCCACAAATTAAGAGATCTATTTCTTTCATTTTCTTGAATCTTGCTTTATAATTTATTTATACTCACACACAATTGAAGATGTCAGTTGCTACGCAATGTTCATTTATAGAGGATAACAGTATTATCCGAGTGTGCTTCAAATCACAGGTTAATTGATTAATCTTTAATTGTGTGTATATATCTTGTTTCCTATGTGTGTGTTTTTGCTTGTTTCTTTGTGGAGTTTGTCTGTGTTCTTTTCAAAAAAAAAAAAAAAACATAATTAAATAAATGGAAAAATATACAAATGTATTTCAATTTTTTTGTGTTCCTTAATCAAAAATGCAATTTTTTTTATAAAATCAACAGATCTATATATACATACTTGTTAAAATTATGAGACACTTGAATAGATCTGTAATTTTATTTTAAACGGGAGTGCTAGCTATTAATAAAATCTCCAATTAATTTGCTTGTAATTAATTAGCTAGATTAAAAAAAATTGTGTCGGTAATTAATTAAGTCATGTATTTTTCTATTAATTATAACAATGTGATCTTATTTTCCATAATTAGATCTGTAGGGTGATTTTCGTTTTCCTCACATGTAACATTCTTTTATTATGTGATAAAAACATTACAAACAAGGCTAAGCATCGTATCCATCCAGGTGCACCTTGCCCTCTTAGTACATTTTAAAATTGTGCAACTTGCTATATTGAAATATGTAACTTGTTCATATTAAAATGTGCAACTATTTTTTTATATTAATAGTTGCACGATTTAGTATAAACAAATTGCATCTTTCAGTATAACAAGTTGCATAGTTCTAAAATGAACTATAAGTGCACGGTGCATCAGTATGTATATGAGACCCACCCAGTACAAACAAATAATATGCATTACAAAATATATATTTTATCACATATATGATATATCCCCTTTCTAAATTGCAGGATGGAAGTAAAGACTTTTTCAAAGTTAGGGATAGCACCAAAATAAAGGATTTGGTACTAACCTTTTGTACTAAAAGAAAAAATATAGAATTTAGAACCACAGTTTTCCTCCTTGATGGCAAACGCCTTCCTCTTAAGGGGACTGTTAATGAGGTAATTAATTTAAGGCTAAGTCGTGTATGACAAATGGTTCAGTGTAAACAACTTGCATCTTTCAGTATAATAAGTTGCATGATTATAAAATGAACTATAAGTGCATGGTGCACCTGAATGCACATGATACTTACTCTTGATTTAAATAGAATCTCTTACCAAATTTTGGATATATATTCCATACTATTTAGTAAATATTTAATTTTCTATTTTTGCATCGTCACACTAGTTTTTGTGAGCTCAATCATTCTCATCTTCAAAAATATTAACATGTTATATCCTTATTAATTTATAAATAAAGTTGGATTTATATGAAGTAATTTGATTATTTGGTGTTATAATAGGTTGGACTTATGGATCAAGATGAAATTGATGTGATGATTTCTCAAACTGGCGGTTGAAGATTTCACAATTTATAGCATATTAGGAATATTTTTTTTTATTTTTCTCTTGTTACCTTTATTTCCTTTATCATTGGTATGTATAGATGTTATCACTATTGTGTTTATGTATTATCATTATTTAAAAATATATAATGCATAAACATAATAATAATATTTAAATAAATTAAGTTCACTGTAAATTCGAACTCACACAAATTTTTATTTATTTTCTCTGTACTCTTTTGCAGTGACTCTTACCTTGTCATTATGATTTTATTATATTTTATTTTGGAAAGATTTTACTTTGGTTAAATAAGAATTGTCTAACCACCTTTTATTATTAAAAGGGACCACAAACTCGTTCAAATATTTTTTTAAAGTGAAAAGTCAGTGAAGCCCAAACTTCATAATGGGTCATTAATACCCAGCTCGAACAAGCCCAAATCAGCAACTAAAAGGCCCAGAAAAAAATAAAAATTTATATGAATTCGAGTTCGGTCGAACTTTTTTCTTCAAATATCAATACTATCACTTTTATGAATATTTTTATTATTTAAAAAATTAAATAAAAATTATTTAATTTTTAAACAGTGATAGTCCATGTGTATAATATTAATAATATATATACAAAGGTCCAAAACATTAAGGGTATGTTTGTTTCGGGATTTAGGTGTGCGGGGGAAGTCATGACTTCGAAATCCTATGGATTTAAAAATCCTGATGAATAGTAAAAGTATGTGTTTGTTTTGAGATTTTGGTAGGGTAAGATTTTTGTTTTATGTCAAATCAATATGAAATAGTGATTAATGTGATATTATTATATTGTATTGGGTGAGAGAAAAGTAGGAGAGAGAATAAGTAAGTGGAATAAAAGTGATGATATGATTGTATTGAATTTTATGAAAATTGGTGTATAGGTATATTTTATAAGAGTGGATTTAAAAGCTGAATGTGGAAATCCCTAACTAGTATGTGACTTGGATCGCAAAATCCTAAGTCCATCCGGGTTAGTCCCGAAACAAACATACCCTAAAGAATATGGATATTGAATTCACAACATCAAGTAACCATGCATGAACAAGGAGGAAAAAAAAAATGATTATGTAACTTTACCCGTATCTATAAATGGTCATGTAAATTTTTATTTTATTATTTTTTGTCCTTATGGTGTCAATTTTAGGCATTTTCGCTGAAAAAAATTTAATTTGATTGAAAAATTGACCTGACTTTTTATTGTGGTCACATTCACTATGACCGTCATTCTCATTTGAAATGTCTCTTATCGAGAAAGTAAAATTCTCAATCAATTTCATGTTTGGGTTACAACTCTCTCGTGAATTGCGACTTCAAAATTATGAATTTCATCTTTTTGAGTGATTTACGTTGAGTCGAGAGTTGAGACATATATTAATCTCTTTCTCTCACTGAACCCGTCATTTCGATATATTTTTTCATGACATTTTGTATGTTACAACATATGTATCTCCGACCAAAATTCAAAATTTTCCGGTGAAAGTTACTAAAATTGAGATCAAAATAATTAAAATTGATAAAGTAAAAATTTACAAAACTTTTTGTGAAAACGAGCAAAGTCAGATGACTATTTGTGATCTTTTTTCTATGAACAAGAGTCACTAGACTACCGAAGACAAAAGAGCCAAGGAATAATTAGGTACATGGTTCAGTACTTTCATAAACTCTCCTATGCATGAACAACAAATATATATTGACAAAAAGTGCGTCTCATGTGCACCAACGTGCACCGTGAACTCATAGTGCATTTTAGAAGCATACAACTATACAAAACAGAAACGTGCAACTATTTCAAACAGAAGCACACAACTATTTTCTCATATTAACAGTTGCACTTTTCTGTGTAAATAAGTTGCATTTTTCAGCATAAAAAGTTGCACGCTTCTAAAATACACTATGAATATACGGTGCACCTGGGTGCATACAAGACCTAGCCATTGACAAAATAGCCAATGAATAACTAGGTACTATTTCCCAATTTCTGATGAATTTCCTGTATATATTGTTTCACTATTTTCGGCAAAATTAGCATGTGACAAAGCTGCAAAATTAATAAGTCAGTGATCAGTCTCCTTTTATATTTGAGAACCAATCCTGAAATTTCAAATTTTATAATTAAATTGTTTAAACAAATTCTTGTGAGACTTTTGAAGTAAAGAATAGAAATAAAAGTTAGGTGTGTTTAATTGAATGGAATGAGGGATTCCATAAAAAGTAAAATATTATCCTAACTTGTTTATCAATTTTCTTTGGAAATGAATTTTTTTTTTTTTAAATAGTAGTTCTCTTGTGCACAATATGATGTAATTACTCAACTCAATTTTTAAAACATGCAAATTGTTCATCATCTAGAGAGAGAAAAATTCAAGATAAAAATCTGTATAGACCTGGTTCATGCTATGAACCTTATTTTTAATTCATGGAATTTGACCCTACCCAGGGTCTAATACGGTTCAAGTTTAGTGATTTAGAAAAATGTATTAAAAATGAGTGAAATTAATTGAATAATCCTGGATCATAGCACAGATCTGGTTCATGGAAGACCAACTTAAAATTCAATTCTTAATTTTCAATTTCTAATTTATTTTTCAACAGAAACTCAAAAATGTCAATAGGGTGCAGCTTTGATGATCATGAGGAGAGTGCATCTGCTGAAGCTGGATGCATAAAAATTGCCTTCAAATCTCAGTAGTTCTTTTTTTTTTATTCTTTTTTCTTTTAAAAATTATTTTAATTATTTTTGTAAAAGTATTACTTTTTCACGTTCAAAGTATTACTTTTTTTTTTTTTTGATCAGGCAAGAAATTTTTTTATTCCACAGGTTCTCGACCATAAGGTATAGTCAAGAACAAAAATTTACACGAGCATTTTACAGATATTTTGAATAAATCAATGAAAGTGGATTTTCCACCCAAGTGTTAATCGAAGCGTTACAATATATAAAGTTTTTCGCCAGGACCCAACTCCATAGCCGACTTTTAATTTCGTCCAAGATCTTTCAAAGTATTATTATACTATTTTCTTGAAATTAAATTATTATCTGCCTTTCCAAATTGCAGAGTGGAGAATCCAAACTACTGTAGAGTTTATAATAATACCAAAATTCAAGATTTGGTTCAAGCTTATTGTAAAAACGGAAAATTGAGTATAAATCAGCAAGTTTCATCTACAATTTCAAAAAACTTCCATATAGGGGGACTGTTGCTCAGGTAATAATTATTAAATACTTAAGCACAGTTTTTTAATGATGTCACACTTATTTTTTGTTTAAAAGTTAAGGAAGTATTGATTATACTATATTTTATCTTGTTGTAATTTTTTATTGGTGTTATTAAAGGTTGGATTGAAGGATCAAGGTTGGATTGAAGCATGAACGGACCCAAGAATTCTGTCGGGGGGCCCAATTTTTAATAAAGTGTGAGACCGTTTCACGATGAGATAGAATATAATTTGTGCATTGACGCTTTAATATTTTGGGAGGAGTGGGTGTTGATTGTGCCAAATTGTATTTCATCTCATGCGTGAGACCGTCTCATGCGAAGTTTTTGTAGACTAAATTTTTTTATATTAACCGAGTCAAATATATTTATATATACATGTTTAAAATCAGAATTATACATATTTATTTCTCTTCGCTCCCTCTTCCCTACCTGAAGAATAATAAGAAAATTTATATAAAAAAAGAAGGTATACTTTAAAATTAGTCAAAAACTCTAACCCCATAAAGTTAACAACAAATAACTTATAAGATAAAAATCTGTATGAGGTTGTCTTATCTATGAAACGGGGTACAACTTAACAAAAATAAATATTATTTTTTTTAAAGTGTTAAAGCTACAATATTTAAATTATACTACATCTAACGATCACATGTTGTCGCCTAATTTTATATATATATATATATATATATATATATATATATATATATATATATATATATAATTCAAGTGGGGCCAAGGGGGTCAATGCATGTAAGTTCGTCTTTGGATTGAAGAAATGTTTACACAAACTAAGCGCAGCGCGTGAGGTGCACCTTCATGGTGGAAGAAAAAAATATGATGTCCACATTTAATAATAATAATAATAATAATAATAATATATTATTATTATTATATTATTATTATTGATATGATTACGTAATTTTAATGTTATGTTTATTAATTAAGACTACTTTTATGTCAAGATTTGTTTGGTGGATTAATTTGTGATATTGATATTATATCATAAATTAACCCACCAAATAAATCTTGATAAAATTAATCTATACATATCTAATAACAAAATGTTGGGCCAAATATTGAGCCAAAAAATTGTTATAATTTTTTAATAAAATTTTAAACATCATAACAAATTTGACATGTGATATAATTTAGTGATGTTTGTAAGTAAGAAGATAAACTCCAGATATAGTTATTTTATTTTTATTTTTGAGTATGTGATAAAAGATGGACTTTTTTTTGATTTTGAAAGAATCTAAAAAAGACGAAAAGTATTATATATGTATGAAAATGTATAATTTATATACTTATTTGCATGATAATATTACACGATTAAATTGATTAGTTCAATTACCATAAATTAGTTGCAAGAGCTACTTGCATTAGACTTAAATTGTTAGTTGAATAATTTTTAATTAAATTATTAGTTGACGTTATTAGTTGAATTGTCAAATGATACTGGGAATTGGGTTTCATAAAGCTCGATTTGTTTACTTATTTGTATAATTTTTTACAGAATATAATATTTAAATTGATTGGTCTAATCATGGACGGATCCAAAAAACTTTCATGACGGGCACAAAAATAAATAATATAAAAAGTAGATTTTCCTGTGAACCCGGGTTCACTTGAATTCTATTTTTTTTAGTGTCACGATTATGCATATACACTATCACTATCTTAAATTTTTTTAATTTTGGTAATAGTAATAGTGCATATACATAACAGATCTACAAATTCTTTTAAATTAAATGTTTGCATGATTAACTAATTATAACACTGGTAAAAACTCATTTAAATCATTATATAATACTTAAAAAAATCATGGGGGCACGTGATCTCAATATAGGACATGTAGGTCCATCACTGAGTCAAATTACTATGAATTAGTTGCATGCACAATTGACATTAGACTTGGATTATAAAAAGATACTGGGTTGGTTGTGATGAAGATCGGTACCCACATTTTTAAAAGAAAATACTAATCGAGACTAACTTAGGACAAAGAGTGTTGATTTCAGGAATGATACTGACTTCATCAGATAGTAGACTCTCTTTAACATCTTAAAAAGATAATTTTGACTAATGATAACTTATGGTGTGACCATTAATAAGAATTATAGACAATTATTAAAACCTTTGACTTTATTAAGGAGGTCACTTTCAATCATGAGTAGTTATATATAGGGGTGAAAACAGATCGGATATTTCCCGACCGATCCGGAGCCGTATCCGGTCGGTATCAAATTCGGTATAAAAAATTAGTATCCGAACGAATACGGATTCGGATAGTTGACTTCGGATTCGGAATACATAATATCCGACCGAATTCGAGTTTTCCTATATTTTATCGGATATTATCCGGATAATAAATCCGGATATTCGAATTTTTTAATATATTTATATTAATATATATATATATAATAATAATATCAATGATGCAGAACTCGCCTAGGCGCCGGCCGCCGGCCGCCCCGAAAAAAAAGGATGAAGATTTCTTGCGATTTGGTTGCTGGAGGTTTATTTGGAGTGTTTGATTTAGTTTTAGGAATTGGGTTACTCAAGGCATATTTTCAGAGAATTATGGTTGCCTACAGCGTATTAGTACTTTCTAGTTTTTATTAAATATTATTTATTTTATCAATTTATTTCAGTATAAAAAAAATAAAAATTCCACCATCTGCCTAGGCTTTAGGCGGTCAGAAACCGTCTGCTTAGCGATTTTCGACTTCTACACCCTTGAATAATATAATATTAATACTTAATAACTTATGTAATTTTATTAAGAAAATAGTCGAAAACTAATAATTCAGCCGCACTTCTTCTCATCTCTTTACCCTAAATCAAATTAAGAAAAACAAACTTAAAATCGTGTTGATGTGATGTAGCACGAATTCAACAAATCATGAAATTAAGAGCATCTTTTCTCCATACCATTTTAAGCTTCAAAACAAATTCATTCTAAACCACAAAATCAATATTTATGTATATCACACGCACACTAAATCATTACGCACATCATCTAGTGAGAGAAAAAATTTAATTTTATTTCATTTTGTAATTTTATTTTTCAACACAAAGTCAAAAATGGCAAGAGGGTGCAGCTTTGATAATGATGTGGACAGTTCATCAGCTGAAGATGAATGTATAAGGATTGGCTTCAAATCTCAGCAGGTTTTTTTCTTTAAAAAATTATTTTAATTGTTTTTGTAAAAATATTACTTTTTCACGTTCAAAGTATTATTAGTACTTTTTTTTTAAATTAAATTATTACTGGGTTTTCATATTTGTGTCCTTAATTTCGAAATTGCAGAGTGGAGAATCAGACTACTATAGATCTTATAATAACACCAAAATTCAGGACTTGGTTGAAGCATATTGTAAGAAAAGGAATATTGAGTATAAATCAACAAGTTTCATCTACAATTTCAAAAAATGATGTGCACCTTCATGGTGGAAGAAATTATTATTATTATTATTATTATTATTATTATTATTATTATTATTATTAAGTACTTTTGTAGTTGTTTTTCAGATTGTTATAATTATGTAATTTTAATGTGATGGTTATGTTTATTAATTTAGACTAATTTTATGTGGAGATTTGTTTGGTGGGTTAATTAATTGGTGACATTGATGTTGTGGGTTCTTATTTTGTGACTGAAGTATTTTGATATTAGAAACTGAATAGTAACACTGTCGCGTGGAATAATAATATCTTGTAAACTTTTTAAATGTATTTGTGTTCAAGGTCAAATTTATTTTTTTACATCTTTTCCAAATATAAAATGTTATAAGATATAACATCACTCTTATTATTTTCACAATCGTGTAGCCTATTTGGAAACATGTATGTACAATTTATTCAAACGTGTATGTGTTGAGAAAAACTTTGTATAAATCTTGTTTATAACAAACCGATGTAAGTTTATGTGTACTAATCTTTAATTTCAATGCATCAAAAAATGAATATGCTTTTATTTTGCATTTTGCTTGGAAATTAAAAGCAAAATCCTTTAGTTATTTCAATTGATAAATCAAAAATGACCAATATGCTAAAATATTTTGCATTTTGTGGACTTGTAAATAGTCTTTCGAAACTTGCTAGCAAAATCCTCAATTAGTTATTTCACTACAAAGTTGATAAATCATCACAGAAATCAAAAGCAAAGACCAAAAAAATGATTAATGCTAATATCATCCAAAAATCAATCTGAAAAGCACTATTTAAATTATAAATGGGTTGGGCTGAAAAAAAAAAAAAAAAAAAAAAATTAAGTTTCTTTTTCCTTCATTTCATTCTCGGTTCTATTTTGTTTTCTTCTTTTGAAATTGATCCACCACTTTAACATTTCAACAAAGAGATTACTAATGGCGGCCCGCGTGATAATCATTACATGTGTAATTATTTTTTGTCTTTTTTCCTTTAATTTTGAGCTAAAACTTTTTAATTATATTATAAAGGGATTAAGTTTTTTAATAATAATTTGTTTTCGTTTTGAAATTGATCTTTTAACATTTTGCAAAAGAGATTAAAAAAAAATTATATTAAAATTTTGACAAAAACTTTTTTAATCCTAATAATTTTGGCCGGATTCAAAAATTCAAAAATAAATTAAAATACAAAGAAAAAAAAATTAAAAAATAAACTAAAATATGCAGAAAAACACTCTTTCTCCCTAAAAAATATGTAGAAAAAGTCCGACCCAAAATTATTT
Source organism: Stenogyne calaminthoides (assembly GCA_037126765.1). Lineage (NCBI taxonomy): Eukaryota > Viridiplantae > Streptophyta > Magnoliopsida > Lamiales > Lamiaceae > Stenogyne > Stenogyne calaminthoides. The sequence goes on from JBBCBC010000002.1 coordinate 2,391,286, forward strand.
GGATTAAAAAAAATTAGATAGCATTTCGAAGTTAAAGGAAAAAAAAATTACATAAGTATCGGTTACATGTTTGTTAACCTATTACATCATGTTAAAGGACAATTTTCAAATGTTTTGATAACTTACAGACTATAATCAAAACAATCAGGACCAATTTCAAAACGAGTCAAAGTTACTTAACTTTTAAAAAAAAAAATCCCTATTATAAAAGTGAAAAATGGAAAAGAAAGGCCTAAAGAGGCAAGATGGCCCACTAACAACAAAAAGCAAAGCAAACAAAACAAAAAGAGCCAAAAAAAATAGAAAGAGCAATTGCAAAAAAACAAAGGCCCAAACACATCAATTAACTCTGCATGCATGTTAAAACTTAAAAGAGGTCTAAGTGTGTGTTTTGAAACACTTAAAACAGTTTTTAGAAACACTTATTTTCAAAAGCTGTGAGAGAGAACTTTAAAAATAAATGCTTCTGAAAGCTGTTTTAAGTGTTTCAAAACACGCCTAAAAAGTTTGAAAATCAGCATGTGACAACTCAATCATCATTAGTCCTTTCACATTTGAAAACCAATTCTATAATTTCAAATGCCCACAACTGACAATCATATATAAAATAAATTATCTATATAATGTAAAGAGATTTTTTTCAATATTGTACTAACAATATTTTCTAGCACAATATATCATTATATAAAGTTGTAAAATAAGATGTAGCAGGTGTTAATAGTCTCTCACCCTTTTAAATCAATAATTAAAAGGTTTAAACAAATTCTTGCGTGACTTGTGAAACATTTTCACGAATTTCATTTTGTAAGGCTAAAACCCAACAAATAATGATCATGTGCTAGGTTGATAGGTTTGTGAACTGTAATAACACATTATCCACTATTTCTCAAGTACTTTTTTTTGGAATATTGAAAATAATTCCCTTGAAAATTCATATGAATATTTATAGTTATTTAAATTTTTTTAATAAAAATCGAGTTGAGAGTAATTAAATGGAATCTTGATGTGAGTTGTCACTGACTTCATTTGTGCATTGACCTTATTTTTTTTTATTTTTTTATTTAGGAAGAGACGAGAAACTCCCCCCACCCGTGCCGTTGGCCCCTCAGCCGGGCGGGTTGTAAATCGAAGGAGCCGGGCGGGTTGTAAATCGAATGATGTGCCCAAGTGGCAGACACTTATGGGAGAGAGCCAACAAGATTCAATCTCCATTGGCCCCTCAGCCGGGCGGGTTGTAAATCGAAGGAGCCGGGCGGATTGTAAATCGAAGGATGTGCCCAAGTGGCAGACACTTATGGGAGAGAGCCAACATGATTCAATCTCCAGGACAAACCCCCATAATATTTCAATGGAGAATTTGTTTCACACGGGGTTCGAACCTGCATTACCGGGGGATTTCTCCCCACATCACCACAAGCTTTACCAACTTGGCTATGCCCTTGGGGGCGCATTGACCTAATTCAATTTCATCAAGAGCATCTCTTTTTCATCCCATTTTAAGCTTCAAAACAAATGACTTGCTTTCAAGTGCACCACACTTCATAATATATTTTTAAAGGATATGCATTCGGATGTATACGGTGCACTCATAGTGAATTTTAGAATCATGCAATTTATTTACACTGAACCGCGCAATTATTAATATATTTACACGGTTCAATGTAAATAAATTGCATGATTTAAAATCTTACTATGAAATAATCTTGTGATATACTTTGAATGATATGAAACTTTCACTCATTTTTTAAAACATACTATAAAACATTGAATTGAAATATACTCCTATAATTTTATTGAAACTGAAACATTCAATTTATTTCATAAACACAAATTACACATTTCAATAAAAAAAAAATTTACACAAAGTGCACTCATAGCGCATTTTAGAACCATGCAACTTATAATACTAAAATATGCAACTTGTTTACATTAAAACATGCAGCTATGTACAAGAATAGCCTAGACCAATCAAATACCCCTCTCTCTCTCACACACACTTCTTGATATTCAAAAACTACAAAAACAATCTTTCTCTCTCTCTCTCACACAAACTATATAAATTGGTAATTACAGAAAGAGAAAGTGGACCTTTTATTTTTTTTTGCTTACTCTTTCTTTTTCAAAATTGAAAATGGCAAGAGGGTGGAACTCTGAGGTGGATAAAATTGGAATTTGCTTCAAATCCCAGGTTTTTTTTTTTCCTTTACTTTTAATTATATTAAATTTTCTTTTACTGTATATATGTACGTTGGATTTTGTATTTATACAAAATAGAAAAAAATTCTCGATTTTTTGTGTTAACTAAGTCACACTATTAATTTCATGGTAACATTAATGTTTCATGAAAGTAATAGATCTATACATACATACTTGTTAAAAACACCACATACTAATACGTCTGTAAATTTGTAATTTTTTTTTTTTTTTGAAACGGAAAGTGAAACTTTAGTACTTTAATTAAATACGCTGAACTAATCGTGATTTAATTTTTTTTCTAATTTAATGTAAAGAGTAATTTTATTTTCCTTTGCAACATATTTTTACAATGTAATAAAAGCATTAATTTTATAATTGTGCAAATACCAATTCCTTAGTTTTTAAAAGCAGTAATAATCCTATAATTGCTACAAATAAATTAATACGAAATCCTTAACACAACAACTTAATAGAACTTATTTATTTTTTCCTCTAAAAAACATGTTTTAAAAAGTATTACTTTTCATGCTCAAAGGTATTACTGATTTCCAAATTTGCAGGATGGAGACTCGCACTATTTCTAAGTTGAGGAAAGCACGAAAATGATGAACTTGATTCAAGCTGTTTGCATACTGTTGGTGAGGTAAACAAAAAATATATTTCAGTTTACAATTTGAATATTTCAATTTATGAAATATATTTTTTTATTAATGGTTCTTTTGTTTTTTAGGCTGGATTGATGGATCAAGATGAAATTCTAGTAGTGAATAGTCAAATGAGTGGGTGAGGTGGCCTTTTTAATGTAATTGTAGGTTTATTAATTCATGTTATTTTATGTCAAGTTAATTTGTGGCGTTAATGGCGTGAGATGTTTAGATAGTCTTTGCAAACTCACAAAAATAAAATAATAGTCTGGATCTTGTATGCACTCAGTGCACCGTGCACCTATAGTGCATTTTAGAATTGTATGACTTGTTATACTGAAAAATGCAATTTATTTATACTGAATTGTGCAACTATTAATATGGAAAAATAGTTACACGGTTCAATGTAAATAAATTGCATTTTTTAGTATAACAAATCATGTTAATAGAATTGCAAACAAAATAAAGTCTTTTATTTTTTACCAAGGCTTGAAAATAAAAATAACTAAGTATTCTACGTTAATAGAATTTGCAAACATACATTTAAGAATTTGCAAACACGTTAATAGAATTTGCAAACATACCTTTAAGAATTTGCAACGTACTTGTTTAGTGGCATGAAATTTGAAGGGATGTAAAATCATGTGATATATTTAAAGAAAATATGTTGGTGTAACAAATATCACATAAGAGTTGATATGAAAATTCCACCTAAAATGGAAAATGGGAGTGCAGGCCTTCACTTTTTTTATGAGCCAAAAAAAACTAATTCAATAATAATAAACAGTGAAAATTGATTCATATCACTTGTTTTCAATGGTAACAAACGGGCTCTTAGTTTACGCATTTCTCACACATATCAACCCCGACTCAAATAACAGGAGAATGCACCCAAATAATGATATGCAAAAATACTTTGCATTGTGTGTTTATAAATAGTTTTAAAAAACTTGCAAGTAAAACACTTAAAATTAGTTATTTGACTACAAAGTTGATAAATAATCAGACATGATACATTTGCAGTACAGGTCTACATCTAAAGAGATTAATCATGATTACATTCAATCATACAAAAAAATTATAATCTGCAACTAATTATGGATGCAGGTAATCACAGAAAGCTCCCTTTTTGCAGTGCCCACTTTCATAAAACTTGCACACTCTCTGCCCCCTCGGAAGAGGCCTCGAATATCCTCCTCCTCCTCCACCGCCGCCGCCACCACCGCCGTATGGCTGCCTACCCCATGGAGGCCTACCCCTCCCAAATCCCGAGTCACCACCACCTTGATAAACCCCCCTTTCCCTAGGACTGCTAAACCTTTCACCGCTGTATTTTCGTTGTTGCCCGTCCCATGGCAGACTCGCGTTTCTCGGACTCCGGCTTGTGCTCGGGTTTGTCCAGGCGGGGCCAGGATTCGATCCCCACCCCATGTTTCCCATTCCCTGGCCGGGCCCTCCCACCAAGACGAGATTCACATTACCTTGAACTGTAACAAGGTTAATGTTGCCCTGCACCGGTCCCCAACCCGGGTCTGTGGCATCTAATATGGACCCAGGCCCAGTGCCAACCATCTCTTGGCCCGGGTTTTGGGGTGCATGGGGATGGAATTCAGAAGCAGCATCGCCGGAGTGACCCGAAGCGTTAGTTTCTCCCTCACTACTTGCAGATGATCCCATTGGTTTACACGGAGCTGAGGATTGGGATGTCAGTTGTACGTCGGTTGTGGAGCTGAAAGCGTCGCTTTTCATCGGCTGGGCAGTTGCTGAATCGAAGTCCTCGATCGAACTGAAGCCATCGGTGTTGCAATCTTCTAGAAATTCCCGAGCAAACTTCAGAGCCGAAGTAGGTGAAGCAAACGACCCTCGTGATTCCATGGCATCAACTTCAGCCAGCAAATCCGATACGGATTCCTCCCCAAAAGCATCAAACTCTATGGGCTCATTCATCAATTCCAGCCAATTCGGTGCAGCTTGGGATGTTGAAGCATTAGCTAGGTTCTGGGTTTCTGATACCGAGGTATCAATGCACTCACTCGTTATTTCAGGAGGTTTGGAATCAGATACCCATTCTGATCTTGCAGGCGTAGGGGAATACCCGCACCATGGATCAACCACCTCTGGGAGTTGCAGAGGGCCTATTCCGGGGGTGGAATCACAGCTCCAGCCGGGCATGGGACTGGGAAACATCGTAAATCCAGGCTGCTTGGTCTCAGTTGGCTGACCCTCCTGAAACTCTTTCTGCAGTCTTGGTGCAGGACTTAGCAGTTCTAAAATTCCAGATTCCTGCATGGGAACATCTTCAACTGCAAGTACCGTTTGCTGATTTTCAGCCGTTGGGGTAGGACTAGGAAAATCAAGGGCTTTGATTTTCTCATCCCATTTACTAGAGTCCAAAACCAAATCGTTTGAGCTCAAATCAATATTTATAGAGCTCATTTTTTCTTCAGAGGATTCTTGCTCACTAGTCATAGGGTTTTGAGTCAACCCCGTTGAATTTTTCTCTCCATTTTGTGAACCATGGTTGACCTCATCACTAGTCAAAGCGACATCTTCTTTCCCAGAGCTTGATGAAGGAAGTAAATTACGATTTTGGACATCATTTGCACTATAATTTCTATCCTTGAGCAAATCCCAGCATAGTGGCCACCTCGAGGAGCCAGGCTCATCTGCTGTCACGTGTTCAGTATTCTTGTCAGATGGAACACTTGTGCTATTACCACATTGCCCTTCTGTTTGTTTGTGATCTGTACCTTCCCCGTTTGCACCTTCAGGTACAACAATTTCCCCAGTAGCCTCATTTGAACCAGAAGGGGGTTTATCTAGCAAGTCTGAAGCTCCATGCAATTTTCCATTCAGAACGTCACTTAGAAGTAACGAATCAAAAAGCTCGTGATTGGTCCATATCCTCATATCGGGTGGAAATAGTCCAGTTGTGCTCCATATCCTTAGCTGCATCACGGAAAATGGCCCTTGAATCCTACCATTAGGATCACGATAATGCCAAAGTTTCTCGATTTCTATATGATCAGCAGAAGGTGAATTTCCCGTGGAGGGAGTTGCAGTTGATGTCTCTAATCCAGACATTTGATCATTCCTATCTGCAGCTGCTGGGCAATCAATGTTGATCTGATTAATCTGTTTGTCCAAACCATTTGATCCACTTGGGTCTGCTTTCTCTTTTATCCTATCCCCGGCTGCTGGGCAGTAGATGTTGATCTGATTCAATTGCTTGTTCAAACCATTTGATCCACTTGGGTCTGCTTTCTCTTTTATCCTATCCCCGGCTGTTGGGAGGTCGATGTTGATCTGATTCATTTGCTTGTCCAAGCCATTTGATCCACTTGGATCTGCTTTGTTTATTATCCTATTTCGAGCTTTGGTAGGTCGGTTGTCTTTACCTGAGCAAGATGTAATACAAATTCCTCTGATTAAATTTTCAGGAAAAAGAAAAGGCCCTTTGTTGACCTATCACCTATCTACCGATTTGCTAGGAAAAACAGTATTTTTTGTAGTCTTGTACGTTATCTTTATTTCGGTTCCAGTCCTTTCAACTTTCAAGAATTTAAATTAGTCTTGTAACATTTCTTCACATTTTGGTCCAATAACCAGCAGCTGTAGGAGGTGAAACATCCGGTTAACACTGATGTGGCAGAGCCCGAATGGTCAACCGGATGTTTGACATCTTACATCCAGTTACTGGACAAAATATCAAAATTTATAAAGTTACAGGACTATTTTCAATTCATGATAGTCGACAGAACTAAAATCAAAATAGAGGTAACTTAAAGAGGACTAAAAAACTATTTTCCCTACTTGTTACATTGATTCTCACCTTTTTTATCAATAGCAATGGACTTCCGTCTGTTTCGAGGATAAGGAGAGTAGCTAGGTCCCACATGTCCATCTGCATAATTAAGTGTAGCCATCACTTAGAACCCTGATTACTGAAATAATAGCAATTGAAAAATAACTGATACAAAGACATCCATGATAGAGGTACCTATTTCACCATTTTCTCCATTTATTGTATTATCGTCTGATTTATAGAGTGGATTCATTTTTGGATCCGTATGAATCTCTGGAACTTCAGAGATTCTGTGCTGGCGCTCCTCGGGTGATTTTAGCAGCTCTAGTCTGTCTGCATATTCTCTAAGCGTGAACAGTGGTCAATGAAATCCATAACAGTAAAAGGCCTATGGTCATGAACATGTAACTACGGATCACTTTCAATCAAGGCAAGTACTTCTATGCACCTGTGCAACTCAAGTGCATTTTAAAATGATATTAGTTGTTTTACTAAAAGGTATTAGTTGGTGAGTATTAGCTGTTTTCGCTGAACAGTATTAGTTGTTTTCATTGAGTAGTATTAGTTGTGCACCAGTTGCAAGGTGCAATTCGTGCACCCAAGTGTTACTCTTCAATCAATATTTCAACAAATCCCTATATTAATGCCAAAAATTGAATCGTGAAGTTCAATTCAGTAAAAGTATTTCCATATTTGTGTTTGAGCATTTCCCATCTATTGTGCTAGAAACTTCACATGTGGAGAAGAGCAGTATGCGATAGTAAAGATAGAATAACATTTAATGATTCAATGACGGCACATAGAGATGGCATGGATATTTTTACGGTGGTTTAGCCTTTATAATTTAAATAAATAAATAAAAACTGTGTTAATGTACCAGAAATTTTGATTTTTAGCTAATTCAGTCTAATTAATAGAATAGTCATAAACAAAGGATATTCTTTATTATGCCCCTTCTCACTAGCTCGATTTTGAAGATGATTCAGCCGCAATACCTCTGTCTCCAGCCACTATGTTCAGAAGAATAGAACATCATAACCACAAGAGACAAAATTTCCATGAGAGGGGTGATATTTTTTCACATATTCTATTTCTTTCTTGCTTCTGGAATTTTGAAAGAATAGTCTGATGATGCCCAAAAACTAAATTTAATGCAGGCAGAAAATAATTAATAAACTCACATCAATGACCCTGGCTGATTGGAGTTTCATAGCTTTCTTTTGTATATCGTCCTGCAACCAAACACACAAAAGTGACTAAATAATCTAGTTTTCAGGTCAAATTTGGAAGAAATTATGCATGAGGACTTACAACAGTAATTCCTTCTATAAGACCACATCTAATGGATTCACGTAGCCTTCTACATTCGTCCTGAATGACAAAAAAATCATTAGATGGCAATTCGGAACATTCAGCCATATTTTCACACCTAAGGCTTTACTTATGATTTACTAAAACATATACCTTGATTCTTGAAATTGAAATTATAATCAAATGATCTTGACAATGCATCATATTTTGAAGAAACAACATTATTCCTCAAATAAGATGTTTGTCTCAATCTTAAGCTCAACAGTAGGAAAAAAATTGGATAAATTATGAGAGTGCATCATCAAATGGTAAAAAACAGTACAAATGCTTTTATAATTTACAATCAAAGGTTTAACGTATTACATAAATGCTTTCACAGCTTTGAAAGGGATAGAATAACAGATACTCTACCACTACTACTATTACTAATATACCATATTATATCTGCTTTAGTTATTGATATAGATCATGCAGCATGAAAGTATAGTCATTTATGTGAACATTAATAATCATATAATACAAGAACTAAATAGGGAAACCGATGAAATACCTCAGTAAACTCGAAATTTGAAATGGCATCAATTGATACGACTTCTATGTTGTTTAAATTTAAAACCTCAAGCATGACATCTGTTGTTTTATCACCAACTTTATAGGGCTCAGCAACCTTTCTGGTCCCTGAATTACCAATATAACATTTGATGTGAGATTAATGGAGAAAAATTAGGCTGTATGGAGGAACGGGAGTTAGTTTTATGTAAAACAGTTTTACCGTGCAACTAATTCACAACTATCACTTTATAATAGAAAGTAATATTTAATGAAACAACTAATACTAACTTTTAATGAAACAACCAATATCGTTTTAAAATACACAAAATGTAAACCAATTGCACACTAAAACTTGTTTACATAAGACTTTGTTGAGGAAACAAAGGCAAGAAGCTAAAGCAATAATTATATGCACAATACCTGCAACTTTTACAAGCCTGAAAAAATCTGGTTTCTGATCACTAGTTGGTACTCTAATCCTCACGAAAGACCCAATAACCGTATCATTGAAATTGTCATGATCGCCGATAAGATTCTCCATCAAATTACGTCGCAGATAAACCAAATTAATGTTATGGACATCAATCGCAACATATTCATCTCGGGGATCTTTGTTCGCATTTTTAAGCGATTTTCGTTTTTTACGCTTAATTGGAGTGGGCAATACATCAGTGCTTTTCCCCTCAACCTCCGCATCACTTGCAACAGAACCAATAAATCCAGCAGGGATAAGAGAATTTTGCTGAGAATCCTCCTTTTTTAAAAAGTGGAGTTCTAGAAGCTTCAGCATTTCAATGTGACCAACACGTGGCTTTCCAAATAATTTTTTCAGCATCGGATCACATATGATTTGACTCTTCCGACGTGGGTCCCGAAGGTTGTTTCGCTTTATGTAGTCAAGCAATAGATTCTGGACATCAAACTGCAGTATAGGTGACGTATCACCATTCTTCATGTGTGCAACAAACTCCAAGAGATCTTTAGATGCCCACTGATTGCTGTCAATTCCTGAGTTTTCTGACTCTCTCTCTCTTGTGTTTTCGCAGATTAAAGGCTTGTTGGAATCTTGGACAGTTGAATCATCTTGATTTTCCTGAATGCATGAATCTTTCGTAGCTTCCTTAATGCATGACGCTTTAGGAGCTTCCTCAATGCATGACTCTTTAGTAGTTTCCTTAATGCACGACTCTTTTGTAGCTTCCCCCTTGTCATTACATAAACTCTCCACTTGGTTGCAATTCCTTGGAAGAGATGTCCTTAACCCATCATTATGTGTCAAATTACTGTCCAAATGGGGCATATTTAACTCCAAATGTTTAGTAATCTTGTTTGAATTAGATACTTCTCCACCCACTGCAGTGCCTTTAAAGGGATCTTTAGCTTGCAAAAGATCATTAAGAGACAAAGACAAATCCTCTTTGAGGTTTAGCCAGTACATCTTGAAGAAGTGCTCGAAGCACGTCTTATCATCAAAATTTACTTGAGCCTGCATTAAAAAATAAAGACAGGTAGATGAGCGTAAATTACAAATCACAAACATGTCCACAAGGAAGTGATATTTCAAGACAGAGTGTACAACACTTGTATTAATTATAACTAAATTAATCATGGAACTATTAATGTGATCTAATCACCTTGAAGAGTCGCATATGAATCAACAAGCAATATCAGTTCCGAGCATCAGAACATCCACAAAAGTATCTAGTTTCTGCTTCTCTCTTCCTATCAGTATGTAGAAACTATCTAAATATTCTGAATATGGATAATGCAAACTAATTATAGCTCATTAGTCTAAAAGATGTCGAATGATATCGACTTGGGCAGAAACTATATGACAGCAGTGTGTTCCCTTTGCCTAGTTGGGTTTAATAAAGGTCTGTGTCCCACTACAATAATTTCCATATAAAGAACTTTGGATATAGAATTAGCATTTAATGCTTGCAACAGAAGAAATTAGGCAGCAACTTCAATCGAAACCCCATAATATGATATATTTTCCAGCATCAATAGCATAATTTAATTAAAAGACCTGCCTTTTCATTATCGTTGCATAAAAGTCCTCTGAACCAATATTAAAAATTGTGAAGCCCCTAGATTTATCGGACAGTTGAAAAGATTGCTTCGGATGGCGGCTAGATACGTCAATGTAATAATTAGGTAACACTTTCCCCCTTTTAGCCAAGTGTTCCACTCAACAAAGCTTATATTGCATGTTAAAACATCTGTGTCACATTGCACATATTTTATGTTATATATAGAAAAATACATTTTTTCTTAAAGCAAAGATCCTCCTACATGTTACTCTTTTGCTTCACCAAACAAATTGTTAGAAAAGAATCGACAAGATAATTGTGTAGCCTTGGGGCCATGATGAGTGCACAATAAAAGAACATAGATGTCGAGTTAGTCAAAAGCTAGTTTGAGTTGGTCTTGCTCCAAAATACAATACTAAAATATCGATGAACAATAATTTGAATTTAATTAACCTCACAAAGTCTGAATCCCATATATGAAAATACAAAGTAAATGCAATATCCAAATTTTTTAAAAATTACCATCTTTAAAGCTAATTTTTTTACATTAGACATTAACACGTGCAAAAAGCGAGAGGGGTAAAACAAAGAACAAAAAAGGAAAAGGCAAAGAAATGGAAGCCCCTCAGAAATTCTAATTCCTGATTGGCCAAATTTTAAACTGGGATAGTAGAAGTCATATACACGTTAGAAAACATATGTAAACAAAAGTTGGTAATAAAAATAATTATAAAGATGCTGCTAGTGATTATTAAAGAAAACCTTAATAACCATGACAAATGGAAGGATAACTAAGATTAATTAATGAAGTCTTATTCGATCGCAAGCACATATTAACCACACATCTACTCAACAAACGTCAAGATTTCTGGTAAGCACAATTTAATAACATGACAAAAAATAATCTACGTACCGACTCATTGGTTGCTTGTTCTTTATTTTCATACAGCATGACAAGTTTCATGCACGCTGGGCAAAATCCTTTGTTTCCTCTAACACGCAAGAAATCTCCATCTCCGATACATCCCTTGCACAATGCATAGGTGCAAGTGTAGCACATAAAATGAGAAGTCTTCTCACATGTTCTACATATGTGCCATCCTGAAATAAATAGTACCACAAGTAACATAAATAGGCAGAATGTAAGAATACTGAAATGAAAAAATGAAAAAAAATTGCCAGCATTACTACTAAAATGACAAATGAGAATTTACAATTACTCCAAACGGTGGGAGGGAGTATAGAGTTGGCGAGAAAACTTGGCAAAATAGGTTTTACGGTGCAACAATTGCATATTAGGCAATACATTCAACAACGTTAAAGATTTAAGCATGAGTCGTATATAAATGAACATCTAAAAGGCCATTATTAAACCTGTTCCATGGTTCTACAAATCAATGCAATACCCTGAAACACTAAAAAACTTCCACCACAGAACAAGAAAAAAGAATATCACAATGGTAATTACCAGACTCAAAACAAGTTATTTCTCAAAACATGTTATTTCATATCAACATACCGCAAAACCACTTCGCTTTTGTATTGAAAAATGATGGGTCTCGCTTAACACAGGCCGGATGGTACGCCTTTGGACAGCCCCTGAACATAACAAGAAAAATTCAGTAAATTACCAGAGGAACTTAATGATTGTGACGACATTACCTCTCAACACTATATTAACATCACAAACGATGATGATGAACTAAAAGTTTCATTAACAAATTAAATTCTGATTTTAAAAAAATATATATTAAATGTAACAGTTCGTTCATCATAAATAAACTCACTTGCAATCGCAGAGTATCAGAGAACCCCCATCAAAGCAAATAAAGCAAACATCCTCATCCTTATCCTCAACTTTCTCAACCTTCTTCCTTTTAGGCGGCGGAGCGTTCGCCGGCGACTGTCCCTTGGGCGGCCGTCCTCGCCTCCGCTTCTCCCCGCCGCCGATCACCCTCCCCACAGGTGGAGACGCCGACATCGGAGCTGGAACAACCTTCTCCACCACCTCACCCGGCCGAACTCCACCGGAAACCTCCCCAATCCGCCGCGACCCACCGTTTTCTCCCCGAATCACAGAATTCTCCAACCTCACCTCCGGCGGAGTAGAAACAACAGGCTCATCGTCATCAAATCCGTGCGTCTGCGCCACCGCAGCTAACAACTTCTCCATTCCCCTCAATTCTCCAAAAAATGAGTAAATCCTACGCAACCAAACCGTCAGTCACCGATCACTAGCAACCTCCCACCAGAATTCAGAAACATCAGCGAAAAAGAGCTCCGATTGAGCGTGCGATTCGGCGATGATGGGGGATTTGGGTTTGGGGGATGAATTTCAGTGGGTACTGCTTTTGTGCAGCTGTCCTGTAATTGTTAAACCAAACCCTTATTATAATAATGATTATTATCTTTTGGCGAAGAGTGGAATCTGTAGGTGGGTCCCATCACTTTCCACCACCCGGTATGTGGAATAAATAGTATAGTCAAAAACACTGCAACCGCGGTTGGGCCCCCGACATGGGCCCGTTTCGAAATTGGACTACACGTGATTTGGAGGTCAATTTTTGTGGCTTTTTTTCTCCTCTTATTCCGTGCTTCTTTGAAATGCTATATTCGAGGGAATAAATTAATGGAATATTTTAGAATCACTTAATTTATTACACTAAAATATATGTATAATTTATTTACATTAAAATGTGTAATTTATTTTTTTATTAATAGTTATACAATTCAGTGTAAATAAGTTACATATTTCAGTACAGAAAATTATATGATTTTAAAATACACCATGAAGTGCACGATATACCTAGTGCGTAAAAGTTTTTGGCCCTAAAAAATTGTGGAGTAATATTGAATAGTGGGTAAACGAGTCGGTTTTGTCTGGCTGAATTGATTAGTTATGATTGGATTGTGCATGATTTGATAAGATTGGATTGGATTGTTTAAATGATGGTACGTGTTTGGATTGTAGAATTGCATTTATTTTATCTTGTACTGAAAAATTAATATTTGTGCTTGAATTGAGGGATTAGATTGGATAGATAATAATGAGTAAGTATCATATGAAATTTGTTCATAGTATGATTTCATAACACTTATAAATTTATATCATAACATTTATCGATTGATTTTTTTTATAACCTAGCATTAAATATATGGGTAATAATTTATAAGAATATCGTTATCAATTTCAAACAATGAACAAATTTCACAAAAATATTTGTGAATATTGGATAATAATAATTCAAAATTTAGTGATAAATTATTAATATTGTATTGAAAAATTGTGTTTAAAAAAACTAAAATATTAGTATTATATGTATTATAGGATAGGATTTCATATACCAAAATTCTACTTAAACAAATAAATAAATAAATAAGGATTTGGATTTAAAATGTCAAAAGTCATTTGGAACCCTAAACAAACAAAACTTAAGTTTTAGTTTTAATTTAAAACAAATATATATAATCTTATTATGTTCTTGTAAATATGTGTAAGTTTAATTATTTAATTATGCTTAACCCACAAAAACTTTGGTATGAGAGTATTATTATAAAGTTTCATTGAAAATAGTAATATTTACGTTTTAAAGAATGTTCTTTCATTGGGATACAAACGATTTTGAAATATGATAATTTTCTTGGACAAGGAAGAAGTATAGTATTTTATTATTTTTATTGTAAATTAGGAATATGTATTTTTGTATAATTAATCCTCTCTTCTGCATTTTGATATACATTTCTTTTGATATAGATGCTTATTTATAATAAATTAAAAAATTGTATCACAAATCTATTTCATCGTCTCGATTCATTTTCTTTTGAGTCTTTTCTCTTAATCTATACACATGATCTATTTTATTAATTGTAGTGGATGAAACAAAGTGTAACTAATATACAAAAAAGCTTATAATTTTGTTTATCAACGATCGGTGACACTATACGAAACAATATTGATGTGTTATGTAATACTCTCTAAATTCTGGTGCATATATATGAGTTAAATAAGTGTTTTCTTTCCAAAATATTTTTTCTGAAAATAGATATAACTTGGATATATATGTTCGATATTAATTAAATGAAAATAATTATGAATACGGGCAATAGGTTGACAAAAAAAAAGCCCTAGAATTCGGGATCTAACATATACGTGAAATATTTGCTTCCCGTGATGTGTGTTGCAAATCCCTCACCATTATCTTTGTTTCTTAAGTTATCTTATTTACATAATTACCACGAGATTCATACTCTTCCTCTGGATACGTTGGTCGACCTAACTCGTGGTCGTCAGTTCGGCCCAGCTCGGGCCATTCTTCGCATGTCTTTGAGCTAAACCGGGCATTGCCTCTGTTATGAAGGACGTCGTCTGGTCAGCCACACTCTGTGGTCGCCACCTGACCCGGCAACCAGCGACCATTAATACTTGTATGTAAAATAACCGAAGGCTTCTTGAACTGACCATTGTTGCCACATCATGGTCGACTTCCACGTTATTACTAGTCAAAAACATGGGCACAACATGTGTGGTAATAGAGCACAGGAGCAACTAGGGTTTTCATGTTTTATATGAATCCTCTCATTTACATGATCAAATTAAAATTTTCAATAATTAGTTTTGTTTGAATGAATACAATAGTTAAAAAAAAATAAAAATTCAAGGATTGTGTATGCATGGAAAGGCGATCCCGTCTAAAGTGTCAGCGTTCGCTTGGAAAGCTCTGCGCAACAGGATCCCGTCTAGAGATAATTTAAGCAAAAGAGGGATCATACTATCGTCAGATTCAGTCCTTTGTCCCTGTTGTTCTAGTGCGGTGGAAACTTATTCTCATCTACTAATCACTTGACCATGTCCTTTACTTGTTTGGGAAGCTGTCTGCCACTGGTTGAAAAGACCATTGATTTTCGTCAGCTCAATCTGGGAGCATTTCCTTGAATTCATGGGACCCAATAGCAAAGGTACGAAAAAAAGGATCATGTGTTTAATCTGGCAGTGTACGATCTGGAACATTTGGAAGTTGAGAAACAACATCGTGTTCAAGGAAGATGTATTTAATTTGGATCGACCTACTGACGGAATCAAATTCAGCTCCTGAAAATGGATTCGGGCTCACTATCCTCTATCCTTTATTGCATCAAAAGCTTTCTGGAAATCTCATCCGTTATCAAGCATTCCGGCTAAATTGTAATGGGTTCATGATATACTCTTGTATGACATGTTTTGGATCTTGAGTACTCCTTGTACTCTATGAATAAAATTTCATCTTTACCTTGAAAAAAAAAAAGAAAAAAAGCATGATTTCAAATAAATCCAACGCTTGAAAAACTACATTGAAGCAGATTGATTTATTAATATCTTGCATATCGCTAGAGTTTATTAGCATTTTTTAAACTTCTTCCATTATTTGGATTGAGAGGGATTTTCTAGAAGGTCTTGCTCTTATTGATTACGGCAATTTAATCAGTAAATTATTTTCCAATTAAAAAAAAAGTGATGTATGATATATTAATAAAATGAATTAAAAAAAATAGGATGGCTAATATTTAAGTTGCAAATATGTTAAAAATGACTATGTACAATATAATATATTTTAAAATTATGTAATTTATTGCACTAAAATATGTAACTTTTTATACTGGACCGTGCAATTTGCATTTTATATTAATAATTGCACGGTTCAATGTAAACAATTTATATATTTCAATGAAACAAGTTGCATGATTTTAAAATACATTATAGACTGACAATAGTCATACTCTACAATTGCATCAAATGACATCGTACTCTGTCGTATTAACCTGCTACCTGTTGTACTTATTCAATATTTTTAAATTATATTTTTCTATTTATTATCATACCCTTATAAAATAATTACTAGAATACTTAATACATCAAATCAAAAGAATGAAATTAATCTTTCTTTCTTCCCCCAAAAAAATTTCTCGAACTCTCCGTAAACCCTTCCTTAGATTTGCGCCTCCTCCACCACGGCACTTAGTCGTCGGCGCGTTGCCATCACTTCCCACCTGCCCTACAGTCGCGGTCATCTTCTCCGGTCGTCTTCTCTATCCCATTGCCTTCGTCCCCGCTTGCGCCGCACTTCCCATCCGCCCTACAGCCGTAGTCATATATTCAAAAGCCGCAACCTTCTATTGAAAATTTTGATTCTGGATTCTTGAGTAATTCACAGTAAGTAGCGACCTTCCTAATGTCATCGCACTGATTATGCATGATTCTGCAATTATTGAATATTTTTATTTGTGGATTCTACAATTATTCAATAATTTTAATTTGTGGATTCTACTGAGTGATGGAGTGTAACGGTGTATTAGTGCCTCTCCATTAGCAGAAATCTGCCTAATTGTTAAAGTTCATCCACCTTCAGCCATCGTCCCTCTTTAATAGTGCGCTGCCTTCGTCAAAAGGTTGGTTATCGCATTTGCCCTAATTCTTGCACCTGGTATAAATCTGTTGTAAGCAATGCAATAATATGATTATCAGTTTTTGTGTATTCTTTGGATTTGCTGTTATTTGATATTGGTGAATAACTATTGAATAACCTTCTTTTGGCACAAAATTATAGTCTCTAAACTTTCTTTTGGTATGAATGATTATTGAATGTTCACCCATCAAACTTATCTCAGCCTTCTAATTGGAAAGGAGTAATTATCTATTAGTGGAGTTTATTCCCCTACAACACTACTGAAGGATCTATAATCCAATGATACTTTTGAATTGAAGTAAATGTCCTATTAGAATATCCTATGTTAGCACTCGCTTCAAGAACGAAAATGCAAGTCTTTTATTTATATTTGTGTGAGCTATTGGTTCATGTGTAATTGCTAGCTATATTCTAAGTCGTTTGGGGCTTTTGCAAATATAGTTGTAATATGTATTTTGGCTTTTGCAAATTCAGGGCTTATGCGATCAATTTGGGAATTGGTTTCTTGAATTTGGCTTGAACTGAATGGGAGTATAGTAACCGTGCTCTTGAGTGAACGGAGGTTCGGTTTAGGGATTTAGAAACGCTAGGTATGCATTTACTGAAGTGGTTTGATTCAGTCCCAGGATCTTGAATCTTTTTTTCAGCCTGTTTTATGTCATCTTCAAGCTGTGGAATCTTCAAGAAAAGCCTTGTTTTCTCTTCAGAAGTCTTTTGCATCTCATTTAGATTAGATATTTCTTTTGCTGCTGATTCCAATTTCCCGTTAACTTCTTCTTTGTAAGCCTCATGAATCTCCAAATGACTTGCACCCTTTTTTTCTCAGCCAATTTTGCATTCAAGTAACTTGATTCGGCACTAAGATCTTGAATCTTGTTTTCAGCCTGTTTTATGTCATCTTGAAGCTGTGAAAACTCTAATGAAAGACTGTTTTTTCCCTCTTCAGCAGTCTTTTGCGTCGCACTTAAATAACATGTTAAACCTATTTTTTCCCTTGTTAAATCAAATTAGTCAAAATAAATAAATCTAAAATAAATAATTAAAAAATATACATTTTTCAATTCACAGACTGCCTCTCTGTTCATCGTTTCTGGTGTTGCCTACAATTCGCTGAGACACCAGACACCATCACCCACTGTTTCCGGTGTTGCCTACAATTCATCGGTGACCACCTACTCGACCGAGCGACCACTCTCCCTTGCCGTCCAATTTCTGTATTGTTGATATTTTTCGCGCCTTTGATAACTCGATCTCTCTCACCATCCGTGATATCCAAATACTGCTTACACCATTCATTCACAGAACAGAGGTATGACAATATTTAATATATTTCTCTAAGCTCTTTCTTATTTAATAACATGTGGTTTCGTTTCTGAAGTTCTTTAGAGGATTCATTGATTCTATTGGTTTTCCCTTTTGGAGGTTTTGATTGTTTTTTTTAATTGTGAAGCCATTGGTGGTGGTTCCTGCTTCTGTTATTGAATTGCATATAGGTGGATTTATCAGAATGTGAGAACTGAGAAGACAATCATTTAAAAAAATCTTAATATAGACTATTAGGACTTTTAACTGTTGTATAGATTATAACGTGAATGACCTGGTGTTCTCTTTATTTGTATTTGGTTAAAGTTGCAATACGTATTTGATTACAGATTTGATATTCTAGTTGGCTTGTGTAAACTAAGTGTTACTCGTGTTATCAGGAATGTGGAATCCCAAGATGAAATCCTTATTAGTAGAAACAGGTTGAAAAGATGAATTCAGGTTGTCTAGTTCTTGTTTCAGTGTTAATTTTTTTTTTTTTTTAATCAGACTAGAAGTTTTCAAATTTTGCAATCACGGGACTCTAATATTGGACAAACACCGATGTATTAGAGGGTAAGTACACTTTATTTCATTTCACTTGTTAATTTTAAATTAACTCTTATACAATTGCTAAACTTTCAGTTCAAGATTGCAGAAATTATGTTATACTAATTTCATGTTAATTTCTTGATTATTCGTTTATGTTGTTATATTGAAAGATCTGATATCCAACTCATGTAATGCAGTTGAAACTCTTCAAGATTTGTACATGTCCCTTAACTGTCCTGTGCTGCTGGAAAAATGGAAATCAGTGGGCCGAGACCCTTGTGATGAACTCTGGAATGGAGTTGAATGCTTTGAGTTATCCATTATATGTCTAGTCCATTGACGATTTGAATTTGATCGATTCTGATGCAGTTGATTATCCACACTAACTGTTTCAGTTTTCAGGAACATTGAAGATGATCATTTTAGTGGTGTGATTCTACAGTTCTCTTTTTGTCGGTTATCACCCATCTGTTTTAACCTTTAAAGCAATTTCACACTTGGTTGTAACTTTTATAATTTGTATGATACATTGATTGTTTGTGGTTGGTTTTGCTGTTTTTCTGCACAATGATATCTTCGTTGAATGTATTGAACATTTTTCTTCATTATATGATATCAGTTGCATTACTTATATTTTAGTATAACGGAAGTAGTGTCACCATTATGAAGGACATACAGTTGCTTGTCAATATGAAAATGTTTATATCATTCTCATATTTGGGATTATTCGAGTAGTACTTTCTCAAATTCCTGATTTCTCAAATAAAGATTTATACACGAAGGCATGAAGAATGATATTTTATGTGAACTAGCTCTTTGAATAACATCTAAATTTGTAAAGAACTGATACATTTTGATAGCGTTTCTCAAGCCAATTCAATTTTACTAGAAAATTTAGTGTTTTTTTTTTTAGTAACACGTTCTAATATTGCAAAATGGGGACCTTAAAAAAAGTAAGTCATCATATTCACTCGAAATTGAATAATGAGATAAATGCTGTTATGATGGAACGTATGCCATTTTTTACATTTACTGCTATATATTCATTTTTTTTCCTACCATATTGTGTTCTTTAATATTTTGAACATAATACCAGGATTAAAACATATAAATAAGTGCTATAAATCACTATAAATCGTAATAACATCATATATGCGTTATAATAAAATACTTAACGTTATGGGCTCTTACGAGAAAGCCATATATTTTTATGGGATTAATTTTTTTGTAGTTCAATAACTTATCCTCATTTTGAAATTGGTCACAAATGTTTTGAATTTTTTATTTTAGTCCAGTAAGTTTATGAGAATTTTGAAATTGATCTAAGTGACCTTGACCTGCAATAGTAGGTCACTTATCTAGTCAATGCCCATGTAATACTTTATTTGACCATTTTTTTGCATGTGGCAACATTCTTTAAATTTTTATGTTAATGTGACACTATTTATTTTAATAATTCATTAAATTAGTATACAAAATATAAATTTTGAAATTTTTTTTAGTATATTCTCAAATTATGTTACTGAATTTTTTTTTAAAATAAATTTATATTATTTAAAAAAAATTATAATTATATTAATTAAAACTTTTAATTACCCTAAATTAAATTAAATTTTGCTAAATTATTTTAAAAATTAAATTTAAATATTTGAAAATATCTTAAAGTAAATTCGTTAAAAAAACTTATGACCGATAAATTTTTAAAAATTTAAACCATAAGGTTTTAAATCTGTAATAAAAATAAAACATTAAAAAATTATTTTAAATCTAATTTAAAAAAGTCTATAGTATAATTCTTTTTTAAAAATTTTATTTTAATTTTATTTATATTACAACCTTTTTAAAATCTTAAAGTTTTAAATTTTAACAAATTTAACGTTCATAAGTTTTTTTTTATATTGAATTTACTTTAAGGTATTTCAAAAAATTTAATTTAAGTTTTACAATGATTTGACAAAATTTAATTTATGGTATTTGAATGTATTATGAAAATTAATAGAATTATATTTTTTAGTAATATAATTTTTATAAAGAAAATTCAGTAACATAATTTGAAGAATATATAATTTTTTATTGAATTTACTTTAAGGTATTTCTACTAATTTAATAAATTATTAAAAAAATAATGTCACATTAACATAAGAATCCAATCAACATTGCACATGTAAGTAAATGTCAAACAAAAGGTCACATGTTCACTGATTGGATAGGTGACCTAGACCAATTTCACAAACTTGCAGGACCAAAATAAAAAAAATCAAAACAATCGGGACTAATTTCAAAAAGATGACAAGTTACTGGACTATAAAAAAATTAATCTCTATTTTTATTTATTGGACAAAAGCATATAAGACATGTCTATTACACAAAATTCATTTTTTAAAGAAAAATGCTATTTAAATAAAATTTATAAATAAATGCAAGAAAAATGATATTTTGTGTTAACTAGGCTCTTTGAATAACAACACCTTAATTCGTGAAAATTTTATGCAATTAAATAGTGTTTCTCAAGTCAACTCAGTTTCACTAGAAAACTATTTTTTTTTTCTAATAATATGTTCTAATATTGCAAAATGAGAACCTAGAAAAAAGTAGATTGGCAAATTCACTCGACATTTGAATAACATAAAAGTCGTTATATGACGGAACATGTGTCGTTATTGAAATTTGCGGCAATACATTCCTTATTCTCCTACACAATTGCATTTTTAATATCTTTGAACATAATACCAGTACGTAAAAGTATAAATAAGTGCTTGAAATCACTATAAATAGTAATAACGACATATGTGTTCTTCAGAAAATAAGGCTTATTTCTTTATGCAACAACCTCTTCTTCTACATCTCCAACGTTTAATCCAGTAATTAAGACGAAGTCTTGTAAACCAAATCTTGAAATTTTTCCTTTGAAATTGAACCAAACTATATTGGTTTTGTGTGTTTGCACCTGTCTCATCATTACCTGGTAAAAAAAATGGTATCCAACATCTCTATTTCTTAAACTTTCAAACTTTCTTTTATGGCAATCATCTAGTTCTTAGAACACATTCCATCAAACTGAATATAAAAGATACAATAAGATGCAACAACACCAAAAGTCCAAGCTTAATCTAAAAAGGGATTCATCGAGCATTGAGATAACTACATATAGATAATCACAAAAACCAGATAATTATGCATAAGTAATCGCAAAAACCAATCAAACTGAGGCAAATTCACTTCAAAATCAGTAATTTAATACCATATAATGAAAACATATCCAAATTCTACAAGAAAAGAAACAAGAAAGGAAAGACTCACCCAATAACTGCTCCACCATGCCCAAAACTATGCCTAGCAATCAAACCCAAACCATAAGCTCTAAAATCTGTAGAATTATACAACTGATCCCACAAAAGCACAACCTTAAGAGCATAAATAAAAGGGTATTTAATGACTCTCCCATAGAGAAAATACATTTCCAATCTAAATCACTTTGGGGGGTATAATGAGCTATATTACCCTCCTTTTTGCCATAAATTGGAAGCACTAAAGTTTCTGGGAGACGGAATTATGGGATTATGAAGTAGATCATAATTTTCTGAATATAAATCACTTTGTGGGGGATATAAAGCCATTTTGACTGAAACTTCATAATTATCTTAATCGCAGATCATATGGTAGGGATATGAAGTAAGAATCATTGGCTTTCATTATTATAATGGTTGAAATATGAGGGACAATCTAAGCCGTGTTAATTATCTTTAGAGTGTTTTTATTGAGTTCTGGCCTTAGTTTATTTTCTGCATAACCTGATCACAATTAAAATTACGAAGAAGTTTAAACAAGTAAATCAAAGCGAAAACAATTAATACTTGACCAACTAATACTTTTAGTATAACAACTAATATCATTTTAAATGTACTTGTCTAGTGCATGCAAGACTTTGTAATAAAGATAGACGCTCAAGTTAAAAACATGAATCTGAAATTATAAAAGCCCTTAATCTTCATAGCTTTCAAGATGTTTAATGCCATTGCCACAATAATTAAACAGGTTTCTCTATGCGACTCTTGATAGCTACAAATAATTCACCAATGTCGATAAATTTTTGCACTATGTTTAAAGTAAAAAAAGGATATTACCTATTTTCCATAACTTGAATAACTACCATCAGTTGCTCAAAGTTGATATTATTTGCTCATGTCTTTCAAATGAATTTTGGGTTGTCATAGACTCAAGATAATACAGTTATTGCAGAGAAATAAACACTTTGATAAAATCAAATTAAACCAAAGCTATATGGTTCCCAAATTGAAGGATAATCATTCAAAATTGTTCATTGTAATGTTCAAAAGTTTAAAATGAAAAATATGCACCTACGCCCGTTTCAAAAAGCGCAATGCACAATAATCATCAAATTACGGAATTCACCAAGGATAATACGATGCATATTGAAAACTAAATCAGAAGGAAACTAAAATTTGAATTCAATTAAAAGAAATGAAGATCAAAAACAGAGAAAACATGTTCAACGGTGAGAGGGTGGGCATATTTACCCAATTGCAGCGAGAATATACTTCAAAACTCCGATTCAGAGTATTACAGTGGAAGAAAAACTCTAATCACGACTCTTCAAATTGCAACCCTAAAGACCTAACCTTTCGATAATGGTGGTGGAGGTGGCCGGCGGTAATAGTGGCGGAGGAGATCGATGGTAAAGGTTGTGAAGGAGACCGACGAGCTTTGGAGCAGCCAATTCTGTTCTCTGTTTTCTCACATCTCATGGATATTTGGAGAGGAAGAACCATTTGTGAATTTTATTTTATTTTTAAACCAACAATTTGTGTTTTTATTAAAATAAAATATATGTTTTAAAAAATAAAGAGTTGTAAGGACAAATTTGTAAATTGATAATTATATATTTTAATTATTTAATTTATAATAACAATCAATATATAATTACTATATATGATTTAATCTCGATGTAATATAATTATATAAGTCACAACCTTTAGATTTTAAATCTAATGTCTCAAACTGTCATTTATAGTAAAAAAAACACCCTACTTTGAAACTTGTTCATCATAAAACTAATTCTTTTTTTTTTTTACAAATATGATCATTCAGTTATCACGATTAATATTATTTTATAATATAAATCGTCTTTAATAATAATAAGTAATATAATTATATAAGTCACAACCTCTTAATGAGTAATTTTATAGTAAAAAGATACAATTAGTCTTTTAATAATGTAAGTCACACCTCTTAACTATTTTTACTGATATTTGTGTGAAACTTGTTCACCTTATATATTGTCATGAATTATTAACACTGAAATTATTATTAATGCTGAAAATATCTAATAATGGGTATTGGATTAGATCTCATTTTACAATGGATATGTGTCCATTAATTGCATTGGTACCATAGAATTAAAGACTCTTAACAAGATATGTGTCCATTTAATAGTCGATAACTATTAAATATTTCGACCAAGCCAATTTAATTGTTCGCACTTCTATTAAAATTATAACACTTTTATTGTAAAAATAATACATAATATAATTTAAAAAAGTGAGTCTCCTTTGAGATTTTTTATGATGACACAACTATTTTAGTGAATCTCCACGCTTGATTGTATTACACTGAATTAACAATATAAAATTTACATTTAACTATATATTTCACTTTTATTTTCTTGCCCGTTTTCGTCTGGTCAGCATTCTGAAAATAAAAATATTGCACAATTAATTCGCTGGAAATCAATATTACATTTTTTATGAAATAATATTACATCATTACACTTTACAATACTAAGTCGTTAAACTTGACAATATTATACTGAATGTTACATTTAAAAGTTACACTAAATTATACATTTCACTTTTTTTCTACCACTACCTAGTTATGAAAATTCAACAACTTTTCACCAAAATCACACATTTTCTCAATGGAAATAACTATTGCAAAAGTTAAGATCATAACCATTTTAAACTCGCAAATACAAGTGATAATACTACATTATACATACACACATTAATAAGAGAACCATCTCTACTTGAATAAGGTAGACATAAATTATGATTTTCATGAGGTTAGATGAATCAGAGTTAAAAGTAAAATTTAGAATCTCCTTATATATCACCTAATTTGGTTTGTTCAGTTAAATTATTTTTCTTAAATTTTAAAATCAAAGTCAAATCGAATATCGAAATGTCTAAATATTAAAATCAAAATCAATTTGAATAAAGAAAAATAAAACCAAATTGAATTTTTCAGTTCATTTTGAGCGATTATTTCAATTATACACGCAATACTGCGAGGGGAGATTGCCCTTCTTGAGATTTAAATTTTATTTATTATATGTACATATATATTTTATGGCTTAAATTTATAAAATTTAGTTCTTTTTCTTCTTGGATTATAAAATTTTCACTTCCTTACTTTAAGAAAAATTTCGCCCCATTTGAACAAAATTTTGAATGTATTTTTAAAATCGAAATATTATTTTTAAAATATTTTTTTCTCAAAAGTTGTCACTAACTTGACACAAGACTGTTTGCTCTTTTTTTTTTTTTTTTTTTTGAGGGAATAATATTTGGGGTAAGTCTGGCTCGCCATGCACTTATAGTATATTTTAGAATCATACAACTTATTATATTAAAATATTTAACTTGTTTATATTGAATCGTATAACTATTAATATGTAAAAATAGTTACATGATTCAGTGTAAACACATTACATCTTTCATTATAATAAATTGTACGGTTCTAAAATGCACAGTGAATGCATAATGCACCTAAATGCACAAGAGACCCACTGAAATAATTGTTATCTTAGTCTATTTTAGGCAAAATGCATTTTTAGGTCCCTAAGCTATTACTTTTTTTTTTTCGAAAGGTCCCCAAACTATTTTTTTGTTTT
The DNA here is from genome assembly GCA_037126765.1 of Stenogyne calaminthoides. Classification (NCBI taxonomy): domain Eukaryota; kingdom Viridiplantae; phylum Streptophyta; class Magnoliopsida; order Lamiales; family Lamiaceae; genus Stenogyne; species Stenogyne calaminthoides. Next base: position 2,417,031 of record JBBCBC010000002.1, read on the forward strand.
AAGAAGACCTTGAACTATTAACTTTTGTCTCGAAAGATTCTTAAATTATTTTTTGAGTAGGTCTAGTGTGCAAATTTTTATAGATAAAAATCTATAAAATTGTCCTAAATCAACCAACTACACCATAAACACTAAATAATTAACCCTAAATTATGACCTATTTGAGCTGGGTGAACCATGAACTAGTCGGACCGAGTGAACCATGAACCATTCAATTTTGTATTACATTAATCAATTATAGAATTTGGTTGAAAGTTAAAGTTTTTGTATCTATACAAATTTGCACACTAGACTTTGTCTTATTTTTTTAATTAATGAAGTCCCTAAACTAATAATTTTTGTTTCTCTTAGTCTTTCTTAACTATTTTTTTAATCATCTAACAGAACCGTTAAGTAAATACGCACATCATCATTCTCAAAATTGTCAATATTGACTATTGTTTTACTTAATGAATCTGTTAGATTAGTTAGAAAATTCCATCAAGAAGGACTCCTTGAAACAAAAATCAATAGTTTAGGGATTTTATTAAACAAAAAAAATAATTTAGAGACATTTCGAAATATAATTTAATAGTTCAAGACTTGTTAAAACAAAAAAATAGTTTAATAATATTTCAAAATAAAAAATAATAGTTTAGGGACTTGAAAATACATTTTATTTAGATCCACCGCCAAACGTTTGCTCACCTCATCATATATTCATTTCGTTAAAATCTTCAGTTCGACGCATCTGCAAGCAAAACCCATTTCTCTCAAATCAAATCTTCAGTTCGACGCATAAAACCTAGTATTTCTCTCTCAATTCAACCCTAACTCAGAGAAAACAAACATGCAGAGAAATCGACGGAGATGCGAAAGCACCGCCATGGTCTCCATTATACTCGATCTTCGCCCCGGTGTCGGTCTTGGCCCTTTCTCTCTCGGTAAATATTGATTCACCCGTTAATTAACGCTTTTTTCGGTTTATATGGACTTATTATTTGTTTCTAAATTGATAGGGATGTAATCAGAAGTGTTGACAGATTATGTATGCTGTTTCAGATTCTTGCGTATTTACTATTTATTGGTTATTTCATGATCGGAATGTTACTTGTTAATTGGGTAAGGTGATTTAGGATCAAAGGTTATGAGATTTTAGTTGTTAATTGGGTGTTGATTACTTGATTCAGAATCAAAGATTCTATTTGTTGCTATGATTTAGTAGCTAGTAATGTAAGATGGTTCTTGATATGGAATTCTTATTTACCTGTTAATTGGGTTTTTTTGGGATTGAAATTTCCTGTTGTTGAATACACTTTAAGAAGGAGAAGAGCAATATAAAGATGATAATGGTGGTTAGTTGCACCTCTCACATATCTAAGAAGTGCAACGTTACACCACATTGATACAGAAATCCCGATTGGGTTTTTTTAGGTTTGGATCTTCTCTACTGATGTATTTCTGTGGGCGATTTCAGGGATGCCTATATGTGAAGCATTTGCTCAAATAGAACAGCAGCCCAGCATTTATGATGTTGTTCATGTGAAGTACTATGATGAGGTTTGGCTTGATTGATTTTGGTTAGATTGGTTATTACTATGTGTAGTGTAATTGTTCAGCATGCAGATTTTTATCTTGTTCTCGTCTGTATGAGGATGCAGTTATGGTTTCTGGCGATTCTAGCGTCGCAATATTTAAAAAAGTTCAAATGGTCATATTTTATTTGTTGCGTGATGTATTAATTCTTTTGCTTTTGCCTGTCATAATTTTGTCGTTTTGTTCATTTTAAGTATTTATTATTTGCTTGCTCTTTCTTAAATTGACGTTTACGTGGAGTACTGCCAAATATTTGTTGATGCTTGTCAATATTACATTCGACTTGAATCCATTTTATATATGTTGATTAAATATCTTTGGATTTGTTAATACTTAGTAAAGAAGTTCTAAGTTTTGCTGTAACATACCCATTGGCCATTGGTATGAATATCGATGAATATTGATGAAAAAAGTTCTCAGTCGGAAGTATAATTCTCAGCTTACAAATTCATATCTGATATAAATAATAACATAAAATGACTCAGTAAATATTGGCACGTGCATAATTTTTTCACACAATATCAGCCTTTTATTCTTATCCCAATGTTCTGCAGGAGCCTCTGAAACTGGATATTGTTATCAGCTTCCCTGACCATGGTTTTCACCTTCGTTTTGATCCTTGGTCGCAGGTACTCTCTCTTACAATGGTGTTTGGTTTTATTTAAAACAAATGATTTTTTCGATCAAAATAGCATTCCTTTCCCAGTCAGGAATATTATTTGTGCTGTTAAATATAGCTTATGTTTATCTTTTTATATTGCTTTATTCCAGCGTTTGCGTCTTATTGAAATCTTTGATATCAAGAGGCTTCAAATGCGGTATGCCACTTCATTGATCGGGTAGGTATTCGTGCTTCTAATCTTGACTTCTTATTTTCACGCAAAAGTGCTGCTTTCTGAAGCTTTACTTTTACTTATAGAGGATCTTCGACACTGGCAACTTTTGTAGCTGTGTATGCTCTTTTTGGGCCGACATATCCTGGAATTTATGACAAGGATAGGGGCATATACAACCTGTTCTACCCAGTAAGTTTTGTTGATCTTTCTGATCATTTTAAAACAACTTGTCACATCCCAATTTTTCGTAGGCTAAATATGCATAAATTTAATAAAAATTTGCAGCGGAAATTATATATATGTAAATATGCACTTTAAAAGTTCAAAATTTCTCATGGAGATGTGACTAAAATTTAAAATACAATTTAAATTTAAATGCTAATACTAATAAATCAACATGAAAGTAATTTTCCTCAAGATACATCCGCCTGTCCCTCCACTGCACTCCTTCTTAATCTCCTTCTTAATCTGAAAAATGTTAAATGTATAGTATGAGCAAAACCACTAGCTCAGTGCGGTCACCTTGACAAAACTAAATACAAGGTATAAATAAAATGATTAGCCACAACAATTCACGTCAATCACAAATAATATGCATAAACTTTTCATCATGCTCTTTAATTTAGGTTACACGGTTATCCCAAGGATATCTTGTCAATCCCACTGGGTCCCCCTCAAAGACCTATTTTCAGTCCCGAGTTCTTGTCTTGTGAATGCCTTGCATAAATTTTTCTTATGATACTTATTATTATTTCATGTCATGTCATGCGTAGATAAACAAATCATTCATACAAAATATTCAGTAAGGGCAAAGTAAACCACACCTTAAATTCATTTCGTGGATGCAGATGCATGCAACGAAATTACTTTAATCCTTGTTGAGAAAAATTCATGAGTTGTGAAAAAGTATGGAATGATATTTTTCTAGTATTTTGATTTCAAAAGAAGAGACCTTTATTTATAGAGAGAAAAATGTATTCCTAATGGAACTGGGATTTGAATATTTCATGAATATCTTAGATTTGATTCGCGTAGATAGAGATAAAATTTTAAAGATATTTTTTTTAAAGTCTAATAGTTAAATAAATATACCGAAAATAATAGTAACAATAATTTAAAACAAAGATATGATACGTACCAAGTTTGTAAGCAAGATTTGGTGGTTTCGAAATTGTATGAAGGAACAGAAAGATATATGAGATCTACTTGGAATAACAATTCTAATGCTTGTGCTTTATTTTGAAATTAGTAGTTTCTCAAACCTTTCGAAAATTTTATAAAGATACTAAAATAGTTGGAAAAGAATTTAATTTTTGATTCAAATATTTTTTTTTAAGTATTGAAAGATAGATTTGAATTTTAAAAGTATTGGAAAAAAAAATCTCTTATGAAAGTTTAAAAAAAAATATAACTTACTTGCAAATTTTCGGGGTGTTACACAACTTAATAATTTCTTTGCTTGTTATATCATTTACCGATTTTTGATGGCTGCATTTTACAGGGATTGTCCTTTGCGTTCCCGATCCCCACACAATATGCAGAGTGCTGTCATGACCGAGAAGGTTATTGTTTTTAAAGTTGGTCTTATCTGAAACAGTTTTACTGTGCCACTGGTTTGCAACTATCGCTTTATAGTAAAACAACTAAACTTCCAAAGTAGTACCTTTAATGAAACTGCTAATACTGTTAAAAAATACACATAAAATGGAAACCAGTTGTACGGTAAACTGGTTTACATAAGACTTTGCCGTGTTTTTAGTATCCTGTTGTATTTGAACAAAATCCTTGATGCACAAGGCTTAGTGGGAAATTTACTTCTTCTTTTACAGCTGAACTTCCGTTGGAGTTTCCTGATGGAACAACTCCGGTAACTTGCCGAGTTTCGGTGTACGATTCTTCTACGGACCGTAAGGTTGGCGTAGGATCTTCAATGATGAAGGCATCCGTACCTCCATTGGCAACCGGCAGCCTCTATATGGAAGAAGTGGTAGTGAAGGTATGATATTTTTGTCCATTCTAATATTTTATGTGAATGTATTATTGCTTGCAATGGTGATTAACATAGATACGCTTCAATCTTTCATTCTTACATCGTGTTGCCATCTCTGTTTGAGTATGAGTGAATTGATGAGGGGTTTTTGGTCATTTGGTAATCCCTGTATTGTAGATCTTAAAATCATGAAAAGCAATATTTATTCTGCTTCTGAAACATGTTATTAGTAGGTCCACTGACTTCTCCCACTGTATATTGGATTATATGTGGTGGTTTCAGTTTAAACTTGGTAGCCAAGAGGATATAATGTAGCCTTGGATTTCTGTTGCATAAATTAGTGGCTAAATATGTATAGAATTATGGATTTACATCCCCCATTTATTTTTTCTTACTAAATGTCTAGATTAGCATCTATTTGTAGATTGTGATTCTCCTCTCGTGATTTTCAATCATAAAGGCTAAAGTGAGTCAACTTGTAATTTGTTCTGTGGTAGGTTATGAATGGAAAAATCGGTGAATTATACAGTTTACTATGGTGTGCTGTTTGTTTTTGTCTGACTTTTGTATATGAATCCACTCTTTCTGTCATCTTTTGTGAACAGTTGGGGGAAGAATTGTGGTTTACAATCGGGGGTCAACACATACCTTTTGGTGCATCACCGCAGGTATCAACTTTTTAAATTAAATTTGCTTCTGCCAAATTTTCAAATCTGCAGATGTGTTCGGCCATCTTTATTTGTTCCTTTTCACTCTCTCTATCTTCTTAAAGGACACTGTTCAATTTTTGCATAATATTATTTTGATTTTTATCATGAGTGTAGTTGGATTCTTTTGATTAAAAAAAGATTTTGAATGGCATAATTGAGCAATATCAGATATTTCTTAATTTAGAATACATGCTAAAGTGAGATCATGTGCATGATCTTCCTTTTTACTTGCATATTATTTCTAGATTTTCAATTTTGCTCTGCCTGCCACCCGATTACAGTTCTGTTAGCAATGGCTTATTGATCATCCAGATACGATGCGTAAAGAAAGAAAAAGATACATGTTCTAGGTTCATTTTTTTGTTGCTTATATATATTAATTTAGTCTTTTTTAATTAATTATTTAGCAGAGCTAATAAAAGGCTGATTCGAATGATTAATAGATTACTATCAAGATATGACAAACAGATTACATTAGTTATTTTTTCTTTGATGCCTTCTCTCTCGAATGATTATTAAGCTGTCCTAGTTTTTTGTTTTCCAGGTCAAACCTATAATTTTCAAATTCCATGTGATTGTAGTTTGATTGTTTTACCTTATTCATCCAATTCTTACATTTATTTGACATGCAATATATAATCATTCAACACATTTGGAGCGTTTATTTCCCAATAAAGAGGCCATCATTTATTAGGATTTTTTTATTGCTCTAGTCTGTCTTCTGTTCAAATACCTGAGTTTGTTATGCTATCCCTTTTATCAAGTTTCTATGTAATCAAGTATCAAAAAGTCGAAATATTTCTTTCTCAACTAAATTGGTGATTGGGCATAATTTCCCTTTTTCTTCATCTGCATTTCATATATAGGATGTCTGGACAGAACTTGGCCGCCCCTGTGGAATTCATCAAAAGCAGGTATTTTTTAATATGATCTTCTTTTCAGTTCATGAGCACTCACCGTAAGTTAGTTATTTTTTCTTTAATTAATTTCCTTGGATTTCTGGTTCTTAATAGGTGGATCAAATGGTAATCCATTCTGCTTCAGATCCTAAGCCACGAAGTACCCTTTGTGGTGACTACTTCTACAATTATTTCACCCGTGGCTTGGACATTTTATTCGATGGACAGGTTTAGTTTATTTTCTGCAATAAATCTTTTCTTCTTATTGCATAGTTTTATTAGTAAGATATCTACCTTTATTTTGATGGATCCACAGACTCATAAAGTCAAAAAGTTTGTTCTGCATACGAACTTTCCCGGGCATTCTGATTTCAACTCATATATGAAATGCAACTTTGTGATATGTGGTCCTGACTGTAAGTATTCTCACTCATCTCTTGTTATGGACCTACGGTTGTGTGAATACATAAACTGTTATTTTTTTCCCTGTCAGACGATGGGTCATTTCATCAAGATGTGAATACCTCGAAATGTGCCATTACACCGAGCACAAAGTGGGAGCAAGTTAAGGTGATACCAATTCTGAATAAAATTAGACATGTTGGCTTCTGTTTAATTTAACAAGCTGTTTTTTAGTATGGATGTGGAGAATTATGGAGTAAAAGGGTCGAAAAACAAGAAAACCAATAAAAATATAATATAAAAGGTTTTATAGGATTATATCCTACCCAAGCAACAATTGCCATTTCCAAATTCTATGATCCCTCTAGATGCCCTAACAAGAAAAACAAAGCAATATTAAAGTAGACTCTTAATGTTAAAACCAAACCCTAACTTAAGCCATAAGCAATAAAGCCCACGGGCAATTTATTCAAGAACTTAAATTACCCAACTATAATAATAAGAGTAGGTTTCTTGTGAACCAGGTTCATGTGAACTCTCTTCTTCAAAGTATCACCTTTTGGCATGCAAAATATCACCATTTAGCATATGAAGTATCACCATTTAAAAAATGCCTGATTTTACACGTCTTTCTTCTCAAAATCATTATACAGTGACTCTTCATATGTTTTACGATTTTTTTTTTGTTTTTTGAAGGGACATATGTTTTACAATATTACTCCGTATACTAAATAGTGATACTGAGTTCACCATAAAACTTCCGTGAACCAAGTACCTAGAGTTTTTGTCTAATAATAATAATAAATAAGACAAATGAAGTGTTATTTCTACTCGTTTGACCACTCCTGCCCATGATAGAGTTTCAATGGAGTAATAGTTGCAAAAATCATTTAGCATATGAAGTATCACCATTTAAAAAATGCCTGATTTTACATGTCTTTCTTCTCAAAATCATTATATAGTCTCTTCATATGTTTTACGGTTTTTTTTTTTTTTTTTTTTTTGAAGGGACATATGTTTTACGATATTACTCCGTTATACTAAATAGTGATACCGAGTTCACCATAAAACTTCTGTGAACCAAGTACCTAGAGTTTTTGTCCAATAATAATAATAAATAAGACAAATTAAGTGTTATTTCTACTCGTTTGACCTCTCCTGCCCATGATAGAGTTTCAATGGAGTAATAGTTACAACATACTGCAGGAAATTCTTGGGGATAGCGGGAGAGCTGCCATCCAAACACAAGGGTCTACGAGCAATCCTTTTGGGTCTACATTTGTGTACGGATACCCCAATGTTGCCTTCGAGGTGAAGCATTTTTCTCAGGCCAATTAATTTAAATTATGCCTCGTTTTTTTATTAGCTTCTTCTATTTGTCTTAATAATGTAACTTGATATTTTCAGGTGATGAAAAATGGTTACATTGCAACTGTTACTCTTTTTCAATCTTAATGTTCTTCAGACGGGCATATGTGGTATGATCTCTCAGTTCCCTAGAATATTCTTATTGCTATCCTTCTATATATCATATTAGGTTCTATTAATTAGGTGGCTTGGACAAGTTCTGAGTTATAAAAAATAAAATTAAATTCCCTTGGTTCCTATTAATTGGGTGGCTTTAATTTTTCAAGAGAAGTTAAATATTATTTTCCAAATTTGCACTTTTTTTAATTTTTCGTGACATGTCTCATTTATTGAGATACAAGAATTTATGAAACACCCAAAAGCGTATATCAATAATTTTCTTACATACAAATATTTATAGGTATTAAATGACTTTCTTAGTCTATCTGAAACACCAAAAAAGGCAGTTAAATTGGGATGGAGGATTGCTCGACTGAACTAGTCTTATAAATCAGTATGTTTCAGCAGTAGTTTTTATCCTAACGAAGTAACGAGTTTGTAGGTAGCTTTTCGTGCACCGTATCGTGTAAGAAGGCTGTTGGGCTTCTGGTTAAGATAATATCTTACTTTCTGTGAACTATTAGTGCTGTGTTGTTAGCAGAATTTCAGAATATACTAAATAAAAATCCATATTTGAACTCTTCGTCTTGCAGGGACGGAACGCTGTACACAGTTAAATGGTAATCGAGTGTATTGTACATAATTGATAATTACCTTGTACAGATGGACATGTTGGAACTTGTACAAATGTATAAAACAGCCTTGGAACTTAGTTCTCAGTGTACTATAAAACATATAAACAAATGATCATCACATCTAAAGGTTTCTTGAAGTATTGCATGAGTTGTGGTTGCACATGTCTTTTGCTATCAAGACTGCAGTATGTCAGGCCGCCTCTGTTTTCCGGCAGCCCGTTATATTGTAGGGATACTGACTGATTGGTACATTTCAGAATTACATTTTATTAATAGGTATAAAATGGTTGCATATATGTAGGTACATTTGGACTTTCGTGTGCAATTTTAGATATATATATGCAATTCCATTTGTACTTATTTGTAATATGCATTGAAAATTTGTACCTATTAATAATTTTCCTATATTTATTGTATTGGAGTGGTACACAGTTTCAAGAAATTATGATATATATTTTTTTTTACTAGAAGATCAACTTTACAATGAATTTAAAAATCATTTTCAGATTTATAAATAGACTATTAACAAAGAGGGAGTGTATACAATGAATTTTCAGGATTTATCGTCCATGTTTGTGAAATGATTGTTAGAAGTGATTTCCGAAGAAAAGTTAATTTTTCTACTGCAACAAAGTTTTTGGCAATATAAATATGTAGGAATTAAGAAAAGTTGTGTCCAGTCTACATACTCGGCACTAATAAGGACGTGTTTTGAAAAAATCATAATTGGTCCGGTAACTTATCGTTCTATAGTTTTGTCTTGCCACAAATGGGCTTATATGCTTTTATTTTATCAATTTTAGTTATTTTAGTGTTAATTTTAATCCTTTATGCGGGGAAATTGAAATTTTGACTGGAAAATTGACTTAATTTTTTTATTCTGGTCATGTCGACAGTCGTCACCAGTCTCTTTTGAACCGTCTCTCATCGAGGAAGAAAAACCCTCAATTAACTTTTTATTTTGATTACACCTCCTTCATAAATTGTGATTTCAAAATAATGAATTGCATTCATTCTTATGTCGAATTTAATTCATTCTTATATGTACCAGGTGCACCATGCACTCCATAATGTATTTTTGAAACATATAACTTGTTTACTCTAAAATGTGCAACATGTTTTACGAACACAAGTTGCATATTTCATTGTAAACAAATTGTATGTTTCAGTGCAATAATTTTTTTTTTTGGAGTTTTATCAATTCAGGGCCTGAAAGATGGTAAATCTATCAATTTAAGGCCTGAAATATTTTTCCTATCGGTTCAAGGGCTGGAAGATAGAAAACTATCAATCCAGGGTCTGAAAGATAGAAACTATCAATTCGAGGCCTACACATTTTAAGACCATGTTTGTCACTAAACCCTAAACCCGGAATCGTAAACCCCTAACCCTTAAACACTGAACCCTAAACCCTGAACCATGAACTCTAAACTCTGAACCGTAAACCCTAAAAATAAAAAAATATGGACATGAAATATAAGTGTCAAACATGACCTTAAAATGTGTGAGCCTCAAATTGATAGTTTTTATCTTTCAAGCCCTGGATTGATAGTTTTCTATCTTTCAGGTCTTGAATCGATATGAAAAATCTCTCAGGCTTTAAATTGATAGATTTACTATCTTTCAAGCCCTGAATTGACATTTTTCCTTCTTTTTTTTATACACTATGAGGTGCACGGTGCAACTAATGCACATGAGATTTTCTTTTTTGCTATTTCTCAATATTTCTTCATAATTTACCTAATATTTATCCCTAAAAGATTTTTTATTTAATGAAAAATATATATTACTCCTCCCCTTTAAATTAGAAAGAGAAAATTTGATGGAAAGCAAATATGTCAAAAAATTATTAACGATTATTCCGAAATATTTGGTGATTTGCATTCCATAATTGACCGATTATACATAAAAAATAAGGATTTCCCAAAATATTTTTAAAAAAGCAATCCAATCGAATCCTCTCTTAAATAGACTTTTTCTTTATCTCATGAACAAAAATTCTCATAAACAATCTTTATCCATCCCAATTCCTGGAGTTGTAGCCTCAATCAATTCTTGTATTCTTCCGGGTAATTTAATTTTCCCGTATCTTGTGGTCTTATAATTTGCATCATGTGTTTTTTGCGATTTTTTTTTATTCCATAACTTATTTACCGTCTATTTTTCCGTCCTAAAAAAATTAATATTCAATTTTGATCACATAGCTAAATTGATTGTTCAATTTTGATGCAATTTTTATCGAAAAATTGCAAATAACGTGTGCCGGGGTTTTCGATCTCCTTGCTGTGGTGGATGTAGATTATTTCTTCCCTTTTGTTTTATTGTGTTATTTATTTAATTAAATTATATATGTATAAATAAATAACCCAATAAATGAAATCAAAATTAAACTGAAAACATACAAAAAATTTAAAATAACTAAAAAAACGTGATTTGCGTGTAATAGGGAGAGTCAAAGGTTAAAAAATAGTCGCCCACAAATCAAGGTATCTTTAGAGTGGGTTGCAAAATTATGGTGACAATTGTCAAAAAAACAGGCAATACTAAGTTGAATTGTTCATAGATTTGCAGAAAAAGAGATATTAGGGAATTACGAGTAGGCTTTTAAGAATCAACTAGAACATGATGTTAAGATATTAATTCTCTCTTCTGAGTTCGAAAAGGAAAAAAAAATGAGCATTATTTTTTTACTACGACGTTTGATGCAAATTATAAGTTGTTTTTAGTCTGATGCAATATCAAAATATATTATAATTTTTCTGGTGATGTAATTGTGTTTGATACGATGTACAATACAAATAAATACGAAAATATTTTTGCTCAATTTATTGGAGTTAACTATTATGGGCAAACAATTATTTTGGATTGTGGATTCTTGAGTGACGCAAAAATTGAGCCATTTGTGTGAGTCTCAATTTATGTGAGACACATTTTTAGTGTAGGAATATCAAGTAGCCAACGAGCTGAAAGTTCACATGTTTTTTTCAAAATGTATGTGAAAAGTCAAAACTCCTTCATAGATTTCATAACTCGATTCAATAGTATTCTTAAAAATTAATGATATAATGAATTAAAAGTTGATCATGTTGACATTAATGATCGAGTGAAATGGAAGTTTTCTAATAGAGAGCCAAATGTGTAATTTGTAGACAAGAAGTCTTTGTGCTTCCAAAATGAGATTGATGAAAGTGATGCACATTGTAATAACTTTGATACAATTACCAAGAGAATGATGCTTACAGTGTTATGAGAATTCATAAAGTAGATGGGTTTAAAAAACATTTTGAAGGAATACCATGCAAACACGTTCTAATATATTTGTTGAGAGCTATCTGATTTATGAATTCTTGTAACAGTGTAAACCTCATTCTTTTGGCAATTAACATCAAAGTTAATACAATATGCATTACTTTCATTAATTTTATTTTAGAAGCACAAAAATTTCTCTCTTGTAAAAATATTGAACATTTGGTTCTTCAATGACCCCAACGACTTGCATTTTGATCGCTCATTTATGCCAACATGATCAACTTTTAAATCATTATTTCGTTGATTTTTAAGAGCACTATTGAATTGAGTGATCCATTAAAGAGTTTTGACTGGACAAGTGTTTTTTGAAGAAAGCATGTGTACTTTCAGCTAGTTGGCTACTTTATATTCCCGTTTATAAACGTATTTCACGTAGTTTGGGATCTATTGATGCCGCGAATCAGGCATGGCTAAGCCAATTATTATTTTCCAATTGTATACCTTTCACCATCTCACTCTATTTATTTTCAAATTCATCGTATGCTCAGAATTAAAAAAAAACTAATTTTATAGTCTGATTTTGATAAGTTATTGGATTTATCTTCTCATGAAATTTGTCCTAAATGTGCAATATGTAAGTGAGATGAGAAGTTTGCGGAAAGAAAGGTGGTAACTTTTGTCATTACGGTTGGAATTTTGATTTTAACCAAATAATTAAGTGACACTAATAATTTATTTTGTGGAAATGAATTTAGTGGATTTGAATTCTTAAAATTAAATTTGGGTGAATGAGAAATTAATGTCATTTAATATGTGGATAAATACATTTATAAATGTATTTATTATGGTAATAATAATAATTGTGACAAAAAGATTTTATTTCAAAAAATGTGTCTTTTAGGAAAATTGACTCATTCATTTTGGCGAATAATTGTCTATTTCTAAAGATTGCGACTTTTGGGAAAATCAAATTTATTGTGAAAAATCACAACTATTACCTATGGCTTTTGAAAATCTATATAAAGACTCCCACATTGTTCATTTCATTGATTGCTTGATAATCAATTAATTCGATCTTAATTACAACACTTGAGTTGTATAGCATTTTAACTACATTCTTCATTCATGGTATGTTAGAATTGTAGTTTCTGCATTAGAGTTGAGTCAGAAAATTCCGGATACTTGAGTCCGTTCGTCGATAGTTTTCGATTCGTAGTGCAGCGGTTGGAAAATTTTAAAGTCGTTGTATCTTGGGGAGCGATTGTCATGATACCGTATTGCATCTGGGTACGGGGCAATATCGTCTTACGGAAAGAGAGTCCAACTTTTGCCTCGACTTTACCGTGTCAGTGTCTGCATCTTCGTCTACACACACCAAATACATAATGTCCATTTTTTGTGATTCTTTTAAAGACATATTTCTTAATATCTCACCCTCCATAATCATATCGATCTATTGCATTATTTGGCAAGTTGGTATATTAGCTTGAGAGGATTGTGAACTAATACTTTTTTATTTTTCCACTCTGAAAGATTTTCTTTCTTTTTTGGTAGTTGTATTTTTTTAATTGATCTCATTATAATAACCCTTCATAATCATATTTTTCGAACTTCATTTTTTAACTCTTCATTATTTTCAACTTGGTATATTAACATCAAATATTTTGAAACTAAATAATTTTTTAATATATTTGATCAATCTTGTTTTTAAAATGATAAACCAAAAAACCAAAATGTTATTTCATTGAGGTAAAGTAATTTACATATCTTGTTTTCTTTCTTAACTTGTAGTGTTACTTAAACCTTTATAGCCCAGCATTTTACAATATGGTGTGAATGTAAAGTTTGTCACATAATTTCATCATCCTCCCACAAAAAAAAAAAAAAAAAAAAAAACGACAGAAACTTTCATAAAAAATTTGACTTGATTTTCTGATAGTATCAAATCGAAAATCGAAAATTTAAAAATTTGATAACTTAACCACAATTTCTATAAATTAATCGAACTACGTCTTTTGGAATTTTAATTTTTCCCGATTACTTGTTCACCCCTACGTGGACCAATAAGACCTTCAAAGATGAGGTAACAGAGCTATATAAAAAAATATATAAATTACTCCCTCCGTCCCAAAAAGAAACGCGTCAAGACGCGTTCTTTTTTTCACGTATTTTTTGAAATGAGTTTTTTTTTAAAGATTGAAATGATAAAATAATTTTTAAAGATGCATGTAAAAGATGAGAGGTAGATCTATAATACCCCTCCATAAAAATCATTTTATCATTTGAAATACTAATAAACAAATCGCTCACTAAAACTCGATAATAAAAAATAATGTCAAGACGCGTTTTTTACTTTGAGGTGGTATGATTTAAAATTTTGAAGTGTTATGTTAATTAAATTTGAATGCTTTCTCCATATATATCTCATAACCTACTTTCACATTACGTGCATCAAACAAGAACTTATGAAAACTTTTTGTCATTATAATAGGTACGAATAAAACCTTTTAATTAATTTAAAAAGAAAAACTTTTAGTTAATGAAAGTGTGCTGGGCTCAACGTACTGAATAAAATCAAATTTGTGAGGAAAAAGCCCAAATATTTATTGGGCTTAACAGATTTGGCCCATTATTTGTTGGGCTTAACAGGTTTGACCCAATGGGCTGAAAATTAATTTTGCAATACAAAAAACATTTCCGTTGCCGGGACTTGAACCCGGGTCTCTCGGGTGAGAGCCGAGTATCCTGACCAACTAGACTACAACGGATTGGTGATTTTCAACTTGAACAAATTATTTATATTTTTATAATTCAATGTCACCTTTACTGTTTGCACGCGTTTTTGCGAGCGAATTTTTGTATTAATAATTGAAATAATAAAATGATTTTTAAGGAGGGGGTGATAGATGAGTGACTCATCTACCAAACCCCTCCTTAAAAGGCACTTTATCATTTCAATTATTAATACAAAACTCACTTACAAAAACGCATAAAAAAAGTAAATGTGATAACGCATCTGGGACGGAGGTATTATTTTATAACGGATTTTGGAAAAATAAATTTAGACACGCACAAATTTATTCACAGTATAAAATTGATACCATTAGATTTATAAACTGATACTATTATTTTTATAGACTAATACCAATAATATTTTGTACTATAATATTAGTTTATAACTGCAATAATATCAAGATTAAATAACTAAACTAAATCCAAATAGCATGCTTTAGTCTCATAAAACATGCTTTAAGACAATCACATATTAAAGCCCAACAATATATGATGATTAACTGAAATAAAGAAGAATATTAATCATAAAAGTGGAACCGTACATGAATCCATGAATTAATGTCTTAGACTTGTTTGGATTTTCAAACTATCAGTTTCACCCTTTTTCATTTTTCTGTAAAGAGAATACATAATGTGTAATGAACATATTAATGTCTGGGGACCATAAACTTAATTCATAGAATAAGTTTCATTTATTTTGTAAATTTTATAATGATATTAATTTATGAATGTAATAGTATAAATTTCATATTATAAACAAGTTTGGTTTAGTTTGAATTGAATCTAATCTTTACATAATGCTGGAATTTTCTCTTCTCTTTTTCTCAAATTTGCTGTTTAGTTATAATTTTTTATGTTTTTCTTTTAAAGACTATTTTTGTAGCTTCCAAATGTGGGCTTGTTTGGTTGCAGTTATAATATATATAGTTAAAGGTAGTGAAAATACAGCCGTTGGTTGGTTATATTCCGAAAGCAACATATGTGTTTCCACTGTCCAATTTGATATTTAGGCAAATAGAGTATTAAATTGGTGGCTATCCTAATTCCTCTTAATTCCAAAGTCCAAACACAGCTTTAAAAAGAACAAGAAAATAATGGTTAAGAGAGAAGTGGGGTTTGTCTCTTTGTTTCTCTCATTAGACCTCAAATGTTTCCAAGTGATTTGAGTGGTTGTAAAGTTTTTCTTTTTAATATATACTTATAGACTTTATTTATTACATATTTTTCTTGTTTTCTTGTCCAATTTTATGCTTCACTCGATTTACATGCCTTGAATTTAGAATACAATTCAGATACAATTTGAAAACACGACCTAAATCAGATTGAATTTTTAGATAAACCAATTACATATTAATTTACATTCTTAATTTATTTTGTGTGTAAGGGCGTGATATGGTATGAGTCTACCATGTCCATGTCCACATTATGAAAGCATAGCTCTTGAACATGAACATCAACCATAGAACCATTATATTAGATATTTATATTTAATTTGGTATTTATATTTCATATACATTGATTTTATGAATGTTTTTTTATGACTATAACCTCATGTTTCATTTCAAGAATTATAATAGTAGTAGTAATAATAATATTGCGCACATATCAATTTCAAAATCAATAATAAAATGGAGAATAAAAACTTTAATTCTACACCCCTCTGCATATATTTATTTTCTGAACCAAAAATAAAAATTGAGAAAAGCTCAAAAATAAGATTTATTTTCCCAACAATATATAATTTCTGATGCTTCTAATATAGAAACAATCTAAAAGCCACAAATTAAATTTTCATGTAACAAAAGTCCAAACATTTTAAAAGTAACAATTCTTGTGTGGGCATTTAGCCATGTCAGAAAGTTATCACTCCACATGTCACAACCAGATTGGCCACTCTATTATGGCCTCAAAACACATATCTCCTCAAAACTATATAACTGGTGTTAAAAGCAGAAATTTGTGTAGGAATTGCAATTAAATTTTGTGGGGGGGAAAAAGAGCCTCAAAGAGATTGTTTTATCATTAAAAAAAAAAAAAGAGAACCAAAAATGGCCTCTGCTTCCCTCCTCAAATCATCACCAGTTCTTGATAAGTCTGAGTTTGTGAGAGGGCAGCCCCTCCTCCGCCAGCCCGCGGTGGCTGCCGCCGTCCGCTGCCACCCCGTCTCCTCCTCCGCCCTCACCATCCGCGCCAGCTCCTACGCCGATGAGCTCATCAAGACTGCTGTATGTGTTTTTTTAAACTAGTTTATCTGTTTATATATAGATAAAATGATTATATGAAATGTTATCAAGAACACACATAGAAGATAGCATTATGTAGCATCTTGTTCTGCTCCTCTTCTTGGTGTATAAACTACTTTTATGGGTGTATAAATCTATAAGTAATACTCTCGTCCCACTATATTTGTCCCACTTTTCTTTTATGGACGTCCCACTATATTTGTCCCAGTCCATAAAAGGAAAAAGTAACACTCTACTAACTATTATTTTAATATTATTCCCCTCACTTTTCATCCCAACTACCCCAAATACCTTCACTTTTCATCCATTAAATACTATAAAAGCCCACTATTTATTATTTTAATATTATTTCTTAAACAATTCAACAAAAAGAAGTGGGACAAATATATCGGGACGGAGGGAGTATTTTGCAGCGAAAAAAACGAATACGAACAAACTAATACCTTTTAGTATAACAACTAATACCTTTGAGAAATACATTTAAATTGCAGAAAACAGTTGCATCTCCGGGGCGTGGGATCCTAGCGATGGACGAATCAAACGCGACTTGTGGGAAGCGTCTGGCGTCGATCGGGCTGGAAAACACGGAGGCGAACAGGCAGGCGTACAGGACTCTGCTGGTAACACCACCAGGGCTTGGCAACTACGTCTCTGGAGCAATCCTGTTTGAGGAAACACTTTACCAATCCACCGTTGATGGAAAGAAGATTGTCGATATCCTCGTCGAGCAAGGCATTGTCCCTGGGATCAAAGTTGACAAGGTCAGTACTCTCATAACAACCTCATTTCTATAATTAATCTTGTTCAGTATTTGTACTAATTAAACATTACTTGTTCTGACAGGGTCTTGTCCCTTTGGCTGGCTCAAACAATGAGTCTTGGTGCCAAGGTCTCGATGGATTGGCTTCTCGTTCCGCTGCTTACTACCAGCAGGGAGCCCGTTTCGCCAAATGGTATGATATATATAGCCATTGTAAAGCAGTTTTACTATGCATCTAGTTCGCAACTATCACTTTTCAATCAAACAACTAATACTGTTTAAGATAACACACAAAATGCAAATCAGTTGCACGGTAACAATTAAGTTACGTAACACTTTGCCATAGGCTATAGCGAAGTATGAAAAAAAAGAGTATCTTAAGAAGAAATTTTTTCTCTTTACCATAGGCGTACCGTTGTGAGCATCCCCAACGGTCCCACTGAATTGGCTGTGAAAGAAGCAGCATGGGGTCTTGCTAGATATGCTGCGATTTCTCAGGTACGCAGTTCTTGAATTCTTGTCGTGCATGTATGCTTTCGATGATGAGGAACTGACTGTTAGTTGGGGGTGTTTTAGGACAATGGTTTGGTCCCGATTGTTGAGCCGGAGATCTTGCTGGATGGTGAGCATGGAATCGACAGAACGTTCGAGGTTGCTCAGAAGGTGTGGGCTGAGGTTTTCTTCTACCTTGCTGAAAACAATGTCTTGTTTGAAGGCATTCTGTTGAAACCTAGTATGGTCACTCCTGGTGCTGAATGCAAAGAGAGAGCCACACCACAACAGGTTGCTGATTACACCCTTAAACTCCTCAAGAGAAGAATCCCTCCTGCCGTCCCTGGAATCATGGTAAGAAGAAACAGCTAATAATGATTAACTAATACCTTTTAGTAAAACAACTAATACCTTGATTTTGTACCAGTTTTTGTCTGGTGGACAATCTGAAGTTGAGGCGACGCTCAACTTGAATGCGATGAACCAAGCTCCGAACCAGTGGCACGTGTCGTTTTCATACGCGCGTGCGCTCCAGAACACATGCCTCAAGACGTGGGGAGGAAGGCCGGAGAATGTGCAGGCGGCTCAGGAAGCTTTGCTCATTAGAGCAAAGGCGAACTCTCTGGCTCAGCTCGGGAAGTACACGGGCGAGGGAGAGTCCGAGGATGCCAAGAAGGACTTGTTTGTTAAGGGATACAGTTACTAAGCTGTCTTCAAATCAAGATCTACAAATGTTTTATTCTAGCTATGATGTAACCATGATAAACTGGAATTCTGCTCATAGTTTCTTGTAGATTATTTTCTGCTGTTTATTGTACTTTTGTGGCATATGATCACAGTCTGGCTTTCTGGGAGTTTCAGATAATGAATCATATTTTTCTGGGAGTAATATCCTCAGTATTATTAAATTTTATGGCAATGTTGTTTCAAAGGTTATTTGTTCTTGCCTGTTTTCTCAGATAATGAATCATATAAGCTTACTCTCTCTCAATTTGATGTCTCAGACAAGGGAAACAACAACAATTACAAGAAAAGTAAGAAATGTCGAACGAGCAATGCTCTATACTGTCTCGATAAGTTTTAATTATGCATACAAGGAAAAGAGGGGACAGTGACCTAAAATACATGCAATAAACAGTAGTACTTAAACAAGATAGCTTATGCAAATGACCTTTCCATGATCAAACCTATATATCTGCTGAAGTTAAAGCACAATCTCTCCTTCCCGCAATAATGTAGTTGTTAAAACATATTATTTGGAACTTCTGTGTGAACCAGAGCATTGAGAGAGCCACAAATCCATGAATTCAATGATGTTCTGCCTTACTTTGTTGACCGCATCTGGGGAGCTGCAATTTGAGGCATCGCCTGAAATAAGAAGGGCCAGCTCCGATATTATGATGATCAACTTTGCAAAAATGTTTGGAACTTTGATAAGGGAGATTTCATTTAGAATCCAATGATTATACTAATGAAACCAATGATTATCTGCAAGATTAGAGATCGATCTTAAAGCTTACGCACCTCCTGGTATCAACGGTGATTGAGGACAGCCACGCATGTCACTTCCGTGGCCACAGTTATTACATGTTATGATGTATGAAGGCACTGAAATCGAAGATAAACGGATTCACTGAACAAGATAACATTCTTTGACAAAGCACAAACTCAAACTGAACTGTTAAAATTTAGGTAAAATCTTATGCAAATCAATTTCATTGTGCAGCTGGTTTGCATTTGTGTTTTCTTTTTAAACAAAGTATTAGTTGTTTCATTAAAACATGCTAGTTTGTCGGTATTAGTTTTTTCATTTAAATGTATTAGTTGTTATACTATAAAGTGATAGTTGCGAATCCGTTGTACGGTAAAACTGTTTTATATAAGACCAACTCTATAATTTGAGCTTAAATTCTCCTATCATGACATTCTTCAAATAGTGAAACGGACTATTTGAAATTTCAGTAAATGCAATATTAACTCACTGTCAAGTGAAGAAGAATTCCCTTTGGATGCATGTCGCCACGGGTCCTGTGATCCATTGGTGAAGATTATTTTCGAACCTGTCAATGTAAATCGAATGAAAGCAAATGAGATTTAAGATCATGATTATCACACGTCTGACAAATAGCTAATAACTGATTTTACCAGCAATTCCTGTGCCTCCATAGTAAAGATTAGTTGCATCTACATCAGGAGTGATATCGTTTCCAAAGACATTTTTGCAGAGGTCTAAATGGTATCTGCCATTCAAGTCCATTTATCATTGTATTATCAAATAAAGGATACCGGTAAGGCGATGGAGTACAAGGGTCGAGAAACACTAACACAAATAAAATTATAATATAAAAGGTTTTACAGGATTAAATCTTGCCCAATCAACAAGTGCCGTTTCCCAAGTTCTAGGGTCAATAAACAAGAAATCAATAAGATATATAATATAAAAGGTTTTATAGGATTAAATCCTGTCCAAGCAACAATGTCTTTCCCCCAAATTCTACGATCCCTCTGAATGCCATAACAACGTAAAACAAAGCAATTTATCCATATCATGATAACAACATAAAACAATGCAATATAAATAAGGCTGAAAAACTAAATTTTAGCTTATCCCACAAGCAATAAAGGCCATGGGTTGTTTAGAATGACTTGAATTTAAAAGACCCCAACTATATTAATATTACAATAAATGAATTGTATCATAAGCACACTACTTACCTCTCATTAACTTTTGACGAGCGGATACTATCATTTGCTGGTGCAACTTGGAAATATGCAACTTCAGTACAAACTTGGAACCACCACAAGCGATCGGAACTGCCATCAGTTAATTTGGTTTTCCTCAAATGATGTTGACTATATGTTTCAACACCGAAACCCATAGTCTTAAAAAAATACTCCTTCACAAATGTGGAATATGCTTCCTGAATAGAAAATAAATCCACTTGAAATTAATAATTTGGGGACCATCCTAAATCAATTAAAGGAGACTTTAGTTAATCAATTAATATCGAATGAGCAAAATTATGTCGACACAACTGAATTTAGAGGATGTACCGCAAGAATATTGAAGATTTTCTGAAGTTGGTAATGAAATAGATCCTTTCATCACTAAAGGGCATCGGTTCTCATGCTTGGATAAGATAAAAACATACGATCATTTGAATTAAAATGCTTACCACTAAATCTCCTCCAGCTTTCTTTGCTTCAACAAGAGGGGGACACAATTTATCTGGGCTTCCATATTGAATCTGCAAAGTGGCCAACACAAAGCATGTAGTAACTAATCTACAAAACCAAAAGTTTTTATATTGAAAAATCTATTGTCAAATACCGCTGTGACTGCTGCATCTGCCAGAAAATACAGGAAATCACCATCATCTTTTAGCTGTAAGAAAAGACAAGCCATTATAAACATGATCTGAGTTTGCAAACAGATAGAATTAATAAATCTTGCAAATGATTTCTAAAAGTAGAAGAGCAGACATATATAGGAAAAAAGAGTACTGCTCTATTTCATTTTGAAGACGATTTCCACGAAAACTACGTGGCATAAAGATTGAAACTAGGGTATGTTTGATTTGGGATTTGAAAACCGGATTTGGGATTTCGAAATCTAAATTTTGGAATCCGGTTTTTGAAAACCCAATATATTCACCCCTACAAATACCATTTTTTTTCTCCATCACACTCTCTCCAATGACTTATTAATGCAAATATGATTTTTTTTATTCTCACTCTATTCTTTTATTTACCACTTCCCATTCCTTTTTTTTTTTTTTATCTTTTTTACAACTTTCAATAAAACACATTAATTATTACACAATCATACAATCATTACAATTACAATTAATAATTAATAATAATATAATAATACAACATCACACACTCTTACACATCGATTTGGCATA
Source organism: Stenogyne calaminthoides (assembly GCA_037126765.1). Lineage (NCBI taxonomy): Eukaryota > Viridiplantae > Streptophyta > Magnoliopsida > Lamiales > Lamiaceae > Stenogyne > Stenogyne calaminthoides. The sequence goes on from JBBCBC010000002.1 coordinate 2,438,990, forward strand.
AAGTTAAATCCTACCCTACTTAAATATCAAAACAAACACACATCATTACTATTTATCAGGATTTTAAAATCTACTTGATTCTAAAATCCAGATTTAGAATCCACTAAATTCCAAATCAAGCATACCTTAAGGTGTCACTTCTCGAACTCCCACAAGAAAAATGATAAATATGTTTACCTCAGATGCATTAAATGATGCCTTTAATTCTTTTCCATTCGATTCAAGTTTCTGATCAACAAGACTAGTAATTTCTTGCAGCACAGCTTTACATTCTGGACCAGCAGATTCACCAATCTGCATAAGTATATCATGAGCAAGATGATAGACTAAGAATACTCTAACCACTGAAAATAAGAAATACCAAATCCATTGTAATTCAAAGCAAAGTCGGGAGAAAATGAACAAATGAAAAGTCATTCTCACCTGCTTATCAAATTGAGTAAAATTGTGAACAGCCAGAACAACTCCAGAGCTTGCAAGACTTCCACAAGTAAGGTGAGGAAACTTCACGCGGAACCACGCGCTAAGAGCTCCCGCATATGAAGTACCAAAGACAAACCATGGGTTGTCAGTTGATTTGTTGAGCTTCACATTTAAGGTTTCCTGTGTAAGAAAACAAAAGGAACAAATATTTTATGTAAAAACACAAGAATGTTGATCAAGGCACTATCTTCTTTACACGTCTCTAATATACCTATTTTTTCATGTATTGGGACAATATATTATTCAGGCAGCATAATAAAATCAGTACTAAATGTTCCTTTAATATCAGATCAAATATTCCATAACCAACAAATACAGTAATAATATATATCCGCATGAATATGATCCTCCCTGTGGATTCTTAACTAAAGAAAATTACTTTGGGGAGAAGACTAGGGTGGCACTTGCCTGATAATATTGTCTGAACACAGCCAAATCATATAGCGCTTGTTTTGATGAAAGGAATTGCAGATTATCTGTGCTCAATGATTTAAAAGGGGAACTCTTTCCGTAGTAACGATGCTCGAGAGAAACCACAGTTGCTCGAAATTTCTTTGCCAAAATCTGTTAGGACATCGAGTTCAGAATTATTTTCACTAGTGAAGAAATGATTAATTTGATAGCAAAAAAGTTATACATGTTCAGAAATTATATCATTCACTAAGATGCACAATTCTAGTTTGCAACATATCTTTAACTAAACCAAGAGTATTGCAAAGTTGATTACTAGCCCATAGCACGGCAAATTATGAAACTAATTTCATATTTACAAGAACGATAGAAAAATTGGATGACCTTCAACATGGACTGTATGCCAATTGCCATGTTTCCATATATCTTCTTAAGTAGTTTTGCTTTCATTTCTTAGTTGAGATTTCTCCCAAGAGTAGAAAGATCACACGACACTCTGATGTTAAAAAGTATAATAACAATGTGATTTCAACACCAAAAAATAGTAGAAATTTGTATGCTTGTTTAATAATTAGGAAGGAATATAGTTGTATGTTCTTTTAATGATTAGAAAGTGATTTTGGAGAAAGGACCTCAAAGTCTTTCAATCATGCTGGACCACATCGATAATCATTAGCCATGAGTTTATTCACTAATATTTAGGCAAAGAACGTACTAGGAAACAGGTGTTATGTGAACATAAAGACTTCTTAATACTTATTGGCACATAAAGGATTCGCTTCTTAACATTCATTTATTATGCTTAAATTCATTTAATGTTTGTGACTATTTTTAGTAGTGAATTTCAAAGTCAATCCTTTGTCATAAGCTCTATCAATGATGGAAATAAACCCTTATTTTCCTTTCTTTACTTGGATGATACTGATGGCACACGACTAGCTGGAAAGTATCTGTAGAGTTTTATAAGAATATTTTATAGGGTGTAAACTTACAGCCAAATAATCATTTGTTATCCCAGGGCATGCAGATTCTCCACATATCTTAAGAAAAATTGGCCCATCAGGAATCTGAAAGTCATCAAGATATTCATAATACCGTTGCTCAAATTGGCGGCGATCCTGCAATTAGAAAGCCATTTTGCTGATTAGAGGTATGAATTTTGCTCAAATTAACAGATAATACTACAAAAATTGAGAGGATAGCAGCATATACACATGAAAACCCACAATTTTTTTTAGAATCAGACTGAGGGCATAAAGTGGAACATTATATTAATGTAAAAAAAAAAAAAAAGCAATTTACTGCCATTTTGAACTAATGCATAGACTAAACATAGTATGTTTCCATGATACATTGTCCTTGTATCCCAATCTAACTTTATGATCATATTTATGGCTTTAAAGATTCAATTATATGATACTAACCAACTAACATAAATGCTTTCTCACTCCTCCTTGGCTCATACAAAGAACCCAGGTCAAATATAATCTCTTTCATTATGCTAAGACATAAATCCTAACCCTAAACCTTAAACCAACTTTACACATGAAGCCTATACCCCACTCTAAACCCCAACCAACCACACACAGAGACACATGGGGAAAAAAAACACATTTTCTCCTGTATTTGAACATGGACCTGCATGCTTACGGCTTACCTACATATAAACTTAAACGTGAACTTGAACATGGATTTATAAGCTTACATACATATAAACTGAACTTTAGTTACATGTATCGAAGCTATCTTAGAATTTGCAGCAAGCAATCAATTCAACTAAAGTAGCCCCTCGACCCTAACAAGCTCAATTAATTCAATTGAAGTCTTCTTAATATGGAATTTTCAACAGAAATCCCTAAAAAAAAACCTAATCAAGCCCAAATTTTAACTTCGCCACCAAAATGCTACAAAAATAGAGGCAGTTTCACAATCCTTGACAGTAACTAAAACGATAAACCAAATCAGAGAAGGACGTATGAAAGAAATAGACTTACGTAAGGAGAAAAGTGATCAAGTGTTTGATTGATCCAATGCTCCTCCCTTGTCAAATAATTATTGCTACTCGACTCCGGCTGCCGTAAAAGGCGTGGAATCGACGCGCTACCCGTTGCAACCAACAGAGCTAGTACTAGAAAAGTGACCGGAATCGACGCCGGCGAAATTGAGGCGATCATCGCCGTGATACAGATTCTCCGGTGGGAAAATTTTTGGGAGTTTTCTCACAAGTGTTCGAACTCGTTCTGCTTCACGGTGAGAGTCCACTGAACTGGATTTTAATATTTAAACATTTTCAGTTTTTAATTTCGACTTTAAAAAAAAAAAACGAATTTGTTCACGGAAAAATTAATTTTATACCTTTTGTTTACAACGATTAATATTTTTTTATAATATAAATTATATAATTCAGTGATCACTACTAATACGATTATGGTAATATAAGTTGCATCCTTTAGTATTACTGGTAATATTTTTTTATAATAATAAATTACATTTTTCAATTATCATAACTGATACTTTTTAATAATATAAATTATACCCCACAACCAGTTTCACGATTTCATGTATTAAATTTATTACTTTGCCCCAAAAATAAGTTATGAAATATCATTTTCCCTATTGGAAATTTAGTTACCTAACCCTATAATTAATTTACTAATTTCATGTTACTGTAACGTTTGTTGAAACTGATAATTGTGTTGTTAACTTGTTATGTGAACTCCCTTTTTATTAACACCCTCATCAATTTTTTGGTAAATATTAAAAAAGATTAAAATAAAATAATTTAAATATCCTTATATAAAATTAAAGGTATGTCACTCATGCATCTCATAACTTAAATTGTTACATTAAAATGTGCAATTTATAAATTGTATGTTTCAAAATTTCACTTGAATTGCAATATATGTGGTGAGGCTTGAGGTGAGAGAGAGTTGGGAAAGGAGAGAAGATAGGGGTTGACAAAATAGATATTTTTTTAAGAGGGTAAATATTGATATTTCATTATATGTGTATTCATATTTAGGTTGAAAATTTGTTCCAAATTTAATTGAACATTTTTATAAAGAGTAAAAAAAGAATTATCTTTTATCTATATCCTCAAACACCTCAATATTATACTCAATATCATTACTTTTTCAATACTAAAGTCAATTTATCTATTTAATTTACACAAATTACACTACTTTTACTATTTAACCTCCTCCAAAAAATAATTTTATCTCTTTTAATAATAAGAAAAAAATTATTCTTAAAATACGTGTCCACAGTAAATGTTAAATCGGATTAAAGACGGAGGGAGTAATAAGGATTTGATATATATATATATATATATATATATATATATATATATATATATTTGGTGGGAGCATTGGTTGAAAAAGAGGTGCAAATAACCGTACCTGAACGGTTGAGTTGCTTGCAACGACCTAACGATGAGCCTTATTTACAAGACAAAAACTTGTATGCAATATTGCATACTAGTGTTATGTGCAATTGATTTTTTTTTTCTCTCGCGGGTCATAAGAAGCGGGCTAAGGCAAATTGACTTTCTTCATCTTCGCGGCGCTCATCACGAAATCTGTCAAATTTCTTCTTCTTCCTCTTCTCTTCAGATTGCTAGTGGATCTCACTGGTTCTTCTTCCTCGTTCGTGCCCTAATTTCTTGTCCAATTTAATTTTCTTCAATTCGCTCCGATTATTGGATGAAATTGGGTTGTTCAATTTGAATTTTGGAATGGATTCTGCGAGAAGAAGAGAGAATTTTGGAATGAACAATACTGTGTTACCTCATGACTCATGTTACCTTATGAATTTTGAACCTACAACCAAAAACATTAACAGTAAACCTAAATCACTGGGTTACAACACATATTCAATAAATATATCATTTTATAAATACATATCTTGCCTTCAATGTGACCCCACCCCATGCCCCCGCCTCGACCACCCTGGCGCTTGGCCCGCCCTGACCCACGAATTTTAAGCCAATTTGTCTTAATTGTGATGTATTGCACATAACACTAGTGTGCAATATTTCACACAAAATCTTCTCTATTTACAATCATAATCCCATTAAACATGTCTTCACCAATTTTGCTATATAATTGACATGCTTTATTTTTTACAATCACACCACATTTATATACTTAAGACAAATTCACATTGAGACGAAACATAATTTTAATATAATATTTTATACATTTATTTAATTGATATATACTTTAAAATTTATGTACTTTTTTTTTCATATATTATGTTGGTCAACGCCATGGACCCTAATCCAGGTCGTCCCACCCAAAAGGTCATCAACGTGCACTAACATAAGGTTAAAGATAGTTGAACCACAAAACCTAATTAGTCAAGTCACACCTCATAGGCACATGACATCATTACATATAGTTTTAAATGTAGTGTTACAACATGTTTAATGTATGTGCTATAAATATGTCATTTGAACGAGATGAAATGATGTCATATGTCCGGTAGTAGAAAGAATTATTGTAATTAATTATCTTAAAGAACTATTATAATTAATTACTTTAAAAAATGCTTCAACCATTTTTATTAACACAAACTATTTCTCCAAATTTATCCACTCATCTCTCTAAAATCTAGCAAAGTTTTATTTTTTTTATACAATCTCTTATTTGTTAGTTGAATATTAAAAGTCACGACATAAGATTTTAACTTTTCGATGAAGTGGAATAACTCAAGTGATTAGAGCATCACTACCTATGCCATGAGGTCATGTGTTCGATTCACCATTTGCACGATCAAGAAAAAAAAAAGGATTTTGACTTTCCGGCCATCATATTTCTTTTTTCTTTTTCTGATTAATCTGATGGGCCTGGCCTTCTGGGCTATATAGTTATTGTCGATGGATAATGAGCTTTATGGGCCTGAGTTAGAATTTTCAAATTATATCAAGGCTATTAGTTTGCATCAAATTCTTGAAAAGAAAACTAAAAGATAAATCAATATTCTCTTAATTAATCATTAAATAAAACAATATTGGAGTGTTTTTAAAACTTCAAATTAAATAATTTTTCAAAAATAATGTTAAATAAATTTCGTTTTTGCGACGTGCATGCATTTGCATGGTGAATATAATAATGATGTATGGTGCATCATTAGCACTTGCACATGGGATGTAAGTATGTAATGACATTTTTTGGTCAAAATTTGTGTCCCCACTCCCCACTCTATCACTCTTTTTCTTGGCCAAATCTCAGTATGTATTTTAGTTAATCGTGCACTTATAATATATTTTAAAATTATATAATTTATTATATTAAAAAATAAAATTTATATTATCGAAACGTGTAACTATTAATATGAAAAAATAATTACACAGTTCAATGTAAATAAATTATATTTTTTAATATAAAAAATCGCATAATTATAAAATGTATTATGAGTGAACGTTGTTGTGTATTTGGACGCAGTAGCCCCACTCTTTTTTCATTGCAGCTTTTCTTTTTTGTTTGAACCATGAATCATGCTCATGGTCGGCATTGTTTTTTGTTTAAAAAAAATTATCCATTTGTGAAAATGATAAATAATAACTGTTGTCATAAACTCATAATTGAGCGGCTAATGATTGATCCTGATTAATTAATTAAACATAATAATAATTCAGATTTAGCAAATCTTAATAAGAAAAAAAATTTAAGTACAATGCGAATCTATTGCTTAATATTGCCTTATATTATTCTCAATTTCATCACAATATATAATATTATTTTGATAAATCATTACACGTATTTTAAGAAAAAGTTATATAATATACAAGTAATAAAATAATAAATTTATGCCCGAGTGATGTACTGATTGTAAGATAAGTCTAGAAAAGATGCAATTAAACTTAATGAAAAAAATACTACAAATTACAAGATAAAAGAAAAATCAATTTTCAAATCTGAAAATTTTCATTTTTATAAACGAGATGTCAAACCAAGAACCATAAAAAATCTCTAATTTGATATATATTATGAGTTGAAAGTTGAAACGAGAAATAAATAGCAATTTGAAATTTTAATTGGATGAAAAGAAAAAAAAACACTTGAGATCCAAGCGTCTTAAGACTCACGCAATGTAATGATCCATATAAAAAAAACATTTGACTCATTAAATATATTAGACATGTTCTGTGGATACATGGATAGAGTTGGGGCGAGTGTACGGATTTTAAATCCGTGCACCAGTTGCACATTAGACTTATGGAAAATAAAAGGTTTGATTTGAGTGGAAAATATACAAGTATGTTTTTATATAGGTATAGAATAAAAGAAATAGAGGGGTTGGACGAAAATTAAATTGGAACAAATTAGGAAGGAAATAGGAGATTCTTTTTTCCTCATTTAATATTTGTTACTATTTTCGATTAAAAAATTATGTGCTACTCATTTTGGTTTAATAGATTTTTAAGGGCATGTGAGATGTTTTTATTATAGTGAAGCAAATAAAAGGAAGCCATGTGCTAATGGTACCGAATTTATGTTAAACACAATTATTGCCACTATTTTACTAATGATTGATTTTTTTTTTTGGATTTAGTATAAGTGAATTTTGGATTCTTGAACACTAAATTGAAGTATCATTATTTTATTATGTTATAATGTTAGTAGTTATTGAATACCGTCTGATTTTTTTTATTAATTAGGATAATACATTTGTCTAATTAGTTGTTATCTGAAAATGTACATTGAACAAGCCACATCCACAATTGTACAAATATATCAAGACTTTAATATTTTTTATGACTTTTAATCCTTGTATAGTGGCTCTGATGACAAACATTTGTGTACACACGAGGTTACCGTAAATTCGATTTTTTTAATATCATTGTTATGCATAAAAATTATCACTGTTATGTATAAAATTTGAATAATAGAAATAATTTTTACATATAACTGTAGTATAGTTCATGCATAAACTTGGTTCATATGAGTGTTATTCGGTTCTGATTGTGTATGTCATCAGCTCGAACATGCTTAAACATAATATATATATATATATATTTTAAAATGTCATTTTAAAATGTCTTGTATGCACCGAAAAATTGATGTGTGATGTGTATTTGCAACTTGTTGTCTTTGAAAACATGTATTTTGTTAGATTGAAACATGCAACTTTTTTTAATAACATAAATTGCATGTTTAGATGTAAAGAAAATTGTATATCTCAGTACAACTATTTACATATTTTAAAAATACCTTGAATTACACGGTGCACCTGATGAACAGAAAACATACTTACTTTTTTTTTTTATATATATTAATAGAGATTGTAAACAAATATAACAAGTCTAATAATTTCCCTTATGCGCATGTAAATATGTAATAAGGGTATAAATTTAGGAAATAGTATATGATTTTGCTCTAATTCAATGAATCACATGACTAAATGTATATTTATTCAACTAAGAAGGTATACATTCATTGTAGACGAAAAAACTTTAATGTTTATTAGAAGGACCACACTATATTCTACAAATAGATTTTCTTTTTTCTTTTTGTAAATGGAAAATATATATAATTCTAACAAATCAAAATTTTTAATTCATAAAAACCATCTTTTTCTTTGGCAAGTTTCTTCATTCTTGTGATGGACTATCATTTTCACTAACCCAAAATAAAAACAGGAAACAAAACATGGAAAATTCTAAAACATAAGGAAATAAATTAAACTTTATTGAATCATGAATGCAAAGTATACATATTTATACTCCTTTAATTTTCATATTTTATTTAATTGAACTCTTGAACTTTTATTTGGGTCCGGTTATTAACACCCCCATTATTAGAAGATACACCCCTCCATAATTTCGAAATATAGGTGTTGAAATTGTATCTTAATTCGAGAGTGGTTTTTCGAAATCACTAACATATTTCAAAAAGAAGATGCCGAATTTCTGAAATTTTGTAAAGTAAAATTCTGCCGAAAACTTTCAAAATAAATGTTCCGAAATTAAGATACAATTTCAACACCAGTGTTTCGAAATTATGTATTAAATTCAAATTAAATTTTTCAAAAATATTTTATGGGGGGGTGTATCTCCTAATAATGGGGGTACTAATAACCGGGCCCCTTTTATTTTCTTCACGAGAACTTTTCATGGACGGCCCAATACGAAATAAATGAATAGGTTCAAAAGTCAACAAATAATAATAAAATTCAAAAATTGCTTATAAGTCATAAAGTTGAATATGAAAAATATAATATAGAGTAACCGCTATAATTAATGAGTAATGCTTTCGTGAACCACGTCTATACATGAACTTTATCACTTTTATGGGTAAAAACTATCACTGTTATGCACAAAAATTTTCACTGTTTAAAAATATAAATCATTTTCGAAACAATTATTCTTTTTGTGCATAACAATAATAGTTTTTATACATAACAGTAAGAGTTTTTGTACATAACAGTGATAGTAAATGAATCAAGTTCACGGTGAACTCGGGTCCACACAAGTTTTTGTCTAAATTAAATTTATATATAAACTCTATCATTGTTATGGACAAACTCTATTATTATTATGCATAAAAATTATCGATATTTAAAAAATATTTTATTTTATAAACAAAGATAGTATTTATGTTGGGGAATTAATTGCCCGGATCTATTCGGGATAAATATTTAAATACAAATTTAATTCTAACAATTATTACTAGCATGAATTAATCCTATATTAATTCAAATAATAATTAGACAATAAAACATGCATATAAACAGTTCACATAAATCCTACGCATGCGGAATTGCTACGAGTTTACGTGAACTAACCTCTTGGAGTGGCAATGGTCTCGTCGATAAAAATACACCAAAAAGCCTTCCCAAGTATTCTCTAGTCCTTAGCCTTCCCAAGTATTCTCTAATCCTTTCTCGTCAATCCGGTGGAAGGAAGCTCGCGAACAATTAACAAAAGGGAAAATAAAAATTTGTTGCACCACCTTTGTGGATTTACTAATTTCTCCAGCACATGGAATTGTACTTGGGAATGAAACACTCATCCCCTATTTATAGAGGGTGTTGGTCGATTTTTTCAACATGGAATAGGGAGGAAAAATCTTTTCTTGATCTCCAAGAAAATCTTGAATATATCTCCTATATTCTTTTCTCCATAATTAAAATATTCCATAAAAATCCCAACTCCTCTTGTTATGGTGTATTTCGAAAAAATAGGAAAAAGAAACCAAGATTTGGATCTTCTTGAATTTATGAGATATACTTGTATTCCAAGAAATACATATGTTCCATAATATCTTTTAAAGAAAATCAAGAAAATATTTCTTTCCCTTTTTCTTTCAAAAATTTCGAAAATTATCATATGAATAATCAAGTGGGATATTTCTTGAATTTAATGAGATAATCTTGTATTTCAAGAATACATATCTTCATTCCATAACAAAATTCAAAGAAAATCTTTCTCCCCTTTTTATTCATAATTTTCGAAAAATGAGGAAAAATAGCAACAAATATTTATTTTATTTTTAAACACTTTTTTCAGTTATTGGACTTTATGTTGGGCTACTTGAGGGGCCTTTAGGAGAATTAAGATTGGACCTTCCAATGGATCTTGAATTATCAATATAATGGATCTTGAATTATCAATATTGAGCCACAATATTATTCAAGCCCATAAATATTAATTAATTTCACTACATAATTAATATTGCACTATCCATCTTAACCCATATTACTGTTAATATGGCTCCCGGTTATTATTTCCCGTGTTTAAGATTATCTAGCCCATTAATTAATTCAAGCCACTGAAATAGCTTTCCATTAATTAATATCTTTTATCCTTGGTAAAGGAACGGTTCAACATTATTATCCATACCGGAAACTAGTTCAACTTGCAAGATTTGGTATGATAAAACTTATAAACCTCCCAAGGGGGCTAACCGAACAAGCGTACTTGCACACGATTCTCCGTATTAAATCTTAGCAATCGCATGTGACAAATAATATTGCCCAAGATATAAAGTATTGAATCTCGTTGATTCTCTACCCGTAATAAGTCAAAGCAATAATTACTAACCACCCGCGATCCTATTTAAGGGACGAAGATCAAGAAATAACGAACCACTGAGGTCTAATTCTTTCTAGTTCAGTTCTGAAGAATTTGTCCTCCTGTAGGTCCTCTTTAGTGCACTAGACATGCACTAGTGTAATCTCTTGATCAAGACAAACCAGTCTGAGCCTTACACTTCAACCTTTCACGATGGATTGTTCATTTCCATCTAGGTCGTGAACGGTGTACTTTTGGTTACAAGGAACTGTTAATTTAATCTTCTGTGATATGGTATCACTAAATTAACTACAATGTAACACATACTATTTATTGAACAGTTATGCAGTAAATACATGTAACATTCGATGATATTTAAAGCATCAGTGATAAACAATTTATTTCAGTAAATAAGTCCAAAATTGATCGATTATACAAAGTAAAAGCATACTTTCGAAGATAATCCCAACAATCTCCCACTTATACTCAAAGTCCGCTTTTAAGTATGCTACAACATGTCTCGTGTAGTTTCTGTCGTGACATGAAATGTCACCTACACGAACCTAATAATGTCTCCCACTTATACTCAAAGCAGATTGACAACGGTCTTGACACCCATTCCTTCCACATGTCTCTCGAATGTATTCGGCGAGACCCTTTGTGAATGGATCGGCTAGGTTGTCTTCCCGACGCGATCTTTGCCACCTCTATATCTCCTCTCTTAACGATTTCTCGTATAAGATGATATTTAATGTGTTTGTTTGGCCTTGTGGGCTCTTGGTTCCCTTGAATTTGCAACTACTCCCAAGATTGTCACAATAAAATGATGATTGTCTTTGGGCAAATTGAAACTACATCCAAGTCCACTAGGAAGTTCTTGAGCCAAACCGCTTTTTTTCGCCTCGCAAAGCGCCTACATATTCGGCTTCCATGGTAGAATCTGCGATGCATTTACTTAACGCTTCTCCACGCCATGGCTCCTCCCCATGCAAAACACACTATCGGAGGTAGATTTTCCGAATCTAAGTCCGATTGGAAATCCGAGTCCTTGTAGGCCGATGGGGATTAGACTATCCGATCGATAAACCAACATTTTATCTCGAGTTCTTTTCGAGATACTTCGTAATGTTTTAACTCGTCGTCCAATGTTCTTTCCCCTGTGTTACTTTGATATCTTGCCACCATGCCAACGGCAGAAGCGGATATCCTGGTCTCGTCACAAAGATTGCATACATAAGGCTTCCGACAACCCAAGCATAAGGAATGCCTTTCATGTCATCTATCTCCTTTTGTGTCTTAGGGCACATTTCCTTGATAGATGGATTCCATGCCCGAAAGGTACGGCCTTTCTTGGAATCCTGCATCTTTGAATCGTTTCAAGACGAAGTCTATGTATGAAGCTTGTGATAAGCCTATCATCATTTTCTTGCGATCTCGAAAGTGATATTGATCCCAAGGATGTGCCCGAACTTCCCCTAAGTCCTTCATATCAAACTATTTTGAAAGCCATGCCCTTACGTCTGATAACACCTTTACATCGTTCCCGATGAGCAGAATGTCGTCTACGTATAGTACTAAGAATACCAATGCAGTTCCGACACACTTTTTGTATACACAACTTTCGAACTCGTTTTGATCAAACCCATAAGACTTTATAACATGATCAAAACATTGGTTCCAAGCTCTGGATGCTTGTTTGAGTCCGTAAATGGACTTCATGAGCTTACAAACTAGGAGTTCTTGACCCTTTTCAATGAAGCCTTGGGGTTGTTGCATATAGATTTCTTCATCAAGACTTCCGTTAAGGAAAGATATCTTGACATCCATTTGCCAGATTTCAAAATCGAGATGCGCAGCAATCGACAAGAGAATCCCGATGGACTTGAGCATTGCTACAAGTGAAAAGGTTTCCTCATAGTCGATCCCTTCTTTCTGAGTATAACCTTTCACCACAAGTCTTGCCTTGAAGGTTTCCACCTTCCCGTCCGGTCCCCTTTTTCTCTTGTATACCCACTTGCAACCAATGAGTTTGACCCCATTAAGTGGTTCGACTAGCTCCCACACTCTGTTATGATCCATAGAACCCATTTCGGCTTTCATTGCCTTTTGCCAAGAAACCGCATCCTTGTCTTGGATTGCCTCATCATATGTCCATGGGTCTGATTAAATCTTGTTAGGGAATCAAGTCCGAGGGACTCTCATATCCCCATGAATCTCTCGGGCTGTCTTACAACCCTCCCACTACGACGAGGTTTCGGTTTTGTAAGTGTGTCATTTGGTATGTCATCTTGTACAGTTGGCAATGAGGTTAGCCCCCTTAGCTCATTTAAGGTAATCTCACTTTCTGGGTCTTCTTTCGTTCATATAGTCTTCTTCCAAAAATCTAAAGTGGGTGCTTATTACCACCTTTTGATCTTCGGGACCATAGAACATACACCCTTTTGTTCCCTCGGGGTATCCTATAAACAACCTTAATTCTGATCGAGGATCCAATTTTCCGGCTTCCTTGTCCAACAAGTAGGCCGGACACCCCCAAATTCTCATGTGCCTCAACCTGGGCTTGCGCCCGGTCCACAATTCTATGGGAGTTTTGGGAACCGATTTGGATGGCACCAAGTTCAGAATGTAAGCCGCTGTTTCCAAGGCATGACCCCAGAACGACTTGGGAAGATCCACATAACTCATCATTGATCTAACCATTTCCAAAAGAGTCCTGTTTCTTCGCTCTGCAACCCCGTTTTGTTGAGGGGTTCCGGGTGCAGTTAGCTGGGATACAATCCCTTCATTTGACAAGTAGTTCAAAAACTCATCGCTGAGGTACTCGCCTCTAAGATCGGATCGTAGAGAATTGATACGTTTTTCCCTATGATTCTCTGCTTGAGCCTTAAATTCTTTGAATTTCTCAAAGGTCTCAGATTTATGCTTCATAAGGAAAATATAACCGTACCTTGAGTAGTCATCAATAAAAGTGACGAAATACTCATAATCTCCTCTTGCTTTGGTTGACATTGGACCACATACGTCTGTGTGAACGATTTCTAACACTTCTTTGGCTCTATTCCCCTTGGCTCCAAATGCCCTCTTGATCATTTTACCCTCCAAACATGATTCGCAAGTTGGAATTGGTTCAACTTGGAGAGACTCCAGTGAACCGTCTTCTACCAACCTTTGGATCCTCTTTGGATTAATATATCCCAATCTTAGATGCCATAGAAGTGTTTCGTTCACGTCTGATGAACGTTTTCTTTTATCGGAAATAGTTGATGTGTTATAGGATGCATTTCATGAGTGGTGTGCACAGTTAATTGAATAGATATTGTTTAACAATGTACAATTAAAGATAAATTTATCATAAAGAGAAATGGTAACAACTTTATCAAAAGTAACCAAATATCCATCAAGGTAAAGTTTAGAAACCGAAATTAAATTCTTTCTAAAATTCGGAACGTAAAGAACATCTCTTAAAATTAAAACTTTGTCTTCAAAAGACACGTGCACTTCTCCCATCGCTTCACCGCCACTCTCGTAGATCGCCCGAAAGGTGATGAGGATCTCACTCCCACTAAGTTGTCGGGTCCGCTTGAACCCTTATAAAGTGAAACAAACATGATCAGTGGATCCCGTATCCACCACCCATAAATGGGAGGCATATGCCGCTAAGCAAGTTTCAACAACTAGTGCGTGAGAATTACCTTTCTTTCCATTCCTTTTGGGTTTGGAACAGGCTGACCTCGGGTGTCCTACTCTGCCGCTTTCCAAAACTTTTCTCATGCTTGATTCCATGCTCTTATTTGGAGTTGAATCTGCTTGGTTTAACTTTATTCTCTTTTCATCATCCTTATCACCACTTGACCTAGGATGAAAAGAAGATTTATGTTTTCCCAAGTTCTTTTCCTCGCGCTCCCTCTCCCTTTCAACCAAAGTGAGAGCATTTACAAGATCATCCACTGTAAAATCTAGATCTTCCAATAGATACTCAAGATAGTGGTGATTATAGCTCTTTGGTAAGGATTGGAGAATGAAATCAATCTTAGTCTTGAAATCACATTTTTCGCCGAGGATCTCAAGCTCCTTAAATAACACCATAACCCTGTGTTGTCTTTGCAATCCCCTTTTCCATTTTTAATTCAAAGAATTTCTTGCTTCACACTTTGGATTGCCATATGGGTCGGATGTGCGAACATCGCTTCGAGATTCTGTAAGATGTCTGCAGCTGACTCATATCCTTGGTGAAGGCGTTTCAACAAATCTAACAGATGTGCCAGAATTGTATCCTTCATCAATTATTTGCCAGCTCCCATTTACCATATAGCATCTCGTCCCATATTCATTCTTAGTTTTTTTCGGGTTTTGTGTATCAAGTACCCATTTGAAGGTGATGATGCTGGGATTTTTTTTAGTTTGTATATCTAATCAAAATAGTTTTCACCAGTAAGCAAATTGTCTTTAAGTATATTGAACAATAGATTAAAAGGTTGCGACATGATGAACTGAAATAAATAATAATATGCATAAGCACAAATATATCACAAGGTTCGATCACATGTTTCATATTAAAATCTCAAAAAAATATGAACATGCATCAGCCAACATCTCAAAACAGTTTAAATAAGCCACGTGGGGTGGGTCATTATTTAAACACATTCAAGCAGGTTACAAACAAGAACAATTACAAACCTTTAATATCTAGATTAATAGTTGGCTCCCACTTGACCAATATAAAATTGACAGGGACTTTGGGGAAGTATATGCATATCAATTTTATACCTAAGTAATAACCATGATTAAATACAGAATTATTATTTCACTTTGAACGAGCCTCGTGGGGAGGGTCATCGTCGCCACTAGTAATAATCCACAATCATCCATTTGAAATTTATTCATGTGAAAGCTATCTTTTGACCGTCCCGTGGGGGAAATTTCTCCAAAAGAATTCACAAATAAATAAATCATGGAGGTTAAAATTAATTCAATTTTATTATCCGGAATAAAATTGTCAATTAATTGTTTAAGCATACTTAGTAATTTTCGAAAGTGAGATTTTTCAAAACGTTTTCTCATGCATCGCAAATTTAAACACAATTTAAATAAGCATAAAATAATGCATAACATAAAAACAAAAAATTAAACATATTGGGCACATTTATCCAATTGTCATGGTTAATTTTTGTCATGTCTTGATCTTGAGAAATCGCTTTCATAGCCTTCATCATCGTTAAGTCTCGAAAAACTCCCACTTGACCGTCTAAAAAAATGCCTTGTCAAGCCACGTCATCGATCACCATGGCGGGTGGAGTGCCCGCCTAGCACTCCCCGGCCGTGTCGAGTGGCGTCCCGTGTCTTAGCGTCTTGCGAAGCGCTGCCGGGCCAAGACGTCGCCCGACGGTGCCGTCATTTCAGCGACCCTCGGCGGATCTCGGCGGCGTCGCGCATGCAGTATGCGCCCCGCCCATGCCGATCCGCCTTGCTTGCCAGCGTCGCCCGCCCGCCCGGCGGCGTCTCTTACGTCGCCCGTTAAATGCCCTCAGCGGCGTCGCCCGCGCGTCCTTGGCGAATCCCAGCGCTCTCGGCCAGCAGCCTCGCCCCACACCCATGCGCGCCGCCCGGCGTCCGCGTCGCCCAGGTTGCCTCCTTTAACGCGTTTAAGCGACGCCATAATGCTTACTCCGGTTCCCGGATCCCATCTTTTAATTATTA
This sequence comes from Stenogyne calaminthoides, assembly GCA_037126765.1. Taxonomy (NCBI): domain Eukaryota; kingdom Viridiplantae; phylum Streptophyta; class Magnoliopsida; order Lamiales; family Lamiaceae; genus Stenogyne; species Stenogyne calaminthoides. Next base: position 2,455,596 of record JBBCBC010000002.1, read on the forward strand.
GTCTCGACTTCCATTTCCGATCCGGTTCTGAATTTATTTACAAAAATAAATAAACCTAGATCTAGACTAGTCTATTACATTGATCAAATCAAATAAATTCTAATCTACTGCGTGGATTTTCTCACGAGACAAAAGCGAATTGAGCGAATCAATTAAAAAACCACAATTTATATCATGCATAAATAAACACATTAAATTCCATGACAATTGGATACCGCAAAAAGATCTAGCAATTCTACTATCCAATTTCAAATTTAATGAAAAACGAATTAAATTACAATTTAAAATTGAGTCTTAAAACCGAGGCTCGATACGATTGTTGGGGAATTAATTGCCTGGATCTATTCGGGATGAATATTTAAATACAAATTTAATTCTAACAATTATTACTAGCATGAATTAATCCTATATTAATTCAAATAATAATTCAACAACAAATCATGCATATAAACAGTTCACATAAATCCTACTGGCGACGGAATTGCTCTGGGTTTACGTGAACTAACCTCTTGGAGTGGCAATGGTCTCGTCGATAAAAACACACCAAAAAGCCTTCCCAAGTATTCCCTAGTCATTGCTCGTCAATCCGGTGGAAGGAAGCTCGCGAACAATTAACAAAAGGGAAAATAAAAATTTGTTGCACCACCTTTGTGAATTTACTAATTTTTCCAGCACATGGAATTGTACTTGGGAATGAAACACTCATCCCCTATTTATAGAGGGTGTTGGTCGATTTTTTCAACATGGAATAGGGAGGAAAAATCTTTTCTTGATCTCCAAGAAATCTTGAATATATCTCCTATATTCTTTTCTCCATAATTAAAATATTCCATAAAAATCCAAACTCCTCTTGTTATGGTGTATTTCGAAAAAATAGGAAAAAGAAACCAAGATTTGAATCTTCTTGAATTTATGAGATATACTTGTATTCCAAGAAATACATATCTTCCATAATAATCTTTTCAAGAAAATCAAGAAAATATTTCTTTCCCTTTTTCTTTCAAAAAGTTTCGAAAATTATCATATGAATAACCAAGTGGGAGATTTCTTGAATTTAATGAGATAATTTTGTATTTCAAGAATACATATCTTCATTCCATAACAAAATTCAAAGAAATCTTTCTCCCCTTTTTATTCATAATTTTCGAAAAATGAGGAAAAATAGCAACAAATATTTATTTTATTTTTAAACACCTTTTTTTTTGATTATTGGACTTTATGTTGGGCTTTCTTGAGGGCCTTTAGGAGAATTAAGATTGAACCTTCCAATGGATCTTGAATTATCAATATTGAGCCACAATATTATTCAAGCCCATAAATATTAATTAATCCCACTACATAATTACTATTGCACTATCCATTTTAACCCATATTAATGTTAATATGGCTCCCTATTATTATTTCCCGTGTTTAAAATTATCTAGCCCATTAATTAATTCAAGCCACTGAAATAGCTTTCCATTAATTAATATCTTTTATCCTTGGTAAAGGCGGTTCAACATTATTATCCATAATTTGAAACTAGTTCCACTTGCAAGATTTTGTATGATAAAACTTATGAACCTCCCAAGGGCAAATCGAACAAAGCGTTACTTGCACGACGATTCTCCGTATTAAATCTTAGCAATCGCGTGTGACCAATAATATTACCCAAGATATAAAGTATTGAATCTCGTTGATTCTCTACCCGTAATAAGTCAAAGCAATAATTACTAACCACACGCGATCCTATTTAAGGGATTTAAGATTAAGAAATAACGAACCACTCGAGGTCTAATTCTTCCTAGTTCGATTACAAGAATTTGTTCTCCTCAGAGGTCCTCTTGATCTTACTAGACATGCACTAGTGTAATCTCTTGGTCAAGACAAACCAATCTGAGCCTTTACACTTCAACCTTTCACGATGGATTGTTCATTTCCATCTAGGTCGTGAAGCGGTGTACTTTTTGGTTACAAGGAATCTGTTAATTTAATCTTTTGTGATCCGGTATCACTAAATTAACTACAATGTAACACGATTATATATTGAACAGTTATGCAAAGAAATATATGTAACATTCGATGATATTTAAAGCATTAGTGATAAACAATTTATTTCAATAAATAAGTCCGAATTCATCCGATTATACAAAGTAAAAACATATTTTTCAAAGATAATCCCAACAATTTATACATAATAGCATGTTTGCACGGCATGCAAAAAGCGGGTGCGATCTTGATCGATATTCGGGTCTTGAGGATTCGTAGATTTTCAAATTTTTAGGATACGATACGGCGATGATACGTCAATTTTTTTAATTTAATTATATATATCACCTGTAATAATTTAAAAAATTTACAACAATTATATATAACACATGTAATAATATCAAGAGTATTTAAAATACATGTACTAATATAAAGGAATTCATCCCATAAGTAACAAAACAACAATTAAATCAAATATCATCAACCTACACAAGTCATAAATCATAATAAAAAATTAATAAATTTTAATATTTAATAAGTTTTAGAGTGTGTCCTTCAAATTATTTGTAAGTTTTAATTTTTTACAAAAAAAAAAAACTCCCAAAATTTTATAAATTTTACAAAAAAATCTCGATACATATCCAATACGCATATCCCGGAACATGATACGCGTATCTGATAGTAAAAAAAAAAAAAAAAATTGGGATTCGCCACGTGGCGAATAATCTCAAAGCGACTCGGCGAATCCCACCCCAAAGCGCGAATCCGAATCTTTAATATCGTAATTTTTTTAAGAATCCGTGCATTATAGCATAATAGTAATAGTGTGTGTATATAACAGTGATCACGAAGAAATATAGTACACTGTGAACTTTGGTTCACATAAAATTGTCTACAAATAAAAAGAGTGAGTCTCATATGCATCCAGGGTCTTGTCACAAGATTATTTCATAATACATTTTAAAATCGTGCAACTTGTTGAATCGAAAAGAGAAACTTCACATTTACTAAAACCGCAAACTATTTTTCTATATTAATAGTTACACAATTTAATGTATACAAATTGCATTTTTTTAGTACAACAAATTATACGGTTCTAAAATGCATTATGAATACAAAGTTCACATGCGTGCATACAATACTTGGCCAAATAAAAATAAGGGCTTAATTAGATAATAAAATAAGAAAGGAGAAAAAAATTAAGCGCTAAAACCGCAATTTATCAAATCATTAATCATGTTCGAACATCACTATCAACTAACAAAAGTTACAAAACCACAATAGATTCATTCCAATCCCACCCTCCATCAATTAGATTAATTTAAGGATTAGTTAGATCTGATTAAACTTTTTGCTTACATTAACAGAAATCCACGAAAAAGTAAAAAAAAAACAGTCTTTTTTCATCTTTGCCAGCTTCAAAGCCTGATAAAGAAAAATGACCAAATTTTTATTTCAAACATTTAAAGAAACCTCCCTCCCCCTCTCTGTTTCTCTCTCCCTCTCATGAAAATCCCATTTCACAGAGGAAGAAAGAAGCAGAGAGATTGTGTTGGAAAACAGGGGAAAAAAGAATTAATTTTTTTTTCTTGGAAAAAAACAATCACATTCCGACATTCTTGACAACGACCCATTAGGGATTAATTTATTTATATATATTTTTTTAAATGACTCTTGTTTCCTAAGCATGACATAATTCCAACCTAATCTTGATATTATTTCAAGATTTGAAACCCCAAACTTAGGAAACATTCATGAGAATCAAAACATTTTGACAGTCTGTATTATGTGGACCACAAACCCCTTTTCTTGTTTTCCAAACAAAATTGCATAAATCTCTCATAAATGCATGAGACAAAACTGTGTGTGTGTGCGTGGTGTGTGAATGATTGGGGATCAACATTTTCTCCCCCATTGACTCCCTTATATTATTAGTGTGATTTTCAGAGATGATCATCATTGGGTGTTGCAGAATTCTCAGACCCCATTTTGTAGTTTTGTGAGTTTCTTCATATTTTCATGGAAAGGCAGAATCTTGGAGAGGGGTTTTTTGTGTAAATATCACAAGTTTTGGGGGTGGGATTTTGGGATAATGGAGAGTGGGGATGAAAGAATCAATGTGTCTGTGAGGTTAAGGCCTTTGAATGGTAAGGAGATCTTGAGGAATGATGTTTCAGATTGGGAATGCATCAATGATAAAACTATTGTTTTCAAGAATGTCAGTCTTTCTGCTTCTGAGAGGTCTATGTATCCCACTGCTTATTCATTTGGTAAGAATTTTCAGTCCCTAAATCTCATTTCTCTGTTGAATTTTGTTCACAGTTTTGGGTGTTGATCTTTGATCATGAATGATGTGTAATGTTCAAGATTTTAGCAATTATGTAAGATCAATGCTTGTTAGATTATGGGATTTTGTTTATTGTATCAAAATTTTGATATAAATCTTGTTAATGATTGTAATTTTTGACAATTTTGTACTGTTATAGTGTAGCAATTTGAGAGATGCATATGAATTTTCAATATAAATCTTGTTAATGAGTGTTGATCTTTGATCATGAATGATACAATGTTCAAGATTTTAGCAATTATGTATGATCAATGCTTGTTAGGTTATGGGATTTTGTTTATTGTATCTAAATTTTGATATAAATCTTGTTAATGATTGTAAATTTTTGACAATTTTGTACTGTTATAGTGTAGCAATTTGAGAGATGCATATGAATTTCGATATAAATCTTGTTAATGAGTTTAAAATTTGCCAATTTTGTACTGTTTTATTGTAGAATTTGAGAGATGCATGATATAAATCTAGCTAATGAGTGTAAATTTGGCAATTTTGTAGATAGGGTGTTTAGGAGTGATTCCTCTACAAGAGAGGTTTACGAACAAGCAGCTAAGGATGTCGCGATTTCAGTTCTTAGTGGGATGAATTGTGAGTACAGTTTATCATATTACTTGATCCCATTTCGGTTTTTACCCCGATTCTAATGATCAATCAACTTCTGTGTAGCAAGTGTTTTTGCGTACGGACAAACTAGCAGCGGTAAGACATTCACGATGACTGGAATTACCGAGTACGCAATAACTGATATATACGAGTACATTCAGAAGGTGAAGTTAAACGTCATTTCATCCGTATATGTTTTGCATTCTTGATTCGATGTTAAATACCGAGAGGTTTACTTTTCAGCATCCAGAAAGAGCATTTGTCTTGAAGTTTTCTGCTATGGAGATTTATAATGAATCTGTGAGAGACCTCCTTAGTGTGGACAGCACTCCACTAAGGCTTCTAGATGATCCAGAGGTGAATTTTCTCTCTCCCGATTATCGATTTAGTCGGAGAAAGTTACGATTATCTGATCTGTATATACTTGTTTTTGTAGAGGGGAACCATAGTAGAAAAGCTCACAGAGGAAACTTTGAAGGACTGGAATCATGTGGTGCAGTTACTTTCTGTATGCGAAGGTAATTTCGTCTCTTAATCGGAATAAATGCTGGAATTCGTATAATATTTTGAACAGTATCAGTTGTTCCATTAAAGAGTATTAGTTTTTTTACTGTAAAGTGATAGTAGCGAACCAGTTGCATGATAAGATTGTTTTACATAAGACCAAATCATATTTCGAATGCTTGATTCTCAACATCTCCATCTTTGCAGCTCAAAGGCAGATTGGAGAGACATCCCTCAATGAAATGAGTTCCAGATCTCACCAGATTATACGACTGGTAATGCTGTTTCTTTGCCTTATAATTTCAAACGTCTTTATTCTGATTATTTACATCGAGGACACACATTTTTGCAGACAACCGAAAGCTCTTCTCGTGAGTTTTTAGGCAGGGACAATGCAAGTACTCTTACAGCCTCTGTGGTATGGAATACTCCTATCAAATAACAATTATAGAAGATGGCAAAAACTTCTATGCATCAGTTGCACCGTGCAACTGGTTCAATTTTGACCAAAATTTGACTCATTCACGAAAAACTGAGATATATAATAAGTATTAGTTCATGTGAATAAATGTATTAGTTCATACATTAGAAAGTATTACTTTGTATACTAAACGGTATTAGTACCTTTACGATATTCAACTACATGAACTAATACTTTTCGACCTCTTTTTCCGAAAAAAATAGTAAAAACCAGTTTGGTTGAAAAAAAAATGAAAATTGGGTCAAAATTGCACCAGTGGTGTGCTGAAGCATTACTCGTACAAGATAACCGGTGTCCTTTTCTCATTTTAAAAACTGATTTTTCTCGTCGAAAACACAGAACTTTGTTGATCTTGCTGGAAGTGAAAGAGCATCACAATCTTTAACAGCTGGGACAAGATTGAAAGAAGGCTGCCACATAAATCGCAGTTTGCTAACACTGGGAACGGTTATTCGCAAGTTAAGGTAATCGTACTATAGTCGTCTGTCTGAACATTGTATTTCATCTTAAAAGATTAAAAAACTTTGTAAATTTCCATTTTACTTATCAATGTTGTTTCATGACTATATATATATATAACAGCAAGGGTCGAGGTAGACACATTCCTTTCAGAGATTCTAAGCTAACTCGAATTCTTCAAACCTCTTTGGGAGGAAATGCAAGAACAGCCATCATCTGCACGATGAGCCCTGCACGTAGTCACGTCGAGCAGTCGAGAAACACTCTTCTGTTTGCCAGCTGTGCAAAGGAAGTCACGACCAACGCAAAAGTCAATGTAGTTATGTCCGATAAAGCTTTGGTTAAGTATCTGCAAAGAGAGTTAGCTAGGCTAGAGAGTGAGCTAAGAAGTCCCCAATCGTCTACTGTTTCTCCGACGAATTATTCTGCGGTACTGAGAGAAAAAGATCTCCAAATTGAAAAGGTACTACTACATATTTGTGTTTCTTGAAAACGAAATTTAACGTAATATGGAAACAACTGATACTGTTTAGTGAAAATAACTAATACCTTTTAGTAAAACAACTAATACCATTTAAAGATGCACTTGAGGTATGTATTTGCCTTGCTTTTATTATACAAAATGGTAATGCCAACTTGGAGATCTTGCAGTTTTAATATGAAAATTGACTGATATCAACTTTTTTCATTTTGGTGTAGCTATTGGAGGAGATAAATGATCTCATTCTGCAAAGAGACATAGCTCAATCGCAAGTCAAAGATTTGTTGCAAATGCTCGGTGACGCTTATTGTTCTTGTTCCTGTTCCACGAAGAGGGTAGAAACGGAACAGTTACAGTACCCTTCCTTACGAGTTCAAAGATCACCTGATTCTGTTACCAGAACACAAGAGCCGTCCATCTTGGGAGATCATCACTCGTTGAACGTGGATTCAAGATCATGTTCGGAAGGACTCAGCAGAGAGAGCTCAGTTGGTCAAATTGTAAAAGTCCCGTATTTTGAGGATGACTTTGCTCACAGTACTAACGAGACGTCTCCAATGATGTTAAATTCGAACTATAGCGAAAGCTATTCGTACAATAGCTGGGAGGAAATGGAGAAACGGAGTAATGCAGCTTCAGAGGATCTATGCAGGGAAGTTCGTTGCATCAAGACGAGCAACAAAATGGATACGGAATCCAATTCTGTTTGTTCAGAAGACGATAACTCCAAATTCCCCGATGCACAAACCCCATCAACCCCTTTTGAAAATGATCGCGTGTTTAATGAAACGGAGGACGATAAAGGGACGTCGAAGGAAAATCAAGATGTTGTTACAGCACCATTGAGAGTGGTAAAAGAGTCGATGCCTAAGCGAGAGAGAGAAGTTGGCTCCATTCGGTTTCTTGAAACTCCGTCTCCTGGAAATATGTCTTCGACGTACGATCAGGAAAAGGATGATTCGGATACAAGGTTGAAGTTTATGAAAAGCAGAAGCTGCAAAGCTAGCATAGCTGGTTCGGGTTCTCCGTGGTTCAAAACAGATTATAGTGAGATTACGTCGTTTTTTGGAACGGAGAGAGAGTCTGTTGGTTGTGAGAAGAAAATGTCGCCATCGAGCTTTACTCCGAAAGAGCAACATTTATCGAGAAAAGATTCCCAGTCGTCACCGGAGAATGCTTTCGATATTGAGATAGACATTCCTAATGTGAAATTTCCAACTGCTGAGAGCAAAGCTACTGAGATTAAAAAAGATGAACTTCCTAATGAAGATATGTATATTGAGGATCAGGTGAGTTATGTTTCATATAAAAGTGATTGTGCTCACCTTTTGATAGATTATAAATAATCACTTTTAAGCTGATTCTTAGGTGGCGTTTTCAAAGTCAATATGGACAAGCGCTTCTAAAAAAAGTGATTTTTACACTGTTGATTAGAGTTTTAAAACACGCCCTTAGAAGCTGTCATATGCCGATTTTGATTCTTCTTCAAACTTTTTGTTACATGTGTTTGCAAACTCAATTGAATAGTGCAGAATCACTTTTTTTTTTTTAAATCAAAGATGGTAGACTCAACTTTTTTGGAAAAAAAAAGTGATTCTGGCTCTACAATCTTGTTTGCAAACTCCGCCTTAAAAGTGATTCTTTTGCAAACACTACACACTTCTCATAAAAGATCAAAGAACTTTATTTTACTACAAAAATCAATTTGAATGACTTCTTCAATTGAAAACACTTTCTTGCTAAGGTTTTTCTGATTCTGTTGATTTTTGCAGCCTAAGGTGGTCGAAGTGAAGGTGCACGAGTCTCAAAAAAGGGACGTCAAAGATGTTGGATTAGACCCGATTTCGGATGAGAGCAGAAGCCCTTCAAACTGGCCTATGGAGTTCAAAATGCTCCAAAATGAAATTATCCAATTTTGGCATGATTGCAATGTCTCACTGGTGCACAGAACCTACTTCTTCATGCTTTTCCAAGGCGATCCTTCGGATGCTATATATTTGGAGGTAGAGATACGGAGGATGAAATTCCTCAAGGATAAGTTCTCAGGGGAGAGAAGACCATCGTCAACGGCCAAAGTCTAACTCTGGCTTCAAGGTACGTAACATTATCGTCAAACAAATGAAATAGAAACAAATACTTTTCAGTAAAACAACTAATACTTTTTAGTAAAACAACTAATACTTTCAGTAAAACAACTAATACTTTTCAGTAAAACAACTAATACTTTTCAGTAAACAGCTAATACTTTTTAGCACAACAACTAATACCATTTAAATAAAGCACTTACACCTAGTGTACACAAGTTTTTGTCTTTATTACACGTCTGACGTTTGCTATAAAACAGCGAGAAGGCTCTTCGTGAGGAGAGAAGAATGCTGAGCCAGAAGATGGGGAAAAAACTGTCGGAGCAAGAACGAGAGACCCTCTTTCTCAAGTGGGGCATCGGCCTCAACTCCAAACTCCGAAGGTTGCAATTAGCTCAACGCTTGTGGACCAAAACCGATGATATAGATCACATTTCCGATAGCGCCCTTCTTATCGCAAAGCTCGTTGCTTCCACCGAAGAACGTGCACACTCACACAACAAAGAAATGTTCGGCCTCAACTTCACACCGAGGCGCCCTACAAGAATGAATAGCTTCAGACGCACTTTGATTCCTTTCTTGTGATGTTTTTATTATACTTACCGGTAGCTTAACTCTCTGGTTGGATATTCGGATAGATAGTTTCCGTGTTTTTCGCTAATACGTATGTTCCGATTGTAATGGGGGTTGTAGTGAGAATTTGTAAATTTTTGGTGTAAATTTAGTGTCATTGTCTCATCTCCTTTAGTTTACAGGAGACAGGGGTTGATGTAATAACTTGAGTGTAAAGAGCCATTGATGAGCTATTCTTTTTTGCTTTATTGGTATCTTGGTTTAGTTATAATTTAAGAGTCAATCTTTGGTGTGTTGTATGGTTAAAAACGTGCTCAAGGCCCAACCGGAAAATACTCTGAGGCCCAACTAGAGTATAAATCAAGCCCAATAAGGGTCATCGGTTCAAATCGAGCTCGCTACATAAATAAAGTAGTAAAGGCGAGCTCAATCTTTGAAGTGATAAAAGAAGATAAAGCCGTCAAATGGGCAATCTCAATAAAGGACATCAAGAAGTAAATGCGATGGGATATAGTGCAGAGTTTCAAAGCAGAATATCTTCCTAAAAACGGCCGTAATATCAGCATAAACCGAAAATAAGACAGTGTTAGGTTTTTATTCCTAGGAATGATCAGAGAGTCCCAAATGAGATCTCGGGATTTGCTAGATGTCGATCAACGAGCAAGGCGAGCTACGACGACCTCAATTGAAATCTCTGGCATTAAATGGTATCCTAGATTTTTGGCATTAAATGAAGCCATAGACATTTAATGCTCTTAGGATAAGTGATGCAGCACAGAAAAAACTAGATAGAGAGTGAGATTCATTCTCTAATGTATTATAAATAAATGACATTTAAAACTCCAAAAGGGATCAAATTTATTAAGGCAACTACTTTATAGCCAAACCTCTAAGCATTTATTTCCTATATTAAATGTTCTAGAACACCCATTTATTGTTCATCCTTACGAACATTTATTGTTTGATTAGATAAAGTTTCAATATAAATCCTTTGTTTAATTAGCTACCAACACGGTGAAACTTGTTTATATTATGAAATTGATATCATTAAACTTATAAACTAATATCATAATATTTATCAACTGATACCATTATATTTATAAATTAATACCATAGTATTTTTGTGTGTGAAATGTTATGGTATTCTCTCTCAAAAAAAAAAAATTATGGTATTGATTTATAAGAATAAGTGTATCAGTGAATGGATGTTATGGTATTAGTAGGAATTCAGATAAACAAGTTTCATAAGAGAGATTTCTTATAATGAGCCAGTCTCCGGTAAACCTTGTTTATAGTATGAGATTCATATCATTATACTATATTATAATATTAATTTATAAGAGTAATAGTATCAGTGATTGAATGTTATGATATTAGTACGAATCAATTTCATACTGTGAACAAAATATATATATATATATGAGTTAGTTTCATGTGTAACAGTGAAGCATAGACAAAAGTTAGAATTTTTCTGCATACACGAGTTCAAATTTAAGGCGGAGAAGCGTAATTTCATAATTACTCCCTCCAATTTTTAATACATATCATTTTAGTTTTTACATTAATTTTTTAATAGATATCATTTTGATTATTTTTCCTTATGTATCTCAATTTTACGCCTATTAATTTTCAACTCATAAAATTAATCTCCCACAAATCTTTCCTCTAATTTAGGGATATTTATTTGTGGTGTAATTAATTGAGGACAATATTGCTAAAAAAATTACTATTTTAATGTGTAGTTTAATTCTAGAATGACATGTATTAAAAAATGGAGGGAGTACTTGCAAGTTACCCATGAATTTTTAATTAAAAAACATTTCTTCAATGACATTTTTTTAATGTGAGACAAAGTCTATTTTTTCCCGATTACAATAAATTTTCTCTAATAAGAATCACAAAACATAGTTTTTTTTTTTTTTTTTTTTTCCGTTTCTAATCAATTTTTTAATATAATATGTCAAATTAAATACTCTTGCAACTTTTAATTTGACTCTCATGGAGTATATAACTAAAAAGAAATTTCAGATTAATTTTTTAATGATCTAAAGTGTTCTTTTAATCAAAAAAATCCACGATGATTTTTAGTATTTATTTAAATATGATGGTCTTGGTTAACAATACGAAAATTCAAACAGAATTCATACATAAACTGTAGTGCTACTGCTACAGAGTATGGATAAGAAATTATACTTAATAATAAAAATATAATATGAATAACTATTTAATTACACATTCAATATAAAAAAAATAATTTTTTAGCGCTTTAAATATATACTCCCTCCACTTTTTAATACATGTTATTCTATAATTAAACTAAAAATTAAGATAATATTTTTTTACCAATATTGTCCTCAATTAATTAGACCACAATAAATATCCCTAAATTAGAGTAAATATAAATGGAAAGATTTGTGGGAGATTAATTATATGAGTTGAAAATTAATAGGGGCAAAAATTAGATACTTGAGAAAAAGTAGTCAAAATGACATCTATTAAAAAAAATAGTGTAAAAACTAAAATAACATGTATTAAAAATCGGAGGGTGTATAATTTAAGAAAGAAGATTTCCAAATATATAATTTTACACAACTCGATCACTGTATTTCGCAAAAATCTATTGCAACAAAATGGAAATTTTAAACTATATTAACCAACGGCGGTTATTCAAGAATCATGAAAACAGACTAAAGAGTTGAAAACTAGAACATAATTAATTAATTAATGCAAAAAATTGGAGGAAATTCCCAAAAAAGCACATCATCACAACTCAAGCCACTATGCATGATCAAAATCAACTCTTCAATCAATCAATCAAAGATCTTCAAAACCACCATTTGAACAATGGTTTATTTTCTTCGGCCTTCTCCTCTTCCTCGATTTTCGTGTCCTCTGACGTCACTTCGACCTCGGATTTAACCTCCTCGGTTTTTTCCTCTACTTTTTCCGATGCTTCGGTCTCAATAGATTCCACTGAGATACTTCGGTCTCCACCGGTTTCTCTTCTGACACCTCTACAATATCGGATACTTCGACTTCTGCAACTTTTTCTTCAGAAATTTCGACAATATCTTTTTCCACAACTTTCTCCGTTTCAACCACGTCAGCTACTGCTTCGGCAGATTTCTCGGGCTCGTCTACTTGTTTTACTTGCTCCAGTTCACTTTCAGACGAGACCTTGATCTCTTCTTCGTTCTACGTGCTCAATTTAAAAACTATTTTAAAATGGATCTAGAATTTAATTTGAAACGAGACTTTTCATATTGCCATAATATTATTAAAAAGATCCACTTATCCACCCTATCAATTACAATCTCATATTTAATTTCATTTTACGTGAAAAACAATGATTATCATAACATATTATATGCATACATATAAATCAAATCAAGATAACTAATTAAATTTAAATTGTGGTATATCATACGAAATTGTATCACACAATATTATCATGCATCACCGTTCATTTACCTCCTCTTCATTGTCATCGTAGGCCGGTGGTGCCGCCACCTCCTCGTCGGCCTTGACCTCCTGCACGGCCACGACTTCTTCCCTCACCTCCTCGGGGAGTGGAGCATCGTCGACATTCTTGAGCATGGATTTCGACGTACATGCTCCCATTATTACTATTATTATTATTATTATTATTTAATTTTTCTCACGATTAATCTACAAATAATTTATTAGAGCTTTCGTTTCTTACTCTCTCTCCAAAGCAAAGAAGCTTTTCGGAGCTTAGAGAGAGAGTAGAAAGAGAAAGGGAGCTCGAATACAAATTAAAGTAGATCAATAGGCATGGGATGAAAAGAATGAGAAATGAAGACAAATTATATAGGAAGAAACATTCCATAATTAATGAAAAGTGTTCCGTTGGGAGAGATTTATGTTTCACCGTTAAGGTATTCAACCATATTCCAAGATTTCCACCACAAATACAATTTCCTTTTTTAGACAAATTACAACTACCATATAATTTTAGTATCATGCATGGTACTTTTTATAATTTAATTTTTTATGATGATCAAGAAATGATATTGTGTAAACGGTTCTTCAATGAGGAGGTCTCAAATACAATGTCTCAAATATATATTGCCTTCGAAACCTAATAATAATAATAATAATATAATCTTTTATTATTATCATGATACTATTTATTTTACATCTCAATAGCTAAATGTTAATTTGAAGGATTAAATTTTTTATAATCAGTTAATTGTGCTTCGTTTTGAAATTTATCCCCAATATTTTGATCTTTTAATTTTGTTCATATAAGTTATTAATTATTTTAAAATTTTCATTTAACCTGCTGCAGCAGGTCACTAAATAGGTAACCGCGGGGTCGATCCTAGCAATTATAAAGTTTGAGTCGAGTTTAAAATGACAAATTCTCCTGTGCACCATTTGCACCAATTTTGAATTGGTGCAATTGGATTTCAATTCAATTTTTTATTTTTTTGTTTTTTTAATTTTTTACCAGTTCATTTTTTTTACCGGGCCCGATCCCGGCCCGAGTAGTTCATGGTTCACTCCGCCCGAAAAGGTCATGATTTATGGTTCATAATTTAGTGTTTAGGGATGTAGATGATTCATTCAAATTAAAATTGATGCAATTGATGCACACAAACATCACTCGTTTAAAATTAGGCCCCTCATAGTTTTTTCAATTATATAATTTTAAAAATAATAATTACTTAAATGATATGACAAAATTCATGTTTATATAAATATGACGAACATTTTAAAATAATTACTTAAATAGCAATTCTTTTAAAAACTGTAAAGCAGCCACCTCAAAAAAAATAAAAAATAATAATAAATACTACATTCAACGAATGTAGAACAGTTGAAGTCGAACCTTGAGCCTCAAAAAGCAAAACCTTAATCCGCTTCGCCAACTGCGACTTACTTTACCTTTGCAAAATTATTTGTATATATATATATATATAAAAATTGGGCCCCTAAAATACGACGAAATTTCCGGGCCTGGGTCAAACGTCTCGTTCGACTCGAAGAAAGCACGGCCTTGGATAACCGCTATAAATGTAAATATTTTATTTTTTTTCTTTAATTTCGAGATGCCACCCAAACTTTTTTCATTCTAATAATTTTGGATCAAGTTTTTTCTTCGTTTTCTTTTAGAGAGGAATAGTGGTTTCTGCGTATTTTGATTTATTGTTTAATTTTTTTCGATCAGATTAGACCCAATAACCCAATCCACTTTGTCTCATATTATATAATTTTTTTTAAAACCCGACCAAATTCTAATTAAAATTATTACGATTAAAAAAATTCATATAATACTTCTAAATTAAAAAAAAATAATAATAATTACACATGCATTCGCAACATGTGAAATGGAGGTATTATACCAGTTTAGGGAAGCTCTAAAAACGGGCTTATTTATGGACGTGATCTGTTGCTGCAGTTTATGGACGTCTGATTTGTCCAATTTGCCCTCATTATAAAAAAAAAAAAAAGTGCGTGGAAGGAGGTTTTGAAGAAAGGAGGATATATAATTGGGCCAATTTTGCTATTTTTTAATGGGCTCTTTCTCATGGGTATATTATTTTAGGCCCAATTTTGATACTTTTATGTTCAGCAGGCCTATTTGTAAAAAAAAAAAAACTTTAATTTGGGTCACTCCTGGGTCTCCTCTATATCTTATTTTCCTTTTATTATAGTATCATCTCATTTCTAAATATCATTATTTTAATTCAATTTTATGATTGAAATCACAAAACTGAATTCCATTAAATACACCATCAAATATTGAATTCCACAATATATATTTTGTCTAAGTATGTAAATGTGCAATGTGCACTATTTGTAATATATATTGATAACTTTGATCCAAGCTAGAATGCAAACTACTACACATTACATGCTTTTTAGTAGAATCTAATAAAGATCAAACTAATTGATCTCTAAATATTTTCTAACTATTATTTAATTATAAAAATTATGTGGTAGTTTCTTGTTTTTGTCCTCCACATGCTTTCTCAGCATCTCCAATTTGTTGGCATTCTTCCTCTTTACTCTTTCCCCATTGCACAAAATAAAGCCCTCCAACTAGGAGAAGTGCACCCAAAATACTGCCACATATTTCAAACAAAAGATAATAATTAGTGTTAATTCAATATTGTATTTAAACGAGGACAAGATCTTGTATCCACCAGATGCACTATACTATCCAAATGCATTTTTGAAACTTTCAACTCGTTTATACTGAAACGTGACACTTGTTTTTGCTGACACAAATTGCATGTTTCGGAGTAAACAAGTTGTATGTTTCAAAAATGCACTTGAGGTGCACTTAGTGCATAAGAGACCTACTTTAAAATAAGGACATGATCTTGTATGCACTAGGTGCGCCATGCAATCAAAATACATTTTTGAAACATGCAACTTATTTCATTGAAACTTTCAGCTTGTTTATACCGAAACGTGCACCTTGTTTTTACTGACACGAAATGCATGTTTAAGTGTAAACAAGTTGCGTGTTTCAAAAATTTACTTAAATTGCACAGTGCACCTGATCATTAACCTACTCTTAAACGAAATATGAAGTTAATTTTATAATTAAACAATAATGACCTCCCAAAGCTGATAATCTCCCCTAAGACAAATGCTGATATAATAATTGTGAAGACCAAGATCAATGGTGTGGTCATTGCTAAGAAAACTGGACCTTTCTTCTCAACAACCCATGATTGGAGGTAAAATGAGAAACCAGTCACCACTATTCCCTGTCCATAAAAATCAAATAATTTTACATTATGCAACATAATATTAATGAATAAATATATACTATATTATATAAAGACTGAGTCTTGTATGCATTCAGGTGCATGTGCACTCATAGTGTATTTTATAATCATGCAACTTGTTATATTGAAAGATGCAACTTATTTACACTAAACCGTGCAACTATTAATATGAAAAAAAATAGTTGTACGGTTCAGTGTAAACAAGTTGCATGATTCTAAAATGCACTATAAGTACTCATATATATATATATATATATATATAAGTATTTGTAATTTTAAGGAAATTGATTAAGAGGGCTTACACAGTAGGCTATTGATAGAAGTTTAATATTCCATCGAAGTTGCCATTCAATTGGATCTCTTGTGACAATAATAGCAGCTATGAATGATTGCAATGTGCTTAAAAAGCATTGCATGGTTGTCAATAGTAGCTTTGAAGGATATATTTTTAATACCCTGCCCTGTTACCACAAATAAAATAAAAATTAAGCAAAATTAAGAAATACTAATTGTATATATAGTTGAGTTATCTTAGAATTCACGAATCATCCTATAATTTAAGCCGTGTTTAAAAATTTTAAAAAAAAAAAAGTCCAAAATTGAAGACAAAAAGAATTTTCAAAATTATTTTTTTAATGGTGTGTTTTGAAACAATTTCGGCCTTTTTGGACCAAAAAATGACACAAAAGGTCAAAAAAATTTCTTATAAATATATATATATAATTATGCCTGACCAAAATTGACGACAAAAAGAATGCAATTGAAAAGGCATCAAAATTCTGGGCACGGCCTAAGTTTTTTTTAAACAAAGTTCTTGATATTTCATGGTGTGTTTATTAATCCTTGTAAAAATCAACACTCTATAAATAAAATGTTGATTTTTAAAAAAAAAAGGGTAACAAAATAGAAAAAGAATATGTATAATTCACAAATATACATATAAATGTATTCGAAACTCTGTTAATATAAAAATGTTTAGTCCAAATAATTTTAAAAAATATAAAAAATTCTAAAAAGTTTTTAAGTGTTTGTTAAAACACACCCTAACTCTCTTATAATGCAATTTGATGACATAATAGATCGTTTTTAATTAGAGTAACACGATAATCGAACCTGTAAGACGAGCCAAAAAGCCCAGGATAGATTGGAGAGAAGCAAGAGAAAAACACCCTTGATCCAAGTTTTAGCAGAGGGGACATTATTTTGAAGTTGTTGCAAGTGATTATTTATCAAATGATGATGAAGCAAAATTTTCAAGAAAGGGCCTCTATAGAAGGCAATTGTTGCTACACCTCCCATGCAAAGTGTCACTCCTGCAACCTTCATTATTCCAGAGCTTCTTCTTATGTTCACCTTTTCCATCCTATATATATATATATATATATATATATATAAATTTAAATATTAGGGAAATAAGTATATTAATTATCTGAAATTTGATGATATAAACACTATTTTTCCATATTAATAGTTGCACAGTTCAATGTAAATAAATTGCATAAAGAAAGAAGTGTGGGACATAATTGGTTGTTCTTTTTTTGTATTTTTTGTGGGAGCAGTTAATCTATTGAATGACACAAAGTTCTCAAGAAAAAAAAAAAAGAAAAGCCAAGTGACAAGATAAAGATCTATACTTGCTTTATTCCAATTATGTGATTAGGAAAAGATATGAATATTGGGGAAGAGAAGCTATTTTCAACCCCTTTATTTCGTATATTGTGTTTTAGTTTTGTATTTTATTTTCTAAAGACTGTGTTACATGGATGATGTGTGCATGCATGTAATCCATTTATTGAATGATATAACTGAAAAAATTATGTAAAAGTAGTTGAATAATTAAATGAAAAAGGAATGTGTTTAGAATATTTAGTTACATCAGAAAGTATCTGGAATATATCTATTAATTAAGTTTCCTTTATTGGGTTCTTTCATTTGTAAAAGCCTATATATAAATAGATGGGGTCACGTTAATATTCCTTGACACACCTTTATGTGAATTATTTGTCATTAAAGTTCCCCACTCACTTTACTATTATTAGTCTTAACTAATATACTGAAAATCAAAGCAACTTCTTAATCATTTTCTGCGTAAGCAAAGGAAAATTAAAGTGAGTTTATTTATTCCAAGAGGCAAGAACAAACACTAATAATGTATATTAGTTAGTGTCATGCATGTTTATATATATGCAGAATTAATTATATTTTCTCACATTTGACTTTTGAAATAGGTTTGACCAAATTTGACCCTTTTATAGAAAATTATGTATGTTTATTTAATTATTCTGAAATACATAATAATAATACTACATATGCAGAATTTTCACCTTAATAGAACTGCAAGGAAGAAAGTAATAACAGGAAGTGTATTGGAAGTTGCAGCACCCAAAGATGCAGATGTGTACTTCAAAGCTACACCAACAACATCTAAGCTCATTGTAATCCTGCAATTAATTTAATTAATTACAAAAAAAATACATAAGTTACATCGTGCTATTAATTATATAATTTTTTTAAAAGATATTAAATTATTCTACAATAGGGATGTATACATACCCAAATAAACTCAGCATGAAAATCTTGATGAAAATTGAGAATGACAATGGTGGAGCATTTTTCCTGCAAATCCAAATTAATGATCACTATATGAGTAACACTTCCGTGCACCAGTTGCACTGTACATTAATTGGTACACAATTAATATTGTTCAACAGAAATAAGTAATATTGTTAAGTGAATACCACTAATACTATTCAGTGAAAACAAAGAGGGTAAGTCTTGTTTGCATACAGGTGCACTGTGCACTCATAGTGCATTTTAGAACTATGCAACTTGTTATACTGAAATATGCAATTTATTTATACTAAAACATACAACTATTTTTTCATATTATTATTAATAGTTGTACTGTTCAGTGTAAACAGGTTGCATCTTTCAGTATAACTAGTTGCACGGTTGTAAAATGGACTGTGCACCTGAATGCACATGAGACCCACTAAAACAAGGAATATTGTTTACTGAAAACAAGTAATACTTTTTAGTGAAAACAAGTAATACCGTTCGACGAAGGCAATGGGGAGCAAGAAGAGAGAGGCAGCAGCTTGTCTGTAGAAAACAAAGACAAAAGTGTTCATTCCCACATCGAATGCAAGTTTCGTTAGCATGAAATATCCTGCATACATAGATTGTATTACAAGAACTACTAAAAGGGGTTTATAATTTTCTTCCATTAATACCCCTATTTCTCTGTATCTCTCTGTATTTGTATGTTGTGAATATTTGTGAATTGATTGGGATATAGTATACAACTTCACTTGAATTAATGATGTATATATAGAGGGACGGCCTGTGATTGTGACTGGAGTGTGAACGCCAGCCACTTATAAACCACGTGGTTATTTTAATTATAAAAAGGAATGACACATAATATAAGATCGTTAAAAATGTGTTTGAATAGGGATTAATGAAAGCCAAATAATCACTAATATATTCATAAGGAGTTAGGCACAAACACTTTTGTGATGAATTTTTTTTAGAGATGCAGTGTCTGTTTGCTAACTCAAATGAGGGTGTGTTTTGAAGGGGGAGAAGTTTGCAAACACCACCTACAAAACAGTTTCTAGAAATATTTATTTTCAAATATTGTGAATGAGAGCTTTGAAAATAAATGTTTTTAGAAGCTGTTTTTAATATTTCAAAACACACCCTGAATCTAACAATTTTAAGAAAAGGTGACTCTACCCAACTTGGTGGAGTTTGCAAATAGGCTCGTAATTTCGTGCAATTCAATCGATAGTCAAATATTCATGTTTTAATTTCTTATGATCCAATTAGAAACAAGTTAATTTTTGCTTACTCTAGTGTGATTTACTCTATGTAAATTGAAAGAATTTCATTACATCAAAAAGTCTGAATTTATAGAAAAGTTTAAATTAAATTATTTATATTATTTTTCTTACACTCCCCCTCACTCGTGGGAGAATTCTCTTACTCTATTATTGAGAGGAGGTTCATGGAGTGAACAATTTAATATTTTTGGAGTTGCTTTCATCGAGAATCATATCCAGGATGTGGGCGTGAGCCTTTTGGCTCGGATACTATGAAAGAGTTTCATCTCATTTAAAAGTCTGAACTTGTAGAGAGACGCAAAATTAATTAGTTTATATTATTTTCTTATAACATAAATTTGCATAAAAGATTCTCAATTATAAAATATGTTTTTTTTTGTAAGAAAGAGACGAGAAACTCCCACACTCGTATTGTTGGTCCCTTAATTGAGTGAGTTATAAATCGAGGGTGAAATTATTCGTTTATATTATTTTTCTATAATATGAATTTGAATAAAACACTTACTTAATTATAAAATATGTTTTTGGAAAAGGTGAGACGAGAAACTCTCCACCCGTACTGTTGACCCCTTAATCGAGTGTGTGTAAATTATAAATCGAGGGATGTGTTTGAGTAACATATAACTGTAAAAAAGAACAAACAAGATTCAATCATCAGAAGAAACCTTCACAATTCATAATATAATATTTTAATAAAAATTTGTTCCACACAAGATTCAAATCTGTATTATTAGTGAATTTTCTCTCTAAATCATCACCTGTCTTACCACTTGACTGGTCCTTGGGGCATATGACTTATTTTAATTGAACCGAATAGGAGTTGACTGTTAATTTATTCTACCATTCTCAGAATTTTTTATTCTCTCTTACCTAATTTTTTACTTATTAAGTTTAAATCTGAGCGAACTTTGTATTTTAGTATCAAACTATTTGACCTAATTCAAACAAGTTTTTAACTACTTTTATATGTATAGTTGATCTTGATTTTCAGGCAAAGTGTACATGTATAATCACAATATAATATTACTGTCTAATCACATTGAGTTCTTCTACTTCCCAAATTCTAGCTAATTTTTAATTTCTTTTAAAGAAATCCACAAACAAACACTCGACAATCCCACATATTCAACTATTAAAAGAAGGCTAAGCGTTATTGTGAGAACAAGATTAGGATCACCGTTAATGAGGTGATTGAGAAAAATTCTTATTAATAGGAGAGAATACAACGTAAATTAAGGAAAAGAAATATACGCTAATTACAACAGAAGATATTTGTAATTACAACAAAAGATATTATTTACAAATATCTACAGTTTGAATTTATTTAAATTCAAACTCTCCTATTATCACTATTACCCCCCCTCAAGTGATGCGTGGGGTGTAAACGAACGCAGAGCTTGGACCTTAAGAACTCGAAGGCTGTACGAGGTAAGCTTTTGTGAAGATGTCTGCCAACTGAAGATGAGACGGAACAAATTTCGTAGAGATTTTACCCGAAGAAACCAGTTCTCGTACAAAATGATAATCAAGATCGATATGCTTTGCTCGCTTGTGAGCCACCGGATTTTGGCTCAAGAAGATTGCACTCTTGTTATCACAAAGAAGAGTCAGACGAGAAGTTGGTAAAGCCTGAAGTTCGTGCATTAGATTGGAAACCCAGATCATCTCGGTTGCAGCATTCGCCAATGCACGATATTCAGATTCACAACTTGAACGGGCCACAGTAGGTTGTTTCTTTGCACTCCAAGAAACCAAATTTCCTCCAAGAAAAATCGAGTAGTCGTAGGTAGAACGACGGGTTTCCACACATCTAGCCCAGTCGGCATCCGAATAACCAACCAGAGAAGACTCAGGATGGCGAGAATAAGACAAACCAAGGTGAATGGTTCCCTTGACGTACCGGAGAATGCGCTTGACCACCATGAAGTGATCCTCGGTAGGGCAATGCAGGAACTGGCTGACAAGATTGACAGCATAAGAGAGGTCAGGACGAGTGATTGTGAGTTACTGAAGAGCACCCACAAGAGACCTGTACAAGGTAGGATCTTTAAATGACCTGCCTGAGCTCACGAGAGTTTCCCCAGCAGCAAGAGGAGTACCAACAGGCTTAGCATCTAACAGTTCGGCCCGCTTTAGGATGTCATGGGCATACTTGGCTTGCCCAACAAAGAGACCATATGATGTGTAAGAAATCTCCAGACCCAAAAAATAATTCAGACGTCCAAGGTCTTTAATGACAAATGCCTTGTGTGTCTGATCGATAAAGGTACGAAGAGCAGAAGCGTCATTTCCTGTGACAATAATGTCATCAACGTATAACAGGAGATAAATAATCGAGGTACCTTTTTGAAAGTGAGACAAGGAGAAATTGGAGCGGCTCTGGTAGAAGCCCAAACCCAAGAGGAAGGAACTAAACTGCTAAAACCAAGCAAGAGGAGCTTGATGGAGACCATATAGAGCTTTCTTAAGTCGACATACGTGATCTGAAAACTGCGGATTAATAAAGCCAGGGGGCTGGGCCATGAACACGGGTTTGTCAAGAATGTCATTAAGTGATGATGGGAGAGGGAGCGGCAATTGAACCATCCAAGATACCAATCAAATCGAAACATTCCGCCATAGATATAACCTGGCGCTTCCACATCAAATAAGTACTGGCATCAAGTTTTATTTGAACCATGTTAATCAAGGTTGTAACTGGGGTAGGATCCGTGGAAGAGGCCATCGAAGATATAGAGAGGGAAGAAGAACGACCGTGAAAGGATGGAAGAGCAAGATAGCGGCGTTTTAGAAATTAGGGTTTATTGGGATTTTCTGTCTGATACCATGTGAGAACATGATTAGGATCACCGTTAATGAGGTGATTGGGAAAAACTCTTATTAATAGGAGAGAATACAACGTAAATTAAGGAAAATAAATCTACGCTAATTACAACAGAAGATATTATTTACAAATATCTACAGTTTGAATTTATTTATTTTCAAACTCTCCTATTATCACTATTAGTTGTATACACCCAGATGCATCGTGTATTTATAGTGTATTTTGAAACCATTTTACTTGTTATACTGAAAGATGTAACTTATTTACACTGAATTGTGTAACTATTTTTTTATATTAATAGTTTCACGGTTCAGTGTAAACAAATTACATCTTTCGATATAACAAGTTGCATGATTCTAAAATGCATTATAAATGCATGGTGCACCTGAATGCACATGAGAACTACTTTTAACAAAAATAATACACCTATGATCATACTAACCTTAATAATAATAATGATCGTACCACTTGAATTATCCTACTTTGTTACATTAAACTCTAAATTAAAATATGTTGATGTTGCACGGATGTTGTTCCAAATGTTGGACAACATTCTGCACAACATCATAAATTTGTCATTTCTCCTAACACTGACTTTGTTTTAATAGATGTGTTTTTCTATGTTTCCTACATTGCAGGTTGAAGACAAATTCGAATATTGTCAAGCGGTTGCATTATGGTGGAGTGAGAATAGAAAGATCATGGGTGGTTACACCAAGATCATGGAAATAGTGGAGGAGATGTTCAAGGATATCCAAGCCAAGTGGATAGGACAATGCAGTTGATTCGAATGTCTATAAATACCCTGCATTGGTCGAGATACAAGTTTGAGGAAAAGTGAAATACCATTTGTTCTACTCCAAACTTTTAGAGAGTAGTATCCAAGACACAACCAAGAGTGAAAAACCGAGTGTTTGTAATTCTAGGAGTGTGAGGGTCGATGCTATTCTATTTGTACTGGTCGAGGGAATACAATCTCTCCCATCAGTATTGATTTTATCTTATTAGATCAAGTTTTAGGTTGAATAAGATCACTAATTACTTGATTGAATAGATTGCTTTTGGTGTGTGGTTTTTCACTACACCTTTTTAAGATCTTGTAAGAGGTTCTTGTGTATCTCACTACTTGTTATAGTGATGTTTTTAACCATGAGGTTCGTATAGTCTGGATTACAGACTATACAAAAATTTGAAATAATTTGCACTGCGTTTTTATACTTCAGTTGTCATATGTTGTTTTATATGTTACACAACATTTTCAACAACACTCTGAAAATACACGCGCACACACTGTCAGTTGGCGCCAGAGCCATAAACTTGATACACTAAGTTAAAGGTCCTGTGTTTTAAAGTATGTTTTTGCAATGGATTATCCACTGACTCCTTCTTTAAAACCTCCAATTTTGGATGGATCCAACTATCCTTACTGGAAACCTAAAATGTGCATGTACATTAAGTATATAGATGAGAGAACATGGAATAGTGTGTTATCTGGTTGGAATCCACCAAGGACATTTGATGATAAATATGGAGAATCGCAAGTCAAAAAGGAAATTGATTGGTCCAATGATGAATGCACATTGGCCAACTTCAATTCTAAAGCCAATAATGTGATATTTACTGCTACTGATGTTTCTATGTTTAAACTGATATCTAACTGTGTTTCTTCTAAGGATGCATTGGAAATAATGCAGGAACATTGTGAAGGATCAGAAAGTGTTCGAAGGACTAGACTTCAAATGTTGGGAACCAAGTTTGAAATCTTGAGGATGAAAGATGATGAAACCATTTCATCATACAATGAAAGGATAAGTGAGATTGCTAGTGAGTCACACTCACTTGGTGATCCAATTTCCAACACTCGGTTAGTCAATAAGATACTTAAAAATGTTCCTAAATGATTTGATGCTAAAGTACGTGCAATAGAAGAGGCTAAGAACACTGATTTATTGAGTCAAAATGAGTTGATTAGTATTTTGAAAACTTATGAGATTAACTCAAATATGTTAGATGATGATAAACATGAGAAAGATAAAGACAAGAAAGTACTTGCTTTTAGAGGTGAAACTTCTGAAAATGTTGGTAAACATCCGTCTGTAACTGAAGTTGATTCTGATGAAGATGTTTCTGATTTATGTGATGAAGATGTTTCTGAACAATTTGCTCTTATCACTAAGCAATTCAAATCTTTTCTAAAGAAAAGTTCAGAAAACAAAATGGTACTTTTCAATCAAGAGATAGGAATAATCAGAATACTTCTCCCTCTGATAAAAAGCTTGTTCCAAGTCAGTCCTCCAGTATCAATCAACCTAAACAATTCACTAAAGATAACAAGTTCAAATATGATCCTGAGTACAGAAAAAAGGTTAAATATGATGCATGTTCAGGATATGGTCATTATGCTAATGAATGTGCTAATACTATGCTTAGGAAAAAGATGAATTTTAATGCTACCTTAAGTGATGATTCTGATGATGAAATTGATGTTGGTAAATGTGAACTAAGTGCTATGTCTGCCAGAATAGTTTATGATGATACATTTGATGATGATCTCGATGATTATTGGTCTGAAGCAGATTCAGATGTTAACACAACATCTGAAACAACATTCAGTAAATATGATTCTGAGATTAACTATTTTGCTGGAACTATTCTGAATGTTGAAACTTCAAATTCTGCTGAATGTAACTCTGAATATCTGAAGTTTAAAACTAATTTAGAATCTCAAAAATAGGTGTTGAGTTCCTTATCTTTAGAAAATCCAGATTTGAAAGAGAATCTTTTAAAACTTGAAGTTCTCTTAACTAGAAAAGATGTGGAAATTTCTTCTTTGAAAAAATGAACTTAATTGTACTACTCTGAGTTTTAAAAAGTTTTCTGCAAGCACTACTGAATTGAATGATGCTTTAATGATTGGAAGATCAAACAATGATGGTCTTGGTTTTGAGAAAACTAATGAAGATACTCAAATTGTTGGGGTTATACGTGAAAGTATGCTTTTACTTTGTATAACCTATGTATTAAACACTTATTTACTTAAATAAATTGTTTATCACGGTTGCTTTAAATATGATTGAATGTTATATATATTTATTGCAAATCGTTCGTAGCAAGCGTTACATTGTAGTTAACGTGGTGATACCAGATCACAGAAGATCACGTTAACAGTTCCTTGTATACGAGTGCGTGTTTCACAACTTAGATAGATCCGAACAATCTATTGGTAGAAGTTGATGTGTAAGGCTCAGATTGGCTTGTCTTGACCAAGAGATTACACTAGTGCATACTGAAGCGAACCTACAGAGAGGGTAAACTCATTCGCACTTACTTAAGGGATGAAGAGTTAGACCTCAGTGGTTGTTGATTTCTTAATCTCTGTCACTTAATAAGGATTGTGTGTGATTAATAGTTATTGCTTTGACTTATAAATAGGAAGAGAATCATTGCGACTTCGATACCCTATATCTTGGGCAATAATATTAATTGCACGACAGTTGCTAAATTAATACAGAGAATCGTGTGCTTGCAAAAGTCTTGCTTGATTGGTCCCCTTGGTGGGCCCGGAACCTTTATCATACCAAATCTTGCAAGTGAAATTAATTTTCCGGTATGGATAATAAAGCTGGGCTGTCCTTACTCCAAGGATAAAGATATTAATTAATATAAAGCTTTTTAGTGGCTTAATTAATTAATGGACTAAATAATCTTAAACACAGGAAATAATAACCGGGAGCCATATTACCGTAATATGGGTTAAAATTGGATAGTGCAATATTAATTATATAGTGATATTAATTAATATTAATGGGCTGAATTATATTGTGGCTCAATATTGGAATTCAGAAGTCCATTAGAAGGTCCATCTTAATTCTCCTAAAGGCCCCTCAAGTAGCCCAATTAAAGTCCAATAAATAAAAGGTGCTTAAAATAAAATAAATTATTGTTGTTTGTATTTCCTTGTTTTTTTCGAAAATATTAAAGATGTTGTACCCAGTTTGATTACCGACGAACAAACAAGTAATTTGATAACAAGAACACAGATCAAGACAATAACGAAAGCGATAAATGACACGTTGGTTGATTACCCAGTTCGTCTGTGAATAAGACTACGTCTGGGGGCGACCAAGCCAGGAGTATTTTACTGTATAATTTCTGCCTAGGATTCTAATGTGTGAAGATTTCGATCCTTTACAATGTGTAATATAAGTTATATTTATAAACAAAGAATTAGGGTTACAGTCTTCGTGGGCTTCCTTCCACGGACCGGCCTAGGGTTTCCTTGCTTGTCCCTCAAGTCGCGCATCTGGATACTCTTACCCTGATTACAGTCCGCGAAATCTGCACCATTAACTCCCCGAATCTTTGCCATATTTATCTTTCTTCCGACCTTGAGACCAAGTCGTCCCCGACTTACGTGACCTCCCAGGTCGCCAAGTGGCCTTCCCATTCTTCCAGGTCGCCCACCGACCTACACAACCTTTTAAGTCGTCATACGATCTTCATGCTCCTCCAAGTCGCCTGGCGACTTGTGTAACGCTCCAAGTCACCTCCGACCTCTGGCAGCCTATGAGATTCCTATGACCTACGGCCTCAGGCTCATAGAGCCTCAACCTCAAGTCACTTCATCTGGTTGCTGGTGAACGACTCATCAGCTTCGTAACTTATCTGTATGGTGAGATTATTCATGTTACAACAATTGCCCCCAAGAGCGGACTTCGACTTCGTTCGGAGGTCGGTCTTGATCTCTGCATTGAATTAGGATTTGTCTGCTTTTTGTACTTGAGGTTGCATTGTTGGTATTAAGTTTTACATATCTTTGCGGGTTCGATTCTCCTTCATGCCCCCAAGTCAGGAGGTTATACATCCGAGGTACCTACCCGCCAAGATTTGAGCTCGTCGAGAGTTCTGGTTGACGCTCACACTTAGAGTTGAAACTCTTTAGTGCGAGACTTATCTTCTTTCGCACTTTGAGTTGAAACTCTTTAGTCTTGAGACTTTTCTATCTTTCGCACTGAGTTTGAAACTCTTTAGTGCAAGATTTTTTTGCTTTCGCACTTGGAGTTGAAACTCTTTTAGTCTTGAGACTTTTCTCCGCACTTGGAGTTGAAACTCTTTTAGTGGCGAACCTTTTCCTTGTACTCCGAGGTGGCGAACCTCTTCGATAAGTTTTTTTTTTGGCGCTTATACTCCGAGGTAGCGAGCCTCTTCGCATACAAAGTTTTTTTGTCTTGTACTCAGGAGGTAGCGAGCCTCTTCGTCTGAAAGTCTTTTTTCTTCGCTCTCCAAATTGAGACCCTTTGTCTTGAGACTTATCTGTGCTCGCACTTTGAGTTGAAACTCTTTAGTGCGAGACTTGTTTGCGCTCGTCGACGACCATTTCTGGCCGAGCAGTTTGCGGCTTGAGTAGCCTCCGGCCTTCCGTCAATAAAGAATATCACTTTTTTTTCCACCCCTATTGTGCCGACCTGATTTCCTTATGCGACTTTTGCTTAGTCCTTGTCGTCTTTTTTTCTATATGACTTGTTTCTTGGACATTTGCATAGTCGTCTTACAAAGTCTGGAGATAACCACACCTCTAGGGTGGCGATCTCGCCTCCAGTATTTCTAAAGTCACATCTCGGGTTCGTATGTTATCAATCATCTTTCATGCGACCTGCACGTTATCGATCATGTCTTTCATGCGACCTGCATGTTATTGATCATGTCGTTCATGTGGCATGCACGTTATTGATCATATGTTTTTCACGTAGGAATTTTGAAAAGAGAAATTTCTTTATTTGACTTGGCTAGACTATTACAAAAGAAGGCGACCTCCGATCTACTAAAAAGAGAGTATCTCGGATGAGCCCCATTTCACGGGTACTAGGTCTCTGTGCCATATGTATTCTTGAGCTCGTAAGCTTTAATGGTGGAGAGGTCTCTCTGCCAGCTCCCCATTCTCTGGAACGGTTGGGTGGTTTGCGATCTTCAAGGTACCATTTCGCCGCCCGAGGTCGCTTGATAAACTCATTCAACAATCCATCCTCGTACAGCCTCCAAAGCTGTTTCAGTAGGTCCTCACATTCACTTGTGTAGTGGCCTGCCTGGTCATGGTAGTGGCAGAACTTGTATGGATTCTGGTTACTCTTATTCCTCATTGGACGAGGTGAGAGAAGTAACTCCCGATCCTTAATCTGCCCGTAGACATGAATGGGCATCATACCTAAGCACCCATCAACTTTACAGAAATCGACTCTTCGAATGGCTTATAGTTGCTAGGAGAGTCTTTGTGGCTTCCAAATCCCTTGGAACTCCTTTTTGATGCCCCGACTTCCTCCGCTTCGGAGAGTTGGGACTTCATAAGCTCTGAAGTAAGTATCAGGTCGCCAGCCCGCTTTTTCGGAAGTCGGCATAACTGGTTGGATAGTCGGCGGTCATGCGCCTCCACATCTTGGTCCCCTTTCTAAGGCCGCCAACGGCCCCGAGCAGTTTTGCCTCATCCCCTAAGGGATCCCCTTCAAGGATGAGCTTCTCGATTCTTTCAATATAGGATTGATCAGATTCATTGTCACCCTATTGAGCATTCATCAGGCGCTGTTTGGTCGCTGGTCGGGGAGCCATTGTCAAGAAATGACTCAGGAATAGTCTGGCGAGCTGGTCGAATGTGTCCACCGAACATGGAGGAAGTGAAGTGAACCACATATGAGCATGGTCGTTCAAAGTTAAAGGAAAGAGCCTACATCTTATCGTATCGGTTGCACCCGTGGATGCCATGTAGGAGATATACCTCGATACATGAGCCCTTGGGTCCGTGCTCCCATTATAGCAATCTACTGCCGCTGCGTCGACTTTCCTCTGAGTAGGTGCTAAAGTAATTAGCGTAGCAAATGGCAACCTCGGGATGACGAGATCGACATCCGTCCCCATCATTTCGTACTGATCTTCAACCCGTTCAAGCAATGCCTGAACAGTGCGGGTAAGTGAGGCGACTTGTGCATCGCGAAGACACGAGGTCGAGCAGGTGTCCTGCCTGTTGCCATGACAGGTGGCAGAACCCTTCGGCACTTCGTGCTGGTGAGCAACTAGTGTGAATGAGAGATCGCGACTAAGCTTTTTGCGATCCGGGATAGAAGAGTTAGCCTCATCCTCCACATCTGCTGGAGCTTTCAGTGCTCCTAGGTTTCCGAGGAGGTTGAACAAGTTGTTTGAAACCGCTGGTCTGTCAGTTCGTGGGAGCCGGAACTTCCTAGTGTTGGTGACTCTCGTTGTCTAGAGGGCCAGTTGACCCGAGGACTGCCCTTTTGGGGTTAGATGCCCCTTAACTTTAGACTGGCCCTCCCCCTGGGTGACCTTCTTGTTTGGAAGTGATTCTTCTGGGCCGTCAAAGATAAGCTGCCTCTTACGGAGGACAGCCAGATGGCTTTTTCATCTTCCGGTGTCCGAATGAGATTGCCCCAGTCCGGAGTGGCTGTGGCAACCCTTCGGTTAGTGTGATGGGAGCCTAGGGAGGTTTCTGTCCCATCTTGCGTGCCAGCTTCTCGCCCAGTAGCCGCTGTCGGGTTGATGGCCATCGTTGATGACCGGAGGGTGGGTCATCCAAGAATGATGAACAATCAGTCGAAATTGTTTCCACAGACGGCGCCAGTTGTTGTACCCGATTTGATTACCGACGAACAAATAAGTAATTTGATAACAAGAACACCGATCAAGACAATAACGAAAGCGATAAATGACATGTTGTTTGATTACTCAGTTCGTCTGTGAATAAGACTACGTCTGGGAGCGAACAAGCCAGGAGTATTTTACTGTATAATTTCTGCTTAGGTTTCTAATGTGTGAAGATTTCGATCCTTTACAATGTGTAATACAAGTTATATTTATAGACAAAGAATTAGGGCTACAGTCTTCGTGGGCTTCCTTCCACGGGCCGGCCTAGGGTTTCCGTGCTTGTCCCGCAAGTCGCGCATCCGGATACTCTGACCCTGATTACAGTCCGCGAAATCCGCACCATTAACTCCCCGAATCTTTGCCATATTCATCCTTCTTCCGACCTTGAGACCAAGTCATCCCCGACTTACGCGACCTCCCAGGTCTCCAAGTGGCCATCCCATTCTTCTAGGTCGCCCGCCGACCTACACAGCCTTCCAAGTCGTCATACGATCTTCATGCTCCTCCAAGTCGCCTAACGAGTTGTGTAACGCTCCAAGTCACCTCCGACCTCTGGCAGCCTATGAGATTCCTACGACCTGCGGCCTCTGGTTCATAGAGCCTCAACCTCAAGTCACTTCATCTGGTTGCTGGTGAATGACTCGTCAGCTTCGTAACTTATATGTATGGTGAGATTATTCATGTTACAACAAAAGAAAAGAGGGAGAAGAATTTTCTTGAAAAGATTTTATGCAAATGAGATAATGTATTCTTGGAATACAAGATTATCCCATAAATTCAAGAAAACTCCCACTTGGCCTCTTTAATAGGGAATTTTAAAAAATAATGTATAAGAAAGGGAAGAAAGATTTTCTTGATTTTCTTGGAAAGATTTTATGAAGAAATATATGTATTCTTGGAATACAAGAATATCTCATAAATTCAAGAAATATCCAATCTTGCAAATCTTCTTGTTTTTTTCGAAAATTTAGGCTAAATAAGGGTGTGAGACATTTGTGGAAAAATACACATGGAAAGAAGAATATATTGGATATATTCAAGATTTCTTGGAGATCAAGAAAAGATCTTTCCTAGCCCTAATTGCCTTGAAAATTTCGAACCCCCTTGTCTTATAAATAGGAGATGAATTTTTCATCTCCAACTATTGTTCCATGCGTTGGAAATATTAGAAATTCACAAAGGTGGTTGTTGTAAGGGGAATTAACCCGCCCTGAGGAAGGCCGGGGGTTGAACCGTCGGTGTCCAGCTTATTATCCGACTTCATCCAGCTAGAGCAAGACTTGAAGCGACCTCAAAAGGTCGATAAGACGTGGGAAGTTTGGTAAGCTACGCAGGTCGCAGGGGCGGCTTGGGATAGCAAAGAGGTCGCGAAGCGACTTGGGAGAACCCGAAAGTCGAGACCGACTATGTCTCGAGCTCATTTGAAGGTAAACATGTAAAAGATTTGGGTAGTTAGTGAGGCGGATTTCTTGGGGTATAATCAGGGTAAGTGTAACTGTGAGGCGCGACTTGAGGGATAAGAAAGGAAATCCTGTGCCTGGCGGTCGAAACCCTAGTTTGGTCCACGAGATGAAGCACACGGAAACTGTAACCCTAGTTCTGTGTCTATAAATAAAACTTGTATTGCACATTGTAAAGGATCGAATCTTAGCATCCTAGGCAGAAATTATACAGTAAAATATCCTGGCTTGGTGCCCCCAGACGTAGTCTATTTCACGGACGAACTGGGTAATCAAATCGTGTGTCATTTATTGCTTTCGCCATTATATTGATCGGGGTTTTTCATATTGTTTATTTGTTCGTCGGTAATCAAACCGAGTACAACAATTGGCGCCGTCTGTGGGAACACAATTCCTGCGAAATTATTCTATTCGAAGGTAAACCCATCTCGTTTTTTATCAATATCGATGGCAAGCAACCAAGTTAATCCTAACGGGCCAGAGCTGGACGCCCTCGATGGGCACGAGGCCTCTATGAGCTCTCAACATACCGGCTCACATCGCACTCCCCAGCCAAACCAGGTGTTGACTCCTGACTGGTGGAACCTGGTGCAGACTCCGGAGGACGCAAAGGCCATGATGGCTGTCCTCAACAAAAAACACCTCGCGTTCGATGACGAGGACGTGTAGCCTCCCCCCAAGAAGGCCACCCAGGAGGTCGGACCCTCGAAAAACAAGGAAGCATGGGCCCAAAAGGGGCATTCGGCGGGCCAACTGGCCTACGATCCGGCTAGACACGCCTTGATCCACAATCGGTCGAACAACGTATTCGACCGACTTGGCGACCTGGGGGTCCAGAAAGCCCCAGGGATTGTTGAGGATGAGGCGCAATCTGAGCCTCGGCGAGTTGATCAGGTGGAGCACGACCTTGCCCTCGCACTGAATCTCCACCACAACGACCTGCCGAGGGGATCGACCATGCATTGCGGTGACCCCCCGACAATGAAGGTAACAACGGACCATCGCGATGCTCAGGTCGCAGCACTGACCCGGATGGTCCAACAACTGATGGAGTGCATGGAAAGTCGAAATGGGCCGGTGGGGGCAGATCCTTTCCTCGCTGTCCCGGACTCCCCACTTGGAGCTCTGGTCACATTAGCTCCTACCCAAAGGAAGATTAAAGCAGCGACCTTGGATCGCTACAGTGGGAACGCAGACCCAAGGGTCCATGTGGCGAAATATAATTCGTACATGGCCTCTATGGGCGCTACTGATGCGACCAAATGTCGGCTCTTTTCTCTGACCCTGAGCGATCAGGCTCACCAGTGATTTACCTCCCTGCCGCCCTTATCTGTGGACACTTTCGAGCAGCTCGCTCGCCTATTCCTGACACATTTTACTGCCTGGCGCCCCGGCCTGCCACCAGGCAGCGATTGATGAACACCCAGCAGGGGGATATAGAATCTGATCGGTCCTATATTGAAGGATCGATAAGCTGATACTAGAAGGAGACCCCATTGGGGATGAAGCAAAACTGCTAGGGGCTATCTCCGGCCTTAAGAAAGGGACCAAACTCGCATGACGACCGATACCCGACTAGTTACGCCGACTATCGGAGGCGGGCTAGCGACCTGATACATACAACGGAGCTCCTGGAATCCCGACTCTCCGAAGCTAAGGAGGTCGTGGAGCCCAAGAAAAGTTCCAAAAAGGCCGCCTCGCAATACAAGCCGTCGGGAAGTTTCAAGCCTTTTGAGGAGAGCATTCTGGTGAAGTTGATGGACGCACTGGGTATGACCCCCGGACACATCTTCACCCAGATCCGAGAGCGGGAATGACTTCTCCCGCCACGTCCGGTAAAGAATAATGGCAAACAAAATCCCAACCAGTATTGCAACTTTCACGAGCAGACCGGGCACTATATCAGTGAGTGTAAAGATCTGTTGCCCCAACTCTGGAGATTGTACGAAGATGGCCTACTTGATGAATTCATCAAGCGACCTCAGAAGAACGACGACCAGGCTCTGAGAGGTCGCCAGCAAGGGGAGCGCGCCCACAGGAACGACAACTAGGGAACGAGGCAGGGGGAGCGACCTATCCCGCCCATGCCTAAAAATGCGGGAGATCGCGTGATACATACCCTCTCCCCCTAGGGACAGTCGGGGGGCTAACCTCCAGCTCCTCCTTCAAGCGGAAGTTGAGAACGCCAAGAAAATGGTGGTACCTATCCTCGCCTTGGGGGAAGAATCCAACACAATTGAGTTCGGAGAAAAGGATAAGGCAGGAGTGGTCTATCACAATGTCGATCCCCTGGAGATCCGGCCAATATCATGGGAACTATAGTGTGCCTACTTCTGGTTGACGGGGGTGCCTTCTGCAACATCCTTTTCAAGAAAACCCTGGACCAGCTTGGGGATTATGATGCCTATATCACTCCGTGCAACCACGTCGTGAAGGGGTTTGGTGATGCAATAGTGAGGCCCACCGGGATGATTCGACTGGCCATCGCGAGGTTAGGGCAACTAGGTTGTTAGACTTTCTGGTAGTCGGCCTTCCCAGCTCCTATAATGGTTTCCTGGGAAGGCCTTTTGAGCATGAATTCGAGGCTGCGTCCTCTACTTTCTACTTTTGTGTAAAATTCCCCACCAAAAGTGGGTTGGTCGGTACCGTTAAGGGCGACCAAGTCGATGCAAGAGATTGTTTGATTTACTCTCTGTCTCTTTTCAATTCCGCACCAATACCTATCAAACAAACACTTGTAATAGATAGCAATGAACAAGATGAGGAATTAAATAAGAAAAGAGCAAGCAGAAAAAGAGCATACAGCGACCTCGATCCAAGAATAGGGCACGAGCCTGATGAATTCCTGATCGAGGCCGAGATCGACGACCCCTGACAAGGGGGCCCAAGGGCCATCCCGGGGGAAGAACTCAAAAAATTCAAGATAGATCCAACTCACCCGAATCTGGAAGTCATTATCGGTTCCAAGATACCGACGACCTGAAGGGGAAAGTCATCGACTTTCTCAAAAAGAACTTGGACGTCTTCGCCTGGTCACACAAAGACATGGTGGGAATCGATTCGGAAGTCGCGTGTCACCGACTTCATATTGACCCGGCCCGGAGGCCGGTTGCCCAGAAAAGACAGAAATTTGGCCCAGAAAAATATGTCGATTTAGCCGAAGAGGTGAAGAAGCTGCTGGATAACAACTTGATCATGCAGGCCGACCAACCTCAGTGGGTGGCCAATGCAGTATTGGTGAAAAGGTCCAATGGAACCTGACGGTTATGTATCGACTTCACCGACCTGAACGAGGCCTGCCCAAAAGATTTCTTTCCCATGCCGCACATCGATCACCTGATAGATAACACGGCCGGACATGAGATGATGTCGTTCATGGACGCTTTCGTGGGTTATCACCAAATAGCCATGCACGAACCAGATCGACAACACACCTCCTTTCTGACCGAGAAAAATCTATATTGCTGGAAGAGAATATCGTTCGGCCTGAAGAACACAGGGGCAACCTACCAAAGGCTTGTCAATCATATGTTTGCCGATCAGATCAGGAAGTCGGTAGAAGTGTATGTCGATGATATAGTCGTCAAAAGCTTAAAAAGGGAGGATCACCTGTTCCACCTTGCACAGACCTTCGATATCCTTAGGAATTTCAATATGAGACTCAACCCTAAGAAGTGTAACTTCGGAGTCGAGTCGGGGAAGTTCTTGGGGCATCTGGTCAGTAAGTGGGGGATCGAGGCGAATTCGGGGAAGGTTAAGGCCATACTGGACATGGGGGCACCCCGGAATGTGAAAGAGGTTCAGAAACTCACGGGGTGCCTGGCCGCATTAAGCAGGTTCATCTCCCGGATGGGGGACAAATGCAAGTCGATGTTCGACACGATCCATAAGAAAGCAAAGTTTGAATGGACACCCGAGAGCCAGGATGCTTTTGAAAAAATCAAAACCTACCTGGCAGAAGTGAGTATCTTGTCCAAACCTGTCCCGGGAGAGAAGCTGTTCTTGTATCTCGCGGCCTCAGAGACCGCTTTAAGCGCAATACTAGTCCGAGCAGAGGGCCAAATCCACTTGCCCATTTATTTTGTAAGCCAGACTCTGAACGAAACGGAATGACGCTATCCATCATTAGAGAAGCTGGCCTACGCATTAGTCATGAGTGTGAGGAAGCTGAGATCGTACTTTTTTTATCACCAGGTCGAGGTCCTCACTTCCCTGCCATTGAGGAATGTGCTCCACCGACCAGACACATCATGTCGATGCCTCAAATGGGCCATTGAGGTTGGGCAATACAGAGTGACATAAGCGCCACGACCTGCCGTCAAAGCCCAGGCACTGGCCAATTTCCTAGTCGAACAATTCCTACTGAGGCAGGGAGTTCGGGCAGCCTGCCAATGGGAGTTGTTCGTAGATGGATTAGAGACCTCTCACAAGTCGGGAGCCGGTCTAGTGTTAAGAAGCCCTGAGGGTATCTCATTCCAGAACGCCATTACCTTTGATTTTCCCAAAATAAATAATGAGGCCGAATATGAGGCGCTAATCAGCGTCTTAGAGATGGCAACAACCATGGGCGTCAAGAGATTACAAGCCCATACCGACTCTCAGCTCGTGGCCTGTCAGGTCTCGGGGGAGTACTAGGCCCGGGATGATAGGATGGCGGTCTATCAGGAAATCGTAAAAACACTATGCCTGAAGTTCACACAAATCCATGTCAAGTTGATACCGAGAGAATGTAACTCGTGAGCCGATGCTTTAGCTCAGCTGGCGACCTCCGAAGGATCACCAGACATGAAGGATGTCACCATCACGACACTTCCCCACCCATCCACCGAGCAAGTAACAGTGACAACATTGGAAACCCCGGTGTCGACCTGGATGACACCCATCATGGAGTATTTGATAAGCGACCTCTTACCGCCCGATCACGTCCAAGCTCGGCAGTTGTAGTTACGGGCCGCACGATACACAATGGTCGGCGGGGAGTTATACAAGCGAGGTTTCAGCATGCCCCTACTTCGATGTATCACACCTGAACAAGGCTAAGTCATTCTACGAGAGATACACGAAGGGGCATGCGGAAACCACACTGGGGGGGGAGTCACTGGCCCACAAGACCACAAGGCAGGGATATTTTTTGCCAACCCTAAAGGCCGATGCTATCACCTTCGCCCACAAATGTCACAAATGTCAGATCTATGCTCCTTCTATCAAGGTCGCACCAGAAGAACTCACAAGCATCCTCAGTCCTTGCCCTTTTGCGAAGTGGGGGATAGACATCATTGGGCCACTCCCAACGGCCCCAGGATCGGTCAAGTATGCCCTGTTAGCGGTGGATTACTTCACAAAATGGGCCGGGGCTGAGGCATTGGCAACCATATACCAAGATCATGTCATCAAGTTCATTTGGCGGAACATTATCTGCAAGGTCGGGCTACCCCAGGCAATCATATCAGACAATGGAAAGCAATTCGATGGTATGAAGATTGATGCCTTCTTCAGAAAGTGGAAGATCACAAAGTTGTTTTCTACCCCATACCACCCCCAGTCAAACGGCCAGGTCGAGGCCATGAACAAAATCATAAAGCACACACTCAAGACCAAGATCAAGGGGGGGGGGAAAGGGAAATGGGCTAGCGAGCTCCCGGACGTCTTTGTGGTCGATATAACGACTGCGAATTCAACTACGAAACCCTTACTCGCTAGCCTTCGAAATTGAGGCGGTTGTTCCTGTGGAAATCGATCTCCCGACCCTCCGAACCAGCCAGGTCGCTTTTGATCATAATGATGAGGCCTTGGAAAACAACCTGGACCTACTCGAAGAAAAGCAGTTGGAGGCTAACATGAGAAGTGCGAGAAATAAGCAGAGGTCGGAGAGGTACTACAACTCTAAGGTGTGACTTCGACGTTTCAAGGTAGGAGACCTAGTACTGAAAAAGATACTCGGAGACTCCAAAGGTGCCCTCGGCCCAAACTGGGAGGGGTCATTCCAGATATCGAAGGGGCAATTGTTGTAAGGGGAATTAACCCGCCCTGAGGAAGGCCGGGGGTTGAACCGTCTGGTGGCCAGCTTATTATCCAACTTCATCCAGCTAGAGCAAGACTTGAAGCGACCTCGAAAGGTCGGTGATGGTCCCGGTTTGAAAACCCAAGAACGCGGAAAATACATAAAATGTCGAAAAACCCATTTTGCGCGTGCGGAAGCAAACATTTTAAAAGCGATGCATATAAAACAGGGGTGAGGGCAGAGTGATTCCAAATTTTTGCGTTTTAAGCTCATGTGTGTTGTTTTGCTTATAATCGAATGCGTATGACAAGTAAGAACATAAAGCGAAAAAACACCTGCGATTTTATAGTGGTTCGAGTCCAACTCCTACATCCACTCTTCCCTATCATCGGGGCACCTACTTAACCAAGCGGACTTAGTTTAACGTGTTAGTCCAACACCCAACAGATGTTTACCGAGTTCACACTCAAACGGGACTTATCACCCTCACGAGATTGCTTTACCCTCCCTTTCGGGATTCTTTAGATGTTCTGGGAAGTTCACACTCACCTACAAACTTATCCTATCAAACCGATTTGGGTAAGGTTTGTTTGGTTTCAACTAGGTTGAGATTTTCCCTTACATTTGTTTAGCCTCGATCTTTGGGATGAGAAAATCTCTCTAAACTAGGATATAGCATTTGTGCTTAGATCTGGGTAGAACACTCTTTGAATATATCGTGTATTTCTTGCTCTCGTGTTCTATGGTGGGAATCTTAGATGATTTGGCTTGATGGATGTTTCACGCATTTTTCCACACGATAATGAGGGAAGAACTTGTATTTATATTGTGGATTTGAATGTTACCGCCGAAGAAGGAGTCACATTCAAATCCATACTATCTATAAACTTTTTGCGGCTTTTCCAAAGTTTGGTTGTCTTCCTCTCATTGGTCCACGCGTCGGTGATTCGATTCTAATCTATATTCCTCGTGATTCCTCGCCTTGGAATCATTCAGATTCTCTGAGTCTCGGTGTCTTGATTAATGCGAGCCTTGAGTTACTTGATTCAAAGACTTCTCTTGATTGGACCTTATCCGATCGAGCATCTTGACACTTTCGAACTGCTTGAGTTCGGCTCTTCCGATCAGACATCGACCCTCAGTCCACTAAGCTCAGCTAACGATCATCGGGCGTTACGATTCTCGGTGAGTATGACTTCGGATGACTTCTCTTGATGACTTCTTTTCGATCTGGTATCGCAGTTACGGTTTCGATGTCGATTTCTTCTCTTTGATCGTCGGCTCACGTAATCGGATCGGTATAACATCAGTCGACATATCGGTTTATCTGCGTCAGTTAGTACATCGAGTTAGCATATTAGGTTAGCATATCGGTTTTACTTTGTCCCGATCTCAATCCGCGTCGATCTTGATCATCTGCTTTCGTCTTCATATCGATCTCGATCACGTCGATCTCGTCGATCTCATCTGCTCCTCTTACGTCTGCAACCTTCTCTTCTGATCTTACGGTCGGTTCGTTTCGATCGGCTTATGCGCTCTTCCGATCACCGGATCGGCTAAATGCATTCTTCGATCATCCGATCGAGTCATCTGGTCATCGATCTTCGATCGGTGGCTTAGCTTTTCTTCTCTTACGATTTTGCTCATTTCGTGATTAACTCAAAACTCATCTTACTCATTTGATCTCGTCGGTCTAAATGCTCAGAGCCTCGTCTGATCTCGATCATCTACGTCTAATTTCGTGAGTTCCCCCTCAATTTGTTCTCTCGTTCCCCCTCAACTTGTTATCTGTAAATCAGCGTCAAAAACACAAGTTGATAATGTTTTGGCATAATTCATCAAAACTAAAATATCCCAACAATTTCCCCCTTTTTGATAATGACGCCAAAACATTTTAAAATATATGCATTTATACAGAGATCGGGTTTTTGTTTTAAAAAGATCAGTTCAGATGGTCACTTTGAAAGTTTGTGAACTTTTGAACTCCCGCTCTGATACCAATTGATGGTATCAGCACAGAAATTCTCATTGAAAAACAGTGACCTTTAGAACTACCTGCTCTGATACCAATTGATGGTCCCGGTTTGAAAACCCAAGAACGCGGAAAATACATAAAATGTCGAAAAACCCATTTTGCGCGTGCGGAAGCAAACATTTTAAAAGCGATGCATATAAAACAGGGGTGAGGGCAGAGTGATTCCAATTTTTTGCGTTTTAAGCTCATGTGTGTTGTTTTGCTTATAATCGAATGCGTATGACAAGTAAGAACATAAAGCAGTAAAGAACACACGATTTTATAGTGGTTCGGAGTCCAACCCCTACATCCACTCTTCCCTATCATCAGGGGCACCTACTTAACCAACTGGACTTAGTTTAACGTGTTAGTCTAACACCCAACAGATGTTTACCGAGTTCTCACTCAAACAGGACTTATCACCCTCACGGGATTGCCTACCCTCCCTTTCGGGATTGCTAGATGTTTACCGAGTTCACACTCACCTACAAACTTATCCTATCAAACTGATTTGGGTAAGGTTTGTTTGGTTTCCAACTAGGTTGAGATTTTCCCTTACATTTGTTTAGCCTCGATGCTAAGGATGGGAAAATCTCTCTAAGCTTAGGATATAGCATTTGTGCTTAGATCTAGGGTAGAACACTCTTTGAATATATGCGTGTATTTCTTGCTCTGTGTTCTATGGTGGGAATGCTAGATGATTTGGCTTGATGGATGTTTCACGCATTTTTCCACACCTGATAATGAGGGAAGAACTTGTATTTATAGTGTGGATTTGAATGTTACCGTTGGAAGGAGTCACATTCAAATCCATACTATCTGTAGCTTCTTGCAGCTTTTCCAAGCTGGTTGTCTTCCTCTCATTGGTCCACGTCAGCTGATTCTAACGGCTATATTCCTCAGATTCCTCGCCTTGGAATCATTCAGGATTCTCTGAGTCTTAGTGTCTTGATTATGCGAGCCTTGAGTTACTTGATTCACCGACTTCTCTTCAATGGACCTTATGCGTCGGGCTTCTTGAGTTGACTCTTACGAATTGAGACATCGACCCTCGAGTCCTTAGCGCTTTCGGATTTAGCCGATCGCCGGCGATTTACGATTCTCGGTGAAGTATGACTTGAATGACTTCTCTTCGATGACTTCTTTTTACGTCGGTATCTGCAGTTACGGTTTTTCGATGTCGATTTCTTCTCGCTTTGATCTGATCGGCTCACATAATCGGTCGGTATAACATCAGTCGACATATCGGTTTATACGCATCGATTTAGTACATCGAGGTTAGCATATTAGGTTAGCATATCGGTTTAGCTTTGTCGATCTCAATCACGTCGATCTTGATCATCGCTTCAAATCTTCATGCTCGATCTCGATCACGTCGATCTCGTCGGTCTCATCTACTCCTCTTACGATCTATGCACCTTCTCTTACGATCTTACGGTCGGTTTCTTTCACGATCGAACATGCCTTCTTGATCACCGGATCGGCTAAATCGTCATTCTTCGATCATCGATCGAATCATCCGTCATCGATCTTACGATCGATTGGCTTAGCTTTTCTTCTCTTCCGATTTTGCTTTCACTCATCGTGATTAACTCCGGAACTCATCTTACTCATCCGATCTCGACGGTCTAAATCTGCAGACTTAAATCGATCTCGATCATCTACGTCGATTTATGAGTTCCCCTCAATTTGTTCTCTCGTCCCCCCTCAACTTGTTATCTGTAAATCAGCTTCAAAAACACAAGTTGATAATGTTTTGGCATAATTCATCAAAACTAAAATATCCCAACAGTCGGTAAGACGTGGGAAGTTTGGGAAGCTACGCAGGTCGCGGGGGCGGCTTGGGATAACAACGAGGTCGCGAAGCGACTTGGGAGAACCCAAAAGTCGGGACCGACTATGTCTCGAGCTCAGTTGAAGATAAACATGGAAAAGATTTGGGTAGTTAGTGAGGCGGATTTCTCGGGGTATAATCAGGGTAAGTGTAACTGTGAGGCGCGACTTGCGGGACAAGTAAGGAAATCCTGTGCCTGGCGGTCGAAACCTTAGTTTGGTTCACGAGATGAAGCCCACGGAAACTATAACCCTAGTTCTGTGTCTATAAATATAACTTGTATTGCACATTGTAAAGGATCGAAATCTTAGCATCCTAGGCAGAAATTATACAGTAAAATATCCTGGCTTGGTGCCCCCAAACGTAGTCTATTTCACGGACGAACTGGGTAATCAAATCGTGTGTCATTTATTGCTTTCTTCATTATATTGATCGGGGTTTTTCATATTGTTTGTTTGTTCCTCGGTAATCAAACCGGGTACAATAGTGATGCAACAATAATTTTATTTTCCTTGTTTTATAAATCGTTCATCGGAGAACCTTCCACCGGGGTTATTGGACGAGGACTTGGGAATACTTGAGAAGGACTTTTGGTGGGTATCCAGATACTTGATCCTGTCTGTCTCAGATCGTCTCTCCATCGGGTATGTTTACATAAACTCCTAGAAATTCTGCATGCTAGGATCTTTTACGTGAAATATTATTTGCATGTCGTTGTTGGATTGTTTATTATTTGAATTCACTTAGGTAAATTCATGCTAGTAATAATTGTTAATTTAAATTTGTGTTTATGAGGTCATCCCGATAGATCCTGGCACATGTTATCCCAACACAAATATCCTGTAAATCTATTTCTTTTGTGAAGGAAGGAACTTGTTTGACAAAACCTTTAAGTCTTAAACAAAAGAAATCTGCTGGATTATTTGAAGTGTATGTCTATTTTTATTGTGCTGGAGTAGGTCACATTCGTCCATACTGTTCTAAGTTAAGAAGAGATTTAAAAGCTAAAATTATTTTACCTAATAAAATTGAACACCCTATAAAGCAGATTAACAACACTAAGAAGTGGATTCATAAGAACATGTTGTGTAATATTGTATATACATCTTTGAAAGCATGTGTTCCTGGATCTTGGTACTTTGATAGTGGTTGTTCTAGACACATGACTGGTCAAGTTAATCATTTGTCTAATTATACATCTTGTGATGGTGGTCATGTTACATATGGTGGCGGTTCAAAAGGTAAAGTTGTTGGTAAAGGAACCTTGAATGTTCCTGGATTTCCGAAGTTGACAAATGTATTACATGTAAAAGGTTTACTTGCTAATCTGATTAGTATTAGTCAGTTATGTGATGATGGTTTACATATGAAATTTGACAAGAATTCATGTTGTGTGTTTGATAAGAATGATGAATGCTTAATGACTGGCAATAGATCTGCTGATAATTGCTATTTGGTTGGTTCAAACCATACTTGTAAAAGTGTTAAAGCAGATGACATTATTCTATGGCATCAAAAACTTGGTCATGCTAATTACAGAAGTATTCAGAAATTGCATAGACTAGGTGTTGTTGTTGGTTTACCAGATCTTAACTTTGAAAAAGAAAATATATGTGGTGTTAGTGTTAGTGTCCTAGAGACAATCTATTGTAAGGACAAAATACTCGATGATATTCAGTTTGATTTAATATTATAGTTCAATTAATATTAATGTATGGCAATACACTTGTTTGAGTATTATATTTGATTGTTTGCATTTATTTCATACAAGTGTTCCCATGAGTCATTCTTGTCATTGAGGTTGTGAGAACTCAGATGACTTAAGCATTATTCTCAAATAGCCCCGATCAAGGATCATCAAGAATGAGATATTGATGATGCAATGGAGATTGGTGTGCGATCTGCATCATACTCTTAGAGAGTGTAGTAAGATCTCACTTACTACGAGATACTAGGTATCTCATGATGAATGCACAAATACCTTAGAGGGTATTGGTATACCCATCCGAGAAACCGTTTGATGTATTTCCACTATATGTGTCTACGGGTGTCTCGGTTAATGGAGTGATGCGATACTCCTTTGACTTGAGGTCAATACGCACGACATGTGTGGAATGATGAACTTTGACCATGACCAACGC
Source organism: Stenogyne calaminthoides (assembly GCA_037126765.1). Taxonomy (NCBI): domain Eukaryota; kingdom Viridiplantae; phylum Streptophyta; class Magnoliopsida; order Lamiales; family Lamiaceae; genus Stenogyne; species Stenogyne calaminthoides. The sequence continues at coordinate 2,499,626 of JBBCBC010000002.1, forward strand.
TTGCACCCTTCCATGGGTAGATACGGCTTGGATTGAGTTCATCACGAAGTGCATGTGCGTGGTAGTTGAGCCAAGAATAGGATTCATTCCTCAATGTGGATTTAGAGAGAATACTCATCTTCTCATCATAATTGGATCAAAGTCATCGGCCGATGCACATCAACTTAGACTTTGTGGCTAAGTGTGACATACATGATCAATTAGTGATTAGAGATAATATGATTAAGTTATTTGAATAGACACATCATCATGTTCAAGACTTAATGGAGTATTCACGAATGAAAGGAGGAAATCGTAATAACCCATGTTTCAGTTACAGGTAGTTACACGTTTCTCGCAACGTACCTCATATATTGAGAATGTCTAATTTATTGTCTAGGGTTCAATTAAGACCGTTAGTTTGACTAATCGCTCGATATATGACGGTATATGGGTTACACAACAAGTAGTTCCCTTTTACGGATTAAATGTTAAATTGGATTTAATATTTAATTCATGGAGAATTAATTAATAATTGATTAATTTGGAATTAATTATTATTAATGTTTAATTAAATTGGATTTAATTAAATAGGATTCCCAATAATAATATATGGAATATTATTATAGGATTTAATATATATGGAATCAAATCCGTAGAGATTTGATATACATGAAAATTAAATACGTAGAGATTTTATATATGGGAAATAAGTCTAAGAGATTTATTTAAATAAAGATTTGGGATTTTATTTCCCAATCAGGTTAGCTTAAGATTTAAGCTGGGCCTTCCCTATATATATGAGCTCTTGGGAATTCACAAATAACGTTAATTCATATTTCTCCATAAAATCAAGAATAGGAATTTTTCTAGCAAATTCCGTCTCAGATTCAACACTGACAAATCTGTGCAAGTCCGTGAACGGGGATTACGTGGATACCATAGTAGAGAAATATGCGTACGATTTACTGTAAGGTTTCTCTTTATGTTTACACGTATTTAATTATGCAATTATATGTTTGTTGTTGGTGAACTGTTTATTTCCGTTGCACATGTATTACGTGTTTACGTGCTTCTAAATTCCAATAGTGGTATCAGAGCTTCAGGCTCTTGTTTATAATTGCATTAAGATCTGATTTTTTAATTAAAAGATTTTTTTTTAAATCAGTAGGGGCACGGTATTAGAACCCGCACCCTCTTTTGTGATTTATTTGTTCCGCTCAGTTTGTTCATCCCCACCAATTTCTAGGGTTTCCCCCTCGTTGGGGTTTCGCCGCCGCACTCTGCAATTCATACCGCCCTCGACCGGCAGCGCTACGCCGCGTCGCTGAAGGCCGGTGCCGAGCACCGTGCCTCGCGTCGCGCGCTGTAACCCGCGGTTCAATTTGCGGCCCCATCGGCGTCTTCGACGTGAACCCATCTTGGAGACGTTCACTTCCACCTCGATTCATGGTGGTTTGCCGCCGATTCTCTCCAATTTCGACTCTCATCTCTTGATGTTGCTCGGGGCTTGGCCGGCGTGCCCGTCTCGAAGCGATTCAAGGTGGCGCATCACCGGATTCAGAAAGAGTCAGTAGCGACGCGCCACCGACTAGATCGTCCTCTTCGCCTAGCGATCTGGTTTCGAACCAGATTTTGCTCAAGGGGGTGCAGCTCCGCGCAGCCCCCTTCCGCTACCTCGTTTTCAACGATGAGCCGCCCGCATGCTAGGCGTGACGACGGTGGCTCGCGTAGGCTCGAAGGTGCGCTCCGCCGATGGCCGATTTCGTCGAACCTGTTCCTTTTTCTTTGAACAATGAACCTGGATTTTTTTGTTTTGGTTCCTATTTCGAGAATAATGGGTTGATTAATTTGATTAATTATGATGAAATTGAATTCTGTAATTTTGGATGAATTGGGTGTTTGGGAATTTTCAGATTGGATTCGATTTGGGAGGGTGATGATGTAGGAGGGCTGTTTTACAAATTTGATTTGAGACAGACCCTCCCGTGCAAATTTTAGAAATTGCACCTGAGCCCCCGAAAATAAATTAGATTAAAACTTAATTTTAGAATTTTAATTTGATTTAATTCTTAAATTGAATTTGGTTGGACCAAAAATGATTAATTGGATTAATCAATTTTAATAAATTTTAAAATTGAATCTTTAATTGAATTAAAATTCGTTTTAAAAAGGATTTATTAAAACCCACTGTTAACTTGTTTACTGGTTTAAATTAGTTAACGTTTTAAGTCCGCATTATAACTGTTTGGGTAGGCGGCAACCGATAATTGTCGGACCGTATTAAATGCTTGGGTAGACGGCGCCCAAATGTTTGTGAGTCCGCGTATATCTTGTTTGGGTAGGCGGCACACAATAATTGCTCAAATGTGATGTAATCATCATGTTGGATCTCGATTAAGCAATGAATACCCCTTCTTTAAAATGCTCCTCGCTAAAATATAGTTTTATCATTAATTTGATAAGATGTCTTCCATCAAAATTAATAGTAAACCGGGGATTTTGTTCCAATGGGTATTTAAGACCAAAGTCTTTTGCTCAGATCTACATTCAACGGGACTTTTATAGGGACATAGTGTCGCCGCTTGATGGTTGTAAACCAACTTAACTTTATTTCACCAGCCAAAGCAGGGAAACGAAAGTTAGGGGACATCCAATTGAACTGGGTTCAATCAACTAGGAGTTGCAATTTTGCAATTGGTTTGAAGACCTACCAGTTATGCTATTGTGATATTCAGCCAAAGCAGGGATCATGATAGTAGGAATGTGGATCCTAGTCCATTACAATTTATATTTGATATAAATTTGCACTCTTCCGATGAGGTCGTTGAGTATGTGAAAATAATGGAGACAAAATAAACACTAAAGAAAAGCCACGTTTATTTTGGTTGCTGAATATTGATCATAGGAATTATGTGTTTAATTCCCATTTTATTTTATTTCTCTTGGTTAGTTGAAATGTATAACTATTATTGAGATGTGTTTTGGAAACAAACAAATTGGCTAGGCCAAATTTCTTGACTTGCACCTAAACATGTGTTTGGTGCTAAGGCAAGAAAAGATTGAGTACGTGTTGGACACGTCAATCCCTGTTACCCTTGCAACTGGTTTCTTGAGACAACTACGTTTGACGTAGTAGCTCAGAATAAGCATCAAAAGGATGCTTCCCAGACTCAGTGTGTGATATTGCTCGGCATGAATTCCGAATTGCATAGGCAACATGAGAAAATGGGTCCCTTCTAGATGCTAAAGCATCTGAAGGATCTCTTTGATTCTGAATCTCATTCTGAGATTTATGAAGTGATGAGAGATTTGTTCAGATGTCGGTTAGCTAAAGAAGGGAAGATTTCATCTCATGTGCAAATGATGATAGGCCTAATTGAGAAATTTGGTAATTTAGGCATTGAGCTAAAAGACCAACATTTTCATTTATGATATCCTCCAGTCGCTCTCGGATTCATATCTTAGCTTCATTGTGAACTACAATATGAATAAGACGGATGCGACCACTTCACAACGTGCTCAAGAATTTTGAGTTTACTATCACTAAGATGGTGTTCAAAAGAAGGAGCGGGTAGACAAGGATGTGTGCCTCTACTATAAATAGAAGAGGGGCACTGGAAGAAGGACTACAAAGTTCTGACTGCTGAAACGAAGGCACTGGGTGCTTCTGGCACTAAAACATGTATGTTTGTTATTAAGATAGACATGTCCAAGAATAGCGCTAACTGCTGGGTATTAGATACCGAATGTGGCTCACACATTTGTATGAATGTGAAGGGGCTCATGTGTCTTAGGGCAGTTAGGCCTGGTAAAGTCGTCTTACACGTGTAAATGGAGCAAGAGTTGCTACTGAACATGTGAGGACTTATGTGTTAGACTTACCATTTGGTTTTAGACGAGAACTTAATGATTGTCATTTCGTTCTTCCTATTACTCGCAAAATTATTTTCATTCCCATGTTGGACATTGAGGGTTATTCCTTCCATTTTAGTATAATAATTGTTATTTCACTTTGAATGGTGTGGTTTATGGGAATGCCCCGATGGTGAATGGTTTATACTTGTTGCAATGTGGATATAATGTTCTTAATATACAAAATAAAAGACTCAAACTCAGTAATCATGAAAACCCGACTTATATTTGTGGCATTGTAGACTTGATCATGTAAACGAGAAAGGAATTGCAAGGTTAAGAAAGTTAGACTACTTAACCCCATTCGACTTTGAGTCTTATGGAGATTGCGAATCTTGTTTCAAGGGCAAGATGATCAACAAATCCTTTTCTGGGAAAGAGGTTCGTGCCAAAGAAGTTCTAGAGTTGATCTACAATGATGTTTGTGGACCATTGCCCAATCTATCTAGGGGTCACTTCGGATACTTCATCGCTTTTACTGATGATTTCTCTAGATACGAATACGTGTATCTTATGAGACACAAGTCCGAATCTTTTGAGAAATTCAAGGAGTTTAAGGCTGAAGTAGAGAATCAACTTGGTAAGAGTATCAAGACGCTTCGATCATATCGAGGAAGTGAATACCTTAGCCATGAATTCACTGATTACTTGAAGTTACATGGAATCCAGTCACAATGGACTCCTCCCGGAACACCTCACATGAACGGTGTGTCCGAGAGGAGAAACCGAACCCTGTTAGACATGGTGAGGTCCATGATGAGCTTTTTCCTGTCTTCCAACATTCTTGTGGGATACGCTTTACAAACCTCAATTTACATTCTGAATAGGATTCCATCTAAATTGGTTGAGCATACACCATATGAACCATGGTGTGACAAGAAGCCAACTTTTACACATATCAAACATGGGGTTGCCCCGTAATTGTGAAAAGGATGCTTACCGACAAGTTGGAATCTAAAAGTGAAAAGGGTTACTTTGTGGGATATCCTAAGGAAACTAAAGGATATTACTTCTATCTACCTAAGAAATAATCAGTGATTGTTTCTAGGCAGACCAAGTTCCTCGAAGAAGACTATGTCTTTAAGGAACAAGGTCGTAAGCTGATAGAACTTGAAGAAATTCAAGAACCACAAATTAACAAAGAGACTGATATCTTGTCAAAGCAACATGACAAGAAATCAGTGGGAGCATTCAACAACTTTCACGGTGGGAGTCTTTCACTAGGTGATCGTCTTTCAGCCAGTGGGAGCGTAATTGGAGTATGCTTGCCGGTGCAAGAACCGCCAAGTGGGCTGAATGAGAACAACATAGTTCAAACTCCCGCCCAAGAGGCATCTAAAAGTGTAGCTCTTGAGGACTCTCCGGACATTGATGAAATATGCACCACAAAATTTTCACGATCAGAATGTACAGCCTGCACAACCACAACTTTGTAAGTCAATTAGGAATCGTAATCCGCCCATTAGATACGATTACCTCTTGGAGGAACTAGATAATGTGGACATACCGGATAAAGACGATCCTAATACTTACTCTGAAGCAATATCAGATGTTGATTCGGGAAAGTGGCATGAAGCCATGAAATCCAAGATGGACTCAATGTACACCAATCAAGTCTGGGACTTGGTTGAGTTACCTAAAGGGGTTAGACCCATATGTTGAGATTGGGTCTTCAAGCTTAAGACCAATGCAAATGGCAAAGTACAAACCTACAAAGCTAGGTTGGTGGTGAAGGGTTATAGTCAACGCGAAGGCATTGACTATGACCAGACATTCTCACCAATTGCAAAGATCAAGTCCATTCGAATTTTATTTGCGATAGCAGCACACTGTGATTATGAGATTTGCAGATGAATGTCAAAACAGCTTTCCTCAATGGAAACATTGATAAGGAAGTGTTTATGACTCAACCGGAAGGTTTTAAATCTAAGTCAAATTCTAATCTAGTATGCAAGCTAAAGATATCCATTTATGGATTGAAGCAAGCTTCTAGGAGTTGGAATATCCGATTTGATGAAGCTATCAAGTCTTTTGACTTCATCAGAAACTCGGAAGATCCTTGCGCTTATCTTAAACGCAGCGGGAAGAATATTATTTTCATAATCGTGTATGTCAATGACATAGTGATTTTGGGAACCAATATCCCGTTAATGCAGTCCGTTAAAGATTTGTTGTTAAAGACCTTCATGATGAAGGGTCTTGGTGAAGCCTGCTAAATCCTAGGGATCAAGATCCACAGTGATAGATCCAAGAGGATGTTGAGGCTGTCACAGTCCACCTATGTAGACAAGGTGTTGAAGCATTTTACTATAGAAAACTCTAAGAGAGGGTCTCTACCAGCAAATCATGGGATAAAGCTATCAAAGAAGGATTATCCTTCTGTTGAAGCTGATATCGAGCACATAAAAGATGTCACATATGCATCTGCAATTGGGTCAATCATGTAAGACATGACTTGCACTAGGCCAAACGAGGACTGCGCTATCAACATCACTGGTAGATACCAACAGAATATGGGTGAGTCTCACTGGATTGCTGTTAGGATCATTCTGAAGTATCTTAGACGAACTAAAGAATGTTTCCTTGTCTATGGTGGTCAGTCAGAACTAGTATTGACTGGTTAAGCTGACACAAGTTTCCAATCCGACTGTGATGATTACAAATCACATTCAGGTTATGTTTCACTCTCAATGATGAGGCGGTCAGTTGGAATAGTTCCAAGCAAGAGACGCCTGCAGATTCAACAACCAAAGCTGAGTACATTGCTGTATCAGAAGCCTCAAGGAGGTTGTCTGGATTTTATAGTTCTTAAGAGAATTATGGGTAGTTCCGAGTGCCAGTTGTCCAATAAACTTGTATTGAGACAACGTTGGTGCGATTGCGCAAGCAAAGGAACCGAGATCGACAAGCAGTATTAGGCTTATCATTTGATCCGATAGATCATAACGATAGGAGAAATAGAATTAAAATGTATTCCCACATATTTAATTTGGAAGACCATTTCACCAAAACATTGAGTGTTCATGTACACACTAGACATTTGATGGTCTAGGGGTTAGGCATGTAGGTGATTGACTCTAGTCCAAGTGGGAGATTGTTAGTGTTAGTGTCCTAGAGACAATCTATTGTAAGGACATAATACTCAATGATATTCAGTTTGATTTAATATTATAGTTCAATTAATATTAAAGTATGGCAATACACTTGTTTAAATATTATGTTTGATTGTTTGCATTTATTCATACAAGTGTTCCCATGAGTCATTGTTGTCATTGAGGTTGTGAGAACTCAGATGACTTAAGCATGATTCTCAAATATCCCCGATCAAGGATCATCAAGAATGGGATATTGATGATGTAATGGAGATTGGTGTGCGATCTGCATCATACTCTTAGAGAGTGTAGTAAGATCTCACTTACTACGAGATACTAGGTATCTCATGATGGATGCACAAATACCTTAGAGGGTATTGGTATACCCATTCCAGAAACCGTTTGATGTATTTTTACTATATGTGTCTACGGGTGTCTCGGTTAGTGGGAGTGATGTGATACTCCTTTGACTTAAGGTCAATACGCACGACATGTGTGGAATGATGAACTTTGACCATGACCAACGCTTGCACCCTTCCATAGGTAGATACGGCTTGGATTGGGTTCATCACGAAGTGCGTGTGCGTGGTAGTTGAGCCAAGAATAGGATTCATTCCTCAATGTAGATTTAGAGAGAATACTCATCTTCTTATCATAATTGGATCAAAGTCATCGGCCGATGCATGTCAACTTAGACTTTGTGGCTAAGTGTGACGTACATGATCAATTAGTGATTAGAGATAATATGATTAAGTTATTTGAATAGACACTTCATCATGTTCAAGACTTAATCGAGTATTCGCGAATGAAAGTAGAAAATCGTAATAGCCCATATTTCAGTTACAGGTAGTTGCACATTTCTCGCAACGTACCTCATATATTGAGAATGTCTGATTTATTGTCTAGGGTTCAATTAAGACCGTTAGTTTGACTAATCGCTCGATATATGAGGGCATATGGGTCACACAACAAGTAGTTTTCTTTTACGGATTATAGTTGGTTGATTAAATGTTAAATTGGATTTAATATTTAATTTATGGAGATTTAATTAAAAATAGATTAATTTGGAATTAATTATTATTAACATTTAATTAAATTAGATTTAATTAAATAAGAATTCCCAATAATAATATATGGAATATTATTGTAGGATTTAATATATATGAAATCAAATCGTAGAGATTTGATATATATGGGAATTAAATCCTTAGAGATTTTATATGTGGGAAATAAATCTAAGAGATTTATTTAAATAAAGATTAGGGTTTTTATTTCCCAATCAGGTTAGCTTAAGATTTAAGCTGGGTCTTCCTTATATATATGAGCTCTTGGGAATTCACAAATAACATTAATTCATATTTCTCCATAAAATCTAGAATAGGAATTTTCCTAGCAAATTCCGTCTCAGATTCAACGCTGGCAAATCTGTGCAAGTCCGTGAACGGGGATTACGTGGATACCATAGTAGAGAAATATGCGGTACGATTTACTGTAAGATTTCTCTTTATGTTTACACGTATTTAATTATGCAATTATATGTTCGTTGTTGGTGAACTGTTTATTTCCGCTGCGCATGTATTACGTGTTTACGTGCTTCTAAATTCCAACATGTGGACCATGCCAGAAAGGTAAGCAAGTAAGGACAACACATCAAATGTTGTCAGCATGCACAACAAACAGGTGTTGTGAGTTGATTCATATGGATCTAATGGGTCCTATGGAAATTGAAAGTCTAGGTGGAAAGAGGTATTCTTATGTTCTTGTCAATGATTTTTCTAGATATACTTGGGTCCATTATATTTTTGAAAGAAAAATCTTATACCTTTTCTGAGTTTAAAATTTTGTACAAAAGGTTTAAAACTGTTTTGTGTTTAAAGATCAGTAGGATAAGGTCTGATCATGGAAGAGAATTTGAAAACAGTTTGTTTACTATTTTTTGTGAAAAGAAAGGCATATTGCAAGATTTTTCTTCACCTAAAACTCCTTAACAAAATGGGATTGCTGAAAGAAAGAATAGAACTTTGCAGGAAATGACAAGAGTTATGCTAACCTCAAAAAGTCTTTCTAAGAAATTATGGGCTGAAGCTTTAAACACTGCTTGTCACATTGTGAATAGAGTGTATATTCATTCTGGTAGTAATTGTACTCCTTATGAGATTCTGAATAACAAGAAACCAAATTTGAAATACTTTCATGTTTTTTATTGTGTTTGTTACATTTTGAATGATAGAGATCAGTTGCACAAGTTTGATTCAAAGAGTGATAAAGGATTTTTCTTAGGATATTCTAAGAATAGCAAGGCATATAGAATCTATAACTTGAGAACTGATACAATGCAAGAATATGTTAATGTGATATTTGATGAACTTGCAAGTCTTGCAGGTAAAAGTGTTGAAGATAATGTATCAGATTTGATAGAAGTATCCAAAGATACCGATGACATTGAAGATAGTAAGGATGTTGATCACAATGTTCCTTCAACATTTGATGCAACATTACCCAAAAGTTCAAATACTGAAAATCTGTCACAAGATTCACAGTATCCAAAACAGTTGGTTCCCTCAACTAAGATAATGAAAAAGTGTCCATCAGATCAGATCATTGGAGAAGCTACCACTGGTGTACAAACTAGAAGAAAAATGTGTATTCATATCAATAACTTTGTAAGATCAGTTTGCATGTCATCCATATGCAATCAGGTAACTTTTGAGTGTTATCATTCTGCAATTGAGCCTAAGAATGTGAAAGAAGCTCTTAATGATGAAAATTGGATAAATGATATGCATGAAAAACTTAATCAGTTTGAAAGAAATGATGTTTGGACATTTGTACCTAGACATAATTCTGATATTAATGTCATAGGAACAAAGTGGATTTTCAAGAATAAAACTGATGAATCTGGTAATATTGTGAGAAATAAAGCTAGATTGGTTGCTCAAGGTTATACTCAGATTGAAGGAATAGACTTTGATGAAACATTTGCTCCTGTTGCTAGAATAGAATCTATTAGATTACTTCTTGCTATTGCACGTTTCATTAACATTAACTTGCATCAAATGGATGTTAAAGCTGCATTTTTTAAAGGAATTTTGACTAATGAAGCTTATGTTGAACAACCTCAAGGATTTGAGAGTTTAGAATTTCCTGATCATGTTTACAAGTTAAAGAAAGCTTTGTATGGTCTTAAACAAGCACCTAGAGCTTGGTATGGTAGACTTACTGATTTCTTACTTGAATTTGGATTTTTGAGAGGTGAAGTTGATAGAACCTTGTTCATTAAAAATTCTAAGAATGATATCATGGTTGCTCAAATATATGTTGATGATATTGTATTTGGTTCAGCTAGTAATGATATGCTTGAAAGTTTTGTTAAAGAAATGACCTGTACTTTTGAAATGTTCATGGTTAGAGAACTGAATTTCTTTTTATGTCTTCAAATCAAACAAATGAAAGATGGTATTTTCTTTTGCAAAACAAATATGCTAAGAATTTGGTAAAGAGGTTTGGTCTGGAAAGTGTTAAAACTATGAAAACCCCTATGGGTTCAACTCAAAAAGTTGAGTAAAGACTTGATTAGAAAAGATATTGATCATACTTTGTATAGATCAATGATTGGAAGTCTTTTGTACTTAACTTCTAGTAGGCCTGATATTATGTATAATGTCTGTCTTTGTACTAGATATCAAGCTAATCCTAAGGAATCACATCTTAATTATGTAAAAAGAATTATAAGATATGTGGCTGGAACATGTGATCTAGGTATTTCGTACTCAAAAGATACTAATTGCTCTTTAGTTGGCTATAGTGATGCAGATTGGGCAGGTGATTGTGATGATAGAAAAAGTACTAGTGGAGGATGTTTCTATATGGGAAACAACATTATCTCCTGGCATAGTAAGAAGCAGAACAATGTTTCACAATCAACAACTGAATCTGAATATGTTGTTGCTGGAAGTTGCTGCACTCAACTGCTATGGCTTAAAAAGATGTTTGATGATTATGGGTTGGAAAGTGGTATTTTGACTGTTTATTATGATAATACTAGTGCTATCAATATTTCCAAGAATCATGTGCAACATTCTTTGACTAAGCACATAAGTATAAGACATCACTTTATAAGAGATCTTGTAGAGAAAGAAGTTGTGAAGTTATAGTACATTTCTACTGAAAAACAACTTGCTGATATTTTCACAAAAGCCCTTGATAATGAGAGGTTTTCTTAACTTAGAAAATCTCTTGGTCTTTGCTATATCTGAAAATAAACACTAGATGTTGTGATAAATGGTTCCAACATTTGAAGCAACATTGTGGTTCTGACAATGAGTTTTGTCTACTGTATTTGCTTATTTTGAACTTTAATTGATTGTGTTTTGATCTTATTGTTTGAATCATGGTTTAGGTACAGAGTCCTGGGTAATATCTCTTAAATGCATTAAAAATAAAACACAACTTAGATGTGTAATCACTGAGTAACTATGGGACACAGAGCTCGCTACTACGATGTTCTCTTTTCAAAAGGTGATTAAATATACATCCATGTTTGTTCACAATCCATTGAGTAACTATGGGGCACGGAATTCGCTACTACGATGCACTCTCTTGAAAAGATGGATCAATGTGAACATGTGTTTAAAGAAAAAATTCAAAATATGCAACACTTTGATGATGAATTTCATGAAAAAATGAGTGTTGAGATATATGTGTGCCGACATTTTGTGAAACCTTAAGTGATTCGAATTTTATCTATCATACATGATTTGTTTAATGTTCTTCTTAAGTCGATCGTGTGGATTAAATAAGTTGTTTGAGCTTAATTTGTGTCTATTTAATTTTAGATATGGTTCCTGGTTTTTAAAAATGCTTTTGGCGGCTTCTTACACATCACACGTTCACAAACTTGCAACATAGTGGGTGGTTACTTTTGTTCCACTCCATGTCGGTTTTTATGGATATGTGAAATAACCTCCAAACTTTAATTTCTACTTAAGGTCGAATTGTTTGTGTTGTTCAATACTGAAAGTTGAAATCTTTGTTGTTGCGCATAGGATTCAAGGTTTGTTTGATTTACACTTATGTTATTTCATTAATTTCGGTCATATGCTTTATTTTTCCCTCCTATATTTCATATAATATTATTTTAATGCTAGTATATTATTTGATTGGATGTTCAGGTGGTAAGACGACTGATAATCAAAACCCTTCGGCTCTTTCTCCTGTTCATTCTCACTCACACGCAAACCCTTCTCAAGAAAAACCTCACTCAAACTGTTCTTCTCCGGCGAATTCAAACCCTCTAAACCTACTCGCTGAAATGGCCTCACAAAACTCAGATTATGATTCCACAAATGTTGGTGGATCATCATCTTCATCCCTTCCTAAACCTCCTGCACTACATATTCCCGATTCTTCTCTTAAATCTCTTGTTGATCTTCTTGTTAAACAAGTTGTCTAACTAAACCCGATAGTTTTGCCTGATATCTATGTTGGTTCTATACTGATCAATGTGTATGATTATGTTGATCTCTCTGCAAAACCCTTAACCACAGAAATCCCTGATGAACCTGCTCCTAAACCCGCTGAAAATACTACTCAAACCGCCGATGCTGAGATGCATGATGCTGATTCCTCTGATTCAGAAGGAATGAGGGAGAAATTAAAGAATATTCGGCTGAGAATGAAACGGTTAGCTCCCAAAAGAGGTGTTGGTAGATGGGGAAAGAGGAGAATGTCTCAGAGAAACCTTGGTAAGAAGGTGGACTACACAGGAAACCGTCCTAAGAGGACAGATGGTGGTGTTGATGATCCTATCACTATAGAGGATTCAGATGAAGAGATGGCAGTTCCTGAAGTCTCTGTTGCTGAATCTAAAGATTCTGATGATGATTTGACAATGGAACAATTGATGGCACAGAAAGAGAAATGAACCAAGAGGAGAAATGAACCATCTGTGAATGTTGCTCCTGATGCTGCTGAACCATCTAATTCTGAAAAAGAGGACCCTGAGAAAGAGGAAGTTGAGACAGATGATTTTGAGGAAGAAAACTTTGAAGCAGAGGATCCTAAGGAAGAAGAGGATCCTGAGGAAGATGACTTTGAACCAGAGGAGCCTGCACAAGCTGATGATGAAAGTGCTCCTGAGTTTGACCACTCTTATGATTCTGATGAGGTACTTATGTTTGATTCTGACCCTGATGATAAGGTGTAGCATGATAGAAAGTCTAGAATTGTGAAAACCATGCTGAAGAGGTATATGGTTGATGAAAGAATCATTAAACTTTCTGAATTTGAAGCCAACAATATGATAGAATTTCTAGAGAGTAGATCCCTCTTGCATGCTCTACAATATGCTAAACTATACTTTGTGTCTTGGGTTGCTGAATTCTATGCTAATATGAAGAAGAGTTGTGGTGATAGACAATCTTCTAATTATGGGAAAGTAAGGTTTAGGCATAATGTTGTTACCATAACTCCTAGACTCATCAATATTTTCCTAAGGACTAGAAATGTGGAGGAAGAAAGTATTGATCTAGATATTGACGAAGTTATGTCTGTGATAACTGGTGGAAAATATCCTGAATGGACATTGCAATTTTCAGCTGCCAAATTAACTTATCTCTATTCTGTAATGCATAAACCTTTAGTCTCAAACTGGTTTCCATCTAGAAACTCCATTGTGCTTACTAAAGAACATGCTTTCATGCTATACAAGATTGTTCATCTGAACAAGTTCAATATGGGACAAATCATATTTGACAATATGATGTCTCTTGCTGGAAAACATGGTGAAGGTGGGATGTTTCCATGTCCAAGTTTGATATGTCAGTTCTTGGATAAGTTGGAATTTGACAGACCTAGAGGAGAGAAGATAAGTGGTTTTATCCCTAGTTTTGGGATTTCCCCAGTTCTGAAAGTTGGTAACCGTGTGGTTGATCTACCTATGGAGGAACCTGAACAGCAAACCGAAAATGTTGCCCATTCCGTTGGCAACATTCCCTACACAGTCACAAGACAAGCTGGTATCCCCTCTGTAACTTTTTCAAATTCTTTCATTACTGATCAAATTAAATCCATCCAGCACAGTATAGATGCTCTGGTTAAACAACTAACCTTTTGGAGAAGCCTGCTTTCTACTCCAACAGGGGGAGGATCACCTGATGATGGTCCTAATGATGGTGGTGATGATGGAGTTGGTCCATCTGACCATGCAGGTGAGAAGGATGATCAACCCGATGCAGATGATAATGTTGATGATGATGCTAAGGATGTTGATGGTGCTGCTGCACAAGATGATCAGAATGTTGTTGATGACATAGAGGTTGATGATGTTGTACAAGATGATGTTAATGATGTTGTAGAGGAAGTTGTTGAAGATGCACTAAAGACTGATGTTGCTGACCAAATGGTACATGATGAAGCCGAACCAGTTGACAATGTAGTTTTTAAAGATGATAGCTCTGAGGATGAAATACTGAAAACACCTACCAGGGAGAATATGTCTCCTGAGAGCATTGCTATCATTGATTAGCTATATGGTGATGATAATTGGTGATCTGACTCAAGACAGGGGGAGTTTTTGAAGTGTGGGGGAGCATTTGCAGATTATGGAGATGCAGTCATTCCAATGGCCCAGTCCTTCCCTTTATTTCACAATATAAATTCCTTTATGTGTTGTAATCTTTTATTTACTGCTCTTTACTTTATAAACTCTGTTAATGGACAACTAGATGATAGGTTTATATTTCTGTCATTTACTTTATGATGGATACTTTGTTGGCCTAAGTACACTGCTGATGTACTTAGTGTTTGTGGTAGTCTGTTTGTTTTTAAATTATGAGTTGGTTGAATAGTAGTTGTTATCTGAATGGGCATTATTTGTTTCTTTCTTGACAAGTTCGGATGTTGTTTTTAACATCAGGTGTGTTGTAGTAGAAAGACCAAATTGGTGGAGTTTGTTGATGTTGCACGGATGTGTTCCAAATATTGGACAACATTCTGCACAACATCATAAATTTTTCATTTTCCTAACACTGACTCCGTTTTAATAGATGTATTTTTCTATGTTTCCTACATTGCAGGTTGAAGACAAATTCGAATATTTTCAAGCGGTTGCATTGTGGTGGAGTGGGAATAGAAAGATCATGGGTGGTTACACCAAGATCATGGAAATAGTGGAGGAGATATTCAAGACTATCCAAGCCAAGTGGATAGGACAATGCAGTTGATTCGAATGTCTATAAATACTCTGCATTGGTCGAGATACAAATTTGAGGAAAAGTGAAATACCATTTGCTCTACTCCAAACTTTAGAGAGTAGTATCCAAGACACAACCAAGAGTGAAAAACTGAGTGTTTGTAATTCTAGGAGTGTGAGGGTCGATGTTATTCTATTTGTACTGGTCGATGGAATCCAATCTCTCCCATCAGTATTGATTTTATCTTATTAGACCAAGTTTTAGGTTGAATAAAATCACTAGTTATTTGATTGAATAGATTGCTTTTGGTGTGTGGTTTTTCACTACATCTTTTTGGATCTTGTAAGAGGTTCTTATGTATCTCACTACTTGTTATAGTGATGTTTTTAACCATGAGGTTCGTATAGTCTGGATTACAGACTATACAGAATTTTGAAATTCTTTGCACTGTGTTTTTATACTTCCGCTGTCATATGTTGTTTTATATGTTACACAACATTTCCAACAACACTCTGAAAACACGCACACACACTGTCAAAATATAATGTCTTGACCAATCATACCAATCACTGTTTGAAAACATTTCATTTCCGCACAAGATGCCACAATATTTATTAGAGGATATTGTTTTTAATCAATACTAACTCAATAAATAATTTAAAACCCTATAAAGAGATGCCTAGCTAGCTATCTTTAATTATAGGTTAAAATATCACCATATCTTATAGATTTCTTCATCGAACAATCTACCTTTTTTATCTTTGTCATGCTTTTATGTTTTTTCTTTTTTTCCAAGTCTTCATTGGCTAATTAAAGTGAAAAATATTAAAATGCTTGATTCCCAATTGAAGCACTTATTCGAAATTAAATTATATAATATGAAGAAGTGACTATTCAATAAGAAATTCCCATGTCACACAAGATCAAGCACTAGCATGTGTTGGCACAATTTTGAAGGGTTAGGAGATAAAGAAATGTTCTACATGTTCCTCACCAATTTTGTCATGTGGTAAATTCATCAGCTTTTGACCAACTCTTTTAAATTAATTAATATTCTTTCAATTAAGTAATTACAAATTTTAAAAACACTCAATTAGCCTCGAATTAAACCTGTCTGATTTCATTTTTATACACACACATGTATATTGATTTACATTATTATACGCATGGACGTAATTATATAATGGGTTAATAACAAATTGTATCCTGAAGTATTATTCTTTTTATAAATTACAATATGTATTATTTTTTGAAACAAAATGCAATTTGTACTAATAAAAATTAATAAATTTCAAGCCCGGCTCTTTTTTTTTTTAATTTCTTTTTATCGAATTTTCTCAATTTGATATTTGTTAAAATATTTTTTTGGCATTGTGGTATATATAATATATCATTTGTAGGTTATATCGAGCCGAAAAGTTTCACCAAAAAAGAGTTTGGATTGGAATTAATCACTTTTTACTAGTACAACTTGTATTTTATTTTAAAAAATAGTATGGATTAATTGTAATTTGTAACCTTATATAACTATCTTTGTCTTTCCAACAAAAAATTAGCTATTTTTAGTACATTTTTCCTATTATAGTATTTCATTATTTAAGCTAGACACACACACATATATATATATATATATTGATATGCTTATTATTCTAGATTAGGCTTAGTCCACTAGTTAGTTTTTCTTTTCTTTTTCTTTTTATAATTAGGGGTGTTTGCTAGCTAACTCAATGTAATCACTTTCCTTTTTATATAAAAATGATCATGCACTACTTTTGCCTGATTAAATAAGTAGTTTTAAGCAGTTTAGAAACTGCTTAATTCATAGACAACTTTTTTGTTTTTTTTGAAACGCAAATCATAAACAACTTATTTAAAACTGCGTTAAGCTGGTTTTTAGTTAAAAAAAAGAATCATAGCAAATATTTTATTTTTTGAAAATGGACCCAAAACACAAGGCAATGGGTCAACAACATGAAACTGGTTAAAGGCATGACTTATATTATTAAAAAATATTAATCGTGATAACTAAAAAGTATGACTTATTCCTTAAAAAAATATATTAATTATTCGTGATACTGAAAGGTATAACTTATATTAATAATGATAATTGAAGATTGTAATTTAATCACATTACAAAAAAATATCTGTCGTGATAATTAAATGATCATTTCTATTAATATGAAATTAATTTCACGGTGAAGACTCAAATTAGAAACACCACAATCGTTCGTAGCTAATATCACTTGCACACATCCCTTATACGTAAATCAAACGGTTAAATGAATACTAAAAAAATATATATATATATATATATATATATATATATAGATTAGATATATATAATTATTTTAGAGATAATCTCCTTTAAAAGTTGTTCATAACACATAAAATTTATATTATTACGCTTACAAATTAATATCATTACACTTATTAATTAATATTATTATATATATTTATAAATTAATATTATAATATTAAATATTATTAGTATTAATTTATAAATATAATGATATCAATTTTATACTAAATAAATTTCACAATATCTTATATAATTAAATGGGTGGTACCACACGTTGCCATTTAAACACGCCTTAATATAAAGGTGTTCGATTATAACATCCAACCTGAAATTGATATCCAATCCATGATTGGGTTGGTCAGACTATTTAATGTCACGTGAAAATGAAATTGATTGAAATTCATCAATAATAATATTTTTTTTTTATAACTCGTTATCCGGTATAAGAACCGATTAATCCGGGGAATCAGAACTCACCGTCCATTAGCGGGGACCTCACTTCAAGCCAGACCATCGGCCACTAGCGAGGGCCCACTTCAATTCAGAGCTAAGCTCTGTATGGACTGACTCATCTCAAGGATTGATCACACCTTAGAGTGTTCGAACATAAAACCTAAAGATGAGCCCACTCGTAAGTTCTAAGCCTCCACCACTAGAGAGGAGCACACTCCTAATACATGTTAAAAACAAAAATTCATCAATAATAATACTACGTTAAAAAAAAAAATCGAACCAATTTAGTCGGTGAGTAAGATATATTTAAGGGAGCGCTTGTCTTAAAATTACCTAATAGCTAGGCCGTTCGTTTGAAAGAATGTGAAATATGGAGATAAAAAAAGCATGAGATATGTTTGATATCATTTGGTTTGTTGTGTGAGATTACATTTGTATTACATATATTACTGCAGTTGAGAGAAAATGGATATCAGATCATGTGTTAATACAGGAACAAAAAGTTTATTGATACGTCAAAATAAAAATGGAAAAAGGGATGAATTATATATCTCATCCCTCCCTTATAACTCGTAATAAACAGACTCTTAATAGAATAATTATAATGAGCATGCATATATATTGTGGTTAATGAGAATAATAAATTATCAATATATAACTATAGTCGCGGGATAAAGAGATTTAAAGTAAATTAATCATTATCTTCATTTTTATTAAACGCCCGACTCCTAAAAGTTGTTTATCTTAGGCAAAAACTTGTTTGCAATATTACATACAAGTCATATATGCAATTAGAAGTTAATTGGGCTATTTTTTTCATTTCTCGCGTGCCTGCAACGGGCGGGGCGGGCAGGGCTTCTTCTTCCTCGCGTCGATCAGCCACCAGATTTATTCAGATTTGATTCACGCTGCTTCTTCAAGTTTTTTCTTCTCTTCTCTTGTTCTTTTTTATTTTTCTCTTCCATATTCTTCTTAATTTCTCCAGTTTCTCACAAATTTACATGTCATTCTCTACTCTTCTCACACTGTTCATTAAATTTATAATCTTGAACTGAGGATTTTTTTTCGCGCTTGTACTGGTTTTTGTTCATGTAGTAACACTCGTTTGTTCATAAGGTAACACTCTTTTGTTCATGTAGTAACACATCAAGTTGTTCTTTAAATCTGTAATTTTGGACTGAGGATTTCTTTTCGCGCTTGTACTGGTTTTATTCATATGGTAACACGTTTTTCTCCATAAAGTAACAATTTTTGTTCATGTAGTAACACATGGTTTTTAGTAATATGTAACATTGTACACATGTGGTCGTGATACTAAATGAATACTCATGTGTTACCATATGAACAATAATGTGTTACCATATGATAATGTATCTTTTTTAAATAAATGATAATGTAATTTTTATTTCATGTAGTAACACATTTCGTTTATATAAGTATCACATTTTATTAATGTAGTAACACATAATTTTTTTTAAAAAAAAATTATGTGTTCAATAGGAATTGAACCTCTGACCAAATACATTAACAGCAGACCTAAACCACTAAGCTACAACACATATCTATTAAAGATATCATTCTATAAATATACATGTCTTCGCCCAACCCACAATCCACAACCCTGTCCGCCCACGCCCTGCCCGCACCCGTGCCCGACCCAACCCGTGCGATGATGACCCGCAAATTTAAGCCAAATTGCTTTAATTGTGATGTATTGCACATAACACTAGTGTGCAATATTTCACACAAGAACTTCTATTTATCTTACTATATCAACCAACAAACAATTTCTATCCCCACTTACTCTAATATTAGAGCAAAAACACAATATAACCTTCAAACTCAGTATTATAACTATTATTCATTAATAATGATTTGAGATGAGTTTATAAACATTCTTAACATAAAAATAAAAGTTCTTTTTTGTCACAAAATTTATAACCATTCTTTTTTAGCCAAGAGAATATATTTTTTCCAACTTTACCCTTTTTTATTCTTTCATTATTTTAGTTCGTACCACCATATACATCTCGTACCAACATTATTTCAGCATGTACCACCCTTCAATTAACCCCGTACCACTATCATTTCAGATAGTAAACATCGTTTCAGCCTGTACCACCATTCTATTAACCATGTACCACTATCACTCTCGTATCACACTTATTTCAACCCCGTACCACCATTATTTTAACACTCTACCACCATTATTTCAGTCTGTACCATAATTTAATTCAACTCGTACCATCATTTTTAAATTTGTACCACATTTTAATTAATTTTGTATTATAATATATTAATCTCGTACCACCATTTAGTGAAGTCCGTACCAACTTTTCTTTTAATTTTTTGTTAATTTCATTAAGGATATAATTGTCCAAAAAATTATTCTCTTGGCTAAAAAAAATGAAATAAAAAACCTTAATTAAAAAGAACATAAATAAGAAGAGGCTAAAAATGAGAATTTTCTCTAATGATTTTATCATTTATCACTCTCATTGAAAATTTTGAACCAATCGCCCTAAATAACTGAATCCTGCCTCACACGGGAATTCGTCATTTTCAAATATTTGTAGGCAAAATGGTCTTTTGGCTATGCTTGTCTCACTAAGAAAACCTCCTTATTGGTTTTTTTGTACTTCCCCAAATCTTTAACTTAATTTTAAAAAACTATACTTTCTTAATAAAATTTCAATTTCTTCTTTTCCTACCAAGAAAGAGGGGCTAGGTGGGGTTGTTTTTAGTTTGTACAAGGCTTTACACATCCTTCATTAATCGAAAGAGAAGTGTGAAGTTTATGCCCTTTTTATTGCATGTTCATAGAAGTATCAAAAAAGAAATTAAATTTCAAATCAATCAATCCCTTCCCATGCAAAAGTACTTCCTCCAAGACTTAGATAGCTACATTTCATCTTTTTTTAAATAAAGTTATATAAACATATCAAGGCAAAGAGATATTGATAACTCTATATCTCAAACTTCTTTTCCATGAAATTTTGAAAGATACATGTTAGGTTTAGGTTTAGCTTCGATTGTGAAAAGCAGATTTCGTGAACCAATTTTGTTGCTTCAATTCATGGATAACCATTCGATTGGAAACGTGGTGTTTGGACTGTGAATAATCGTGTGGTTGATTATAGGTAACGCAATACATATTTACCTTTTAAAAAAATAGAGTGGGTCTTGATTATTCGACTCATTTCACCAATTTCAACACATTTTTTTAAACTCATTAAACTTAATTTGTATCATATCATGGATATACTAAAATGTCCATGAATTAAAAACATACCCTAAATAGGTTCAAATGCTCATGAATTAAAATTTGGGAGCCACTAAACACACCCCATAATCTTCCATTCACACCCCATAATTTTTTAGACAAAAATAGACATGCATAAGATGACCCTAATGCCCTCATATAAATAGGTATTAAATTAGACTTTATTTATTTTACATCATTAATCCATAAACCCTAAAAACACTTATTTCTTGAAAATCATTACCATAAACCCTTTCAACCTTTTAATCCAGATTTTTATTTCAATCATCATTGTCATGGAACGTGAAAATTCAAAGGACAACATCAATATAAGTGTTTTACTATATTTTTTTTTTTACTTTTTGATTGATTTTTTTGGCATAAACTTTGGTTTTCTTGGGCATAGTCGCGTCATTGTTCGATAATATCGCGGTTGAACGTAGGTGAGTCATTGCGACGTAAATGGCCGTGCAAAAATATAAAATCGAACAAGTTATGTTCGGTCCTAGGGGCCGAACGACAATGAATCCGTACATGACTTTTTGGCCGAACATCCATGAAGTTGTGCATGACTCACTTGCCGAACATCCATGAAATCGTGCATGATTCTCTAGCCGAACGACCATTAGTCATGCTTGAAACCCAAAAAAAATAAAAAACTCAGTTATCTACCAAAAATAAAAATATATAAATTTATTAGTTTTGAATGGGCCATGGTACATGAACTCACCTTCGATTTTGAATAAGGATCAAAGTAAAAGAAAATTATATTTTATTTGAAGGAAGAAGGAAATTGAAGGAAGAAGTAAATATTCATTTTTATTAAAAAAAAAAAAAAAAGTTGCCCACTCACTTTAAAAAAAAAATCTCGCCGTCCAATTTTGAGACAAATATACTCTCAAAAGAGACAAATATACTCTCAAAAGACAAATTAGATGTGAGTCATGCGGATTAAAAAAAAAATTAACAAGGGTATATGGGTCATTCACTTAAAATGGGTAGAACACTTTTTTTCTAAAGGGTGTGGGTAAAGAACTGTTTTATTTATTTCCATATACATACTGAGTGATTGTGTGTGATAAATATTAGTGTTTGGTGAGGTTGATAAATTTGGAAACTGATATTGTTTCATGGGATTGAAGATTCAAGGTAATGTGGTCAAATATTATTGGGAGGTCCCTTTATTACTAAATAAGACTTATGGGTGCCTACTTTTGCAACTGTACTACACCTTAACATGCAAATTAAACTTTTGAGGATATAAAGTTAGAACATGTGTGCAAATACTTAAAAGGTTAGCAGATTATTGACTTTCATTTTGTATTTAGAAAAAATTACAATCAGATACAAAGTGCAGAAATTTAAACTAAAGTACATTTGGTTCAAATTTTTCAAATTTTCTGCATTTTTGTACCTGATTGTACTAATTTGGGTGACTGTGTAGTGGAATGTTTTTTTCCCTTGTATTTATCACACACATTGTTCTTGTAAAGAAATTTATAATATAAATGAGATTGAAATTTATAAAGATTTATAAAAACTCAGTTCACCAATGAAATTAGTTTCAATAAAATTCAGACCTTAAATTCAACATCCCTTTCATAGAAAATGGAACTCACCGTCATTAAATAGGAAATTGAAAAATATGAAACAAATAAATTTATAATACGTCTCTCTCCCAACCTATGATATCAATGCTAATATTGTTAACACATGCACACAATTCAACCAGTTTCTTTATTCTATACATAAAGATTTATAAAATTACAGTAACTTCACTTTGTACATAAAGATTCATATTGTTTTAAAGTTTAAACAACCCTCTCTTGTTTTAATAAACTACTAACATAAAACATTCTCATCTATCATATTGAGAATGGATAAACGAATAATCCGCAGCATGCAGCAACGTGCGAGTGGAATTCTTGCCCAAAAACACACGCACATCTCCTAATCTTCACAAAAAATTAAATACAACACACAAGATAGCAAAGAGACATATGTACCAAGTTTCAAAATACAATACCTGGTCACCTCACATGACATACATGATTTGTTTGTGGCAAGTTTCACCTCAAAATGGCCTGTAGTTTCACCCGTTTTTTCTACATTAATGTCAAGCTGCTTTGCTTTTAGAGATATATTGTCAACTTCAGGTTCTCCATTGTTAGCCCCTGGTTCTACATTTACAGATGCAACTGGTTCATCAACAGATTCGGTGTTCACAGATCGCACTGAAATCAAGCCATCATTTCCATATCGAAGCTCTAAAATATGAGGCATGGCTGACAGAAAACGAGAGAACTTTTTATATCCATATAGTGTTCTGTCAATCAAACAATTAATCTTGCTTAATTCTAGACGAAGTTGCGTAATAGCAATCCCTTCGGGATATGATCTAAGAATACGACAAACATGCCTCATAACTGCCTTTGGTATTGGTCTACACTTAGAATTCGGAGTAATGTCACTCGATTTATCAGCACCCAAACACGAGGATTGCTCTGTAATAACTGCCTTCGGAATTAGTCGAAGATTAGAGCCTGAAGCCACATGAGATGATTTGTCGGCTACCAAACACACAGACTGACCCGTATTTGCAAATGGATCCTGAAACGGGGCCTTATAATGGCCATACCAAGAATGGTACGGGTCATCGGGGGGCTGGTTCAAGAGCTTTCCTGAAAGAGTCTCTCCTTTGAGCATAGAACTCCATTGCCACATAATAGTTGAAGCACTCAATAGCACACTGGGAGCATTATCAAGACTAGCTAACAAGATATTGTAATTGTTCATCCTCAGTCGATGTAAAATGCCAGCAAAATCTCTTTCCCCAGTGTTGTCGAGTCTTTGGGTGGTGTTGATAATGGTGAAAGTAGGACCGATGTTGAGGATGATGGTGGCGAGGTCGATGTCGATGAGGACTCCGATACGGATAGCTTAGCGGATATTGCTAGAGATGCGACCGAGCTCCAGATGCGATTTCAGGATGTGGCCCCATTCCGTTTTGATTACCCCTCGTATGTGGAGAGGGGAGCCCCAAGAAGTACCGGTCAGAACTCTCCGCCTTCCATCTGACGATAACCTATTCTTTGCGAGTGCCATTCGCAGTCGTATGTTCGACTTTGAGCTCGAGAGATACAGGGAGGAGTATGAGGTGCCCCAGGATGTTTTTTTCTATACTCCGAGTGGAGAGGAACAAGCTAGCCAACCTCCTCCGGATTGTATAGTTGTCAACCTTGGATGTATGGAGGCCAGGATCCGATTTCCCCTTCATCCTCGAGTGAGCGAACTCCTCAATTTTTGGAATGTGAGCTTAACTAAAATAGCTCCGAACGGATGGAGTACCATTATGGGACTTTTGACTCTTTTCGGCGAAATTTAACCTGCCTCCTTCCCCTTAGCCGACGAACTTAACTATGTAACTCAGATAACCCAAGGAGATGGAGAGGGATATTACTATGTTAGGGCTCGAGCTGGTTGGAAGATTGTGGAAGAAGTGTCGAGTAAGGCCGAGAAGTGGAAAGAAGAATTCTGGTTCGTGGGGGGTGATTGGCGGAGCCCGGGTGATGATACTGGTAGTTCGCTGCGCCTAGATGTGCCTTGCTATTATCGATATCGACACAGTAAATATTCTTTTTTTATGTCGAGCTATCGTTGGACTGACCTAACTTTCTCTTGAAAATTTGCAGATCCGAATCCCCTTAAAGATAAGCAGTTGAGTCGGGATTTCGCTGCTCGCCTCCACCAAGTTTGCACCCGCGATATCTTCCTCCGAAAAATCCCTCGTTTAAACAAGGATCGACTTCGAAAAAAGGCTGGACTTATTTTGTATCTTAATCACATCTGGGATCGGTTCGACGCAGGTAATATATTTGCTGCTTATTTTCTATCTTTACTTACTCACTTACGTCTGCCAACTGAATTGATTTCATTGTCTGTTTTATAGCTACGCTCATTGCTGACATTGATTTTGTGGACTCAGAGTTTCGTCGACGGATGGACGACTTTAACCCTATCGACTTTGCTCCTCGCTCCAGAGCAGCCCTTTCCCAACAGAAGACAAAAAGTGCCACTGTCACCGAATCTCACGTGACTGCTCTGCCAGCTGTCACCGCTCCGGGCCGACGGGTTCCTCCTCCTCCCGCTGCGGCCAAGAAAAGACCTCATGGCGAGACCTCCGCGGCTGCATCTCGCGGGGATGGTCAGTCTTCGCAACCTAAACGGGGAGCTCGCTCGAAAGGACATGCGGATGAGCAGACCCCACCGGCCCCTCCTCAGCTTGACATTGGGGGGACCGATTCATGCCTAGTTCCTCCCGTACGTCGAACCATTGTCCCTGCCCCTTTTGTTAGAGAGCAGGGTGATCTTACTTTCTTGGGGTGGAGCTAGGCTTGGCAGCGGGGCGGGGAATCCCCGTTCCTTGCGGGGATCCGCCCAGATCGGGGCGGGGAATCCCCACAAAAATTCCCGTGGGCGGGGGGCCGGGATAGCATTCTCATTCTGTTTCCCCTTGGGGCCCAATTAATTTTATAATTTAAATTAATATATATAATTATATATACATATATATATATATAATTAAATAATATGTTTTAAAATTCTAAACTCTAATCTTGAAATTATAGTTTACTAATATATATTTTTTGAGGTGGAACTTGACATTAATGCAAGTGAAACTGAGAATTGAAGTTGTTTAATTATGAGAAATAACAAATGAGATAAACAATAGGCTATTTTTTATTTTTATTTATGTTGTATGCTTAATTTTATATTTCGAATTTTTGTTGATGTTGATGTTGAACTATTTTTTAATTTTTATAGATGTTGTTTAATTTGTATTTTGAATTTTTATATTCGTAATAAAATTGTGAAAATTAGATTTTTATAATTTTAAAAAAAATGGTGGGGCGGGGATTCCCGAATCCTCATGGATGAAATTCCCGGCGGGAGCGGAATGGGGCCGATTTTTTCCCCGAATGGTTCGCGGGGATTCCCCGCCCCCGCCCCCGCCCCGAATTTCGCGGGGATGGGGAGTTGTCCCCCGGCCCCGCCCCATTGTCAAACCTAGGTGGAGCGCTTAAAGGTCCCGCTGGTAGTTCTCTTCTTTTTTAAAAAATTATCATACTTGGATATGTCTCTTGGGTACTTACTCATTTTTTGTTTGTCTTCCAGGTATGAAAGTGATAACGAATACCGTTCTGAGTCCTATCTCGACTATCTGAGGACGAAAGCGCCTCCCCCTAGAGATGCAAGCTTGGAAGGTATCCCGGAGCATCTCCAACGAGCACGAGAGGATATGCTCCGGTCATGGACCCTCGATCTCGAGGATGACGTAACCAAACAGAGTACCCACTCTAATGTCGCCTTACTCGTCATCCATGCTAGCCGGACCTTAGCTATGACAGAGAGAGTTCATGACAACATCACGAGGGACTGCAATCGTTGGCTTATCTTGAGGAGGCTCGAATTCAGCTGAAAAAAGATATTGAAGAGTGAGGCGTAGTAGAGAGTCTGCGGACTCAGAACTTGCCCTATGCAGGTCGCAAGTTGAAGAGAGAGATGTCCGGCTTCGTGAGAAAGATGCTCAGATTTCGCTTAATGAGACTATCATGGCTCAGTTGACTCTCGAGCGAAACGAGGCGATTGCGGAGAATGATTCCAACAAGGTCTTGTTGTTTAATGCGATTAAACAGTGATATAGATAGGAATGAAATGAAAAAACATGACTAAATTGAAACGAAATGAAGTAATGAACTACTCAAATTATCTAAATATTTAATTTAAACTGTACCTCTGTCCAGAAAATGTAAATAGCGTGCGAGGCACGTGCCTGGAGCTTCGCCAGTTCAGGGGAGGGGTTTTAGCTAGGGTTTTGGAACTCTTTCTTCACCGTAACTCCTTCCAGCTCAACGAAACATCTGACTCCATGATGAATTGATGCCTCAAAATTGATGGTTGCTCGCTCCATCTTCACCAGAATCGCTCTCACAATCGACAATGAAACCCATTTCTCCAAGGCCCATTTTTATCCTCTCATTTTTCACCACATCAAACCAGAAACTAATCAGTAGTTCCAATTTTCTCGCGTTCTCGACGCAGAGCAACCAGAATAGCTACAATCCGCGGCGGAGCGATGACGAGAGCCGCGCCGTGCCGGTTTCCGTGTGGTGGGATTTCGAGAACTGTAGTGTTCCGGTGAACACCAGTGCGTTCAGAGTGGCGCCCTCCATTACAAATGCTGTTAGGGCTAATGGTATTAGGGGTCCGATTCAGATTACGGCTTTTGGAGACGTGATGCAGATTTCCAGGACCAATCAGGAAGCGCTTTCTTCTACGGGGATTAATCTCACTCATGTTCCTTCTGGTAGATTTTGTTTTTCAATTTTTTGGTGTTTGTTTTCACTAATTCCTCCGTACATAGTGGTAATTTGTGAATTTTGTTTGGTTATGAAGAATTTACCTCCCCTGTTTTTGTAAAAAATCAACATAACAAAATGGAATTCAGTAGCTTATCTGGTGTAGTCAGTTGCTATAGTCAGTAAAAAATGGAACGAATTTGATCACTTGAGAGTGTAGTCAGTTGCTGTAGAAGAGAATAGTTTACGAGCTCCGAAGCCTGAACGTTTTTGCTGGAGGTGTATAATTCCAATTTGAAGTAGATGTACCATAACATACTTGTTATGGTGGTTAGTGTGTTGATTTTTGCCTATTCACCCCTGCATTTTCCTTGTGAAAATGAAAATGTATTATGTTTCTTCCTGTTTTTCTTATTTTTGGGTGAAATGATAGGGTATTCAGCTAAGGAAAGGAGTATAACTGAAGCAAAATAATTTTTATATCTTTCAAGTTCGTAATCTAAAACTTACCTTATTCAGTGAAGTGGTAAGATCAAGTGTTTAGAAGACATATTATTTCTTAATTGGAAATTCTTTTCTTTATAGTCTGTATATCTGTAAGTCAGAGTTTTGGTGATGATTGGCTTCATTATGTTATGTCTGTTTATGACAGTTCAAAATAGATGAAAGTTCTGAATCAACAAGATAATGTGTTCCTCTGACCTCAAGTTGCGTCCTTTTATTAGATTTGTTTTCCTATTAAATCTTTTCGGTGGGGTTTCTTATTTTTTCCCCTTTACTGTTTATTTGGATATCTGAAGAAAGGGAAAAGAGTCTGTTAATACTCTTTAATTTAGAACTCTTACAATTATGTGGAGTTGTTTTTACCATTGAACTGCATCCGTCTTTTGGTTCCAATTATACTGAATGATGTTCCTATGGAGATACTTTTCTTTTTCAAGGAAAGGCTTATATCTCTTTTGCAAACTCTTTCTCATGTAAAATGCTTGTGCCATTTTACTGAAAATCACATGTAATCAGAAACAGAGATTTAATTTCTTAGTTCCAACTATTGCAGTCACTAAACCTTTCAAACGGTTTTTCAAATTCTTAGGTGGCAAGAACAGTGCAGATAGATCTCTTCTCGTGGATCTTATGTACTGGGTTTCGCGAAATCCTCCACCAGCACACATTTTCTTGATTTCGGGGGACAGAGATTTTGCTGGCATTTTACATCGACTTAGGATGAACAATTACAATATCTTGCTAGCCAGTCCCGATTCTGCACCCAGTGTGCTGTTGAGTGCTTCGACTATTACGTGGCAATGGAGTTCTTTGCTAAAAGGAGATACTCTTTCAGGAAAGCTCTTCAACCAGCCTCCGGATGGCCCATACCATTCTTGGTATGGCCATTTCAAGGCCCCGCTTCAGGATCCATTTTCAAGTACGGGTCAGCCCTCATTTTTGATTGCTGACAAAGCATCTGATGTGGCTTCAGACTCTAATCTTCTTCCAATTCCAAAGGCAGTTGTTACAGAGCAATCCCCGTGTTTGGGTACTGATGAATCAAGTGATGTTGCTTCAAATTCTAAGTCTCGACCGATTCCAAAGACAGTTATGAGGCATATTTATCGTATTCTTAAATCACATCCTGAAGGGATTTCTATTTCGCAACTTCGTTCAGAATTAAACAGGATTAGTTATTCAATTGACAGAGAATTGTACGGATATAAAAAGTTCTCTCGATTTCTGTCAGCCATGCCTCATATTTTAGAGCTTCAATATGGAAACGATGGCTTAATTTTAGTACGATCTGTGGACACCAAATCTGTTGATGAGCCAGTTCCAGCTGTAGATATTGAACCGGGGACTAACAATGGAGAATCTAAAGTTGACAGTATTCCTAAAACCGATGAGGTAAGTTCCTCTGATGATGTGACAGAAAAGTCAACTCACTTGCCAGAGGTTGGAAAGGAAGGAAAGCAGAATGGATCTTCTCTTTCAACAAAGATGCCAGCCATAAAATTGGAAGCTAATGGAGCCAATCTGCAGAATATGAAAAAGCACGAGTCAACTCACTTGCCAGAGGTTGGAAAGGAAGGAAAGCAGAATGGATCTTCTCTTTCAACAAAGATGTCAGCCATAAAATTGGAAGCTAATGGAGCTAATCTGCAGAATATGAAAAAGCATGAAAATCGGAAAGCATCCATTCCAAAGAGAGTTACACAAGAGATAAAAGAACAAGACAGAGATGCAAAGTTGCAGAATGAACCAAAAATAGTTGAGGTGGCTCTCCCTGTTGTTGAAAAGAAAGATTTTTCTGAAAAAAATGATAACGAATTACTTGTTCCTGATGATCATAAGTATACTTTTGGATTTGGAATCTTCAGAAGGATATGGATGAAGCTTTTTGGAAGTAGAGATACTAAACATGATGATGCATCAAAAGAAGAGGCTATTGTTCACGATAAAGTAGAAAAACACGATGAAACAGCAATGGAGCTTGACATTAACATAGAAAAAAATGTTGAAACTGCAGGTCATCCAGAAGTGAATTCTAAGCGGCTTGAAATTTTTGCAGATGAGTCATTTTGGAAGGAAATGGAGTCATTTGTAGATTCATCCCAAGGTTCAGCCATATTTTCCAAGTCAAGGACCAGGTTTCTTTTTTTCAAATTCATCATGATTCTGGCTCTATCTGTTATTATGATTTGTTCATTAAGGGGGTGTCTGGTGGAGCTTATGAGCTCCTAAAAGTGTAAAGTTCTTTAAAAATATCTTTTTTCATTTCAAAATAAAATAAAAAGATTTTAGTATTGTTTCTTAGAAGAATTTCAAGAACTCGCAATAATTGTGATCTATCAGTGGTGTTTATCCTCCAAATCAGAACATATTTAGCTGATTTTACTGATTTGAAATGGTTGTGTTGTAGCTAAACAATGAAACTGTGATATGACTGCTTGGTTTTGTACATGTCAATTTGGTAGCTTTTATTGCATGCTGTACTTCACTGAGCAAGTCTCCAGTACACCATTTGCACGGTGCAACTGTATACAACTAATATAGTTGATTGAAAACAACTAATATTGACCAAATAATGCGTTTTGGAAAAACAACATATACCATTTAAAAATGCACTTGAGTTGCACGGTGCATTTGGTGAATTCAAGATTTTGTCTTGTTAGAGGTTTTTTTTTTTTAATATTAGATTGCATTATGTATCGTATTGTATTCAACTTGTTTCTGATGTGATTCCTTTTTGACTCAGGGACCGTCTGGTGCAAAATCTTCAAAAACAGGGACCTCCATTTCTAAAATCACTTTCTGAAAGTGATCTTCTCCACCTGGTTGACTTGCTGATTTCTGACAAGAAATGGGTTGAGGAATGCAACTCCAGGATATTCCCTTTTAGACTCGCTCGTTCAGTTAACAACAATCGTCCTTTGAGTGCAAATGGGTTGAGCCATATTTTTTCAGGCAGACAGGAAACGGGAGAGAGAAAGCACCACAATCCTCCTCGTACTGGAGTTGTTCTTCCTCAGAGAGATTCCTCAAGCAAGTCAAGAAGTGAGCTATTGACCGATTGTCAGAAAATCGTGAATCAAATCATTAAGGAACATCCAGAGGGATTCAACATCGGAGGGTTTAGGAAACTATTCCTCCAGAAGAACGGTTATTCTCTTGATCTAGAGAGGCTGGGATACGATAAGTTGGTGAATTTTTTACAGATTATGCCTGATGTGAGAATAGAGTCTAACTTGATTTTACCGGCTGGAGCTTTTAAGAGTTTTGATTCACAAAGCAATGCGGGCCATTCCTCCACCAAAGACGATGATAGTGATTCTTCTTTCGATGAACTTGGTCCAGAAGCTGATATTTCAGGCTCTGAGAGTGAGGAAATTACTGGGAAACCCCCAAAGGGAATATCAGAGCCTGATTATGAGCCTTTGAAAGAGGATGACTTTTCTGACTCAGAAGACGAGACAAGCCCAACTAGGTCAGAAAATGGAAGCAAGGGTAAATTGGAGGAAGAAAGTTCTTTGTTGGGGTTACTTGATAATTACTATCAAAATGGGGGTGATAGCAGCAAGGAGAATGAATCAACGAGCAGTGCTAATGTAACTGCCAGTGAGGGAGTTGGGTCACAGCCATTGGTTGTAAATCTGCCTCGTAAACATAAAACTCGTAAAAGCTATTCGTTTGTTGCAGGGGATAACAAGAGTAAAATGGTTGACGGTATATTGAGTATTACGAAATCCAGCGACAAATCAGCTGACTCCAAGGTTCTGAGCTGAATTATCCTACGAGAAAGCTTCCGTTTACTTTCTTGCATGAAATTGATTACAGGGCTGTTTGCAAATTAATCCCATCTTCTCTTTGGCTCGTGTTTCTTGGTCCTAAAATAAGCTGGTTTGTACGGTTCGAACATTTTTTTGGATATTGCTGCTATCAGGTCTGCTCTTTATTGAGCTTCTCTTCTGGATTTTGAGGATCTAGATGAATCTTTTTCACTAAATTCAGGCTAGTGATTTAGGATATGTCTGTAGCTACTTTGCCTGCTCGTAGTAAATTTTACATATTTACTATATTGAATTGAAGTTGCAATAGTTTTAGAAAGCATGGGATTTACCTTCTTCTGCAAATTATAGTATTTTTAGATGTAATGAGGTAGAAACTATCGAATGGAATTGGAATGGGAGTGGAAAGGGAAAGTAATCAAAGTCATTCCTCATCTATTTGACACCTTTGATAGATTCCTTAGTTTTGAGGAATCAAAGTCATAGTAGTGTAATTCCAAACACACACTATGACTTTGATTTCCATAGTATACTTCCTAATACCCCAACCAAACACCCCCTCAATGTTGTCTTTCTATTTTGAAACAAACCAACAACATTGTTAGAAGCACTTTTTATCCATGGTTTTATGACTAAGATATCCAGTCGAGTGTGTATAATTTGTGACCATACTATTTGGATATTTTATGTTACGAGAAATAGTTATTATGGTCCTAGTAATGATGGCAAATCATTTTTTTTTAATATTAATGTCCGTTAGATTATTGAGGTACTCAAAATTTATAGAGATTTTTTTTTAAAGTTTTTATAATGTTTGTTAGATCTAATGAAGTGATGAATTTAAGTCATTATTTCCTACATTCAATATTTTTCCCAAAATGACTATAATGAGAATAAATATTAATCCCTCTTGGAAATACATTAGGATTGTTGAAGGCTCCTCTCTAAGTCTTATGTTTGAAACTCTTTAATTACGAACTCTTGAGCTTTTGAGATTAGTCAGTGCATACAGAGTTTTGCTCTGGTTTGAAGTGAGACTCCTGCTAATAGACATTGGATTCTGCTAGTGAACTATGTGTTTTGATTCCCCGAATTAGTCGGTCTTTGAATCGGATACTAAGTTATAAAAAATACATTAAGAGTGACGTAGACTACCAACACTAATAGAATTAAATTAGTAGTTAGATAAATTAATAGAAATATTTTAAATTGGAAGATTGCATCATTCCTAATTTTCATTTTATCATGTAATAATTGAAAAAGAGAATCATAAAATTTTATTCCACAAGATGCCCTTAGGTTATGGTCCACGTCAGCATAACGAGCACCTGGGGACAAATCCGTATTTATCCCATATTCGATACCCCTTTTGGTAAAATAACAAAATGATAAATCAAATTGGAAAGAAAAAATTAGAATATTTTTGTCCTGCCCTTTCCGCCTCCTCTGTGATCAGAAAAAAATTACCAGATCTGATTCGATGCATCGCGCAACCTCCATTACGGCGTCGTATCCACGTGCCTCCCCAAATTCCGTAGATCCGCTGATGTAACCCTCGCAATCTCTCGATTCAATTCAATTCTCGCGTGTTTCTCTTTTTTCAGTTGTCGAAAAGTTGGAGGAAGAAAGTAATTCCATGGATTCGGAGGAGTTTAGGGCGATTTTGTCGAGATCCGGAGTCGGAATTTGGTCGATGATCGACGCGGCGATTGGTGTCGCGAGCTCGGACTACGGCGATGAATTGCGCCGCCGGAGAGATAGGATCGTCGAGTCGCTGTACGCCCCCGCGGCGCAGATTTGCCGGAACTGCAGTGGCGGCGACGTTGATGCGGATGATCAGTGTTTTCGGAACCGTGACAGTAAAGTTAACTATAGTAGTGGCGATGATTGCGATCATAAAGATAATAGTAACTTCGATAGCGATAAGAAAGTTAGCGTTGACGATGATAAAAGGGATAGGGATTTGAATTTGGATTTGAGTAAGAGTGCTTTGACTCCTGAGTCAAACCATCTGGATCTTAGTGGTGGAAATGATGAAGATGATGTTGATCCGTACGCAGGGTTGTTCGATGATGAACAGTCGAAAATTATCAGCGTCAAGGAGCAGCTTGAGGATTCTGAACAGGTTTTCGTTTTAATTCAGCCTTTGTTTTGAATGCTTTAAACGTTGGGTTTTTGAATATATATTTAACTTATATGAAATCCTTGTTTTATGTTTAGAGTGAAGATGCCGTGGTGGAGTTGCTGCAGGAACTATCAGATATGGATATCACATTCCAAGCTCTGAAGGTGGAATTGATGATCATCTTAGTTGAAGAAAATAAGCTAACGATTGTTTTCATTTATAAGTGTTGAATTGTTTGCTGAATAGTTGCGTTTATTGTGAAGGAAACTGATATAGGAAGGCATGTGAATCGATTGAGGAAGCATCACTCTGATGAGGTTCGCAGAATGGTGAAGTTGCTTGTCAGGTTTTAACTCTCCAATCCCCATACTTCTCACTTCTCATTTAAGAAATGCTTAAAACTTTGTCAATTGAAAATTTGGAATATTGTGTGTATGTTGATTTTTGGATAATTTGTTATTGATTGCAGAAAATGGAAGGAAACTGTGGACGATTGGGTTAAGGTGAACCAGCGACAGGGAACTTCAAACATCATTGGTAATTTCTTATACAGTATTTCAATATTTCAAGATTAGGAAAATTTCTCTGCAGTACTATTTCTAGTCGGGCTAGATATAGTCTTTTGTATATGAATAATGTGAAAGTAAAGAAGATATTCATATGTTGATATATTGGTGGTGATGATGGTGGCAGCTGATGTGGACTCACCTCAGCAGAACATATCCAAAAATCAACAAAATGTCCATCACCAGGTGAATTGAAAGTTGTTCCAGTCTGTTAAATTTTCGAAAAGACGAAAAAATTGAGACAGAAAATGAAAGAAAGCTCAAAGATAAAGGGGAAGAAAAGGATTTGAAATACCGTTGTTTTGATGTTTTTGTTTTTTGCAGGTTCCAGATTTTGGATACTCCCCAAATCCTCGGAGTGAGTGCCAGAATCTGATTTTGAATTCACAGCTAGGCTTCCTATTTTAATTTTTTTGTGGTTCTCTGTTGCATAAGATTTATCTTGTCAAATTTGTGTTTTTGTTAGATGGGGTTTCTACTGCAGATAGGAATTATGGAGAGCACGAAACAAACCGTAAAGCACCTCAATCTGCAACAGCACGAAGAGAGGCTCCATCAAGACCACCACAATCAGCTCCTAAATCTTATTCAGTTCCTCCTCCCAATGTACTGAACAATTTGTGCTTTTGTTTCTACATAATCCGTAGTTATTATGATTTTATATGATTTTGTTTGGATTGCATTTAGACCTTGTGTTTTCATATCCTTTGTTATCCACTTTGAGTCCTTTGTGGTATGCAAGTCATCTATAAATATTAGCTAAGTCCCTCTTCCTCTTGTCTAAATTTGTCGCCATCCAAATGTACTAGGGAACATAAATGGTTCATGGCTCATGGCCTTGATCTGTCTATTGGGAGTGCTTTTGCTTTTGTACTAAATAAGATTAGTTTACTCAGTTCAGTGTAAAAACCATTTCCACATTACACAATACGCATATTTGCTCAATGCTCACGATTTCCATTCATTTCACCCCATCTTTTTGTGATTTTTGTTTGTCTGAGTTATGTTTAAAAGATTTTGTGCCAGTGTGATTCGATTAGGTCTTAACTAATGAAATGGCATGGATTTTTGCAGAGAGCACAAAAGGAACCCGTTTTAGATGATGAAAGGCTGAATTCAGCTAGAAGAAGGCTTCAAGAGAACTACCAAGAAGCTCAAAATGGTTTGCTTTTGAACTTTAAAATCTCTAATAGTGCCCGAGTAACACTTGGGTTCACCAGTTGCACCATACAACTGGTGCACAACTAATATCATTTAAAAATGCACTTGATTGCATGGTGCAACTGGCCCACAAAAGTATGCGCCCAAAAAATCTATTATAGTGCCTTCAAGGGGTTACTTTTATACTCATCGCCTCTTTTTTTTCTTGTGAAGCTAAAAAGCAGCGTACTATTCAAATGATGGATATTCATGAGATTCCAAAAGCGAAGAATTCCTTCTTCCCCAAGAACAAAGGTGGCTTTCAAGGGAGGCACCATCGGTGATTTTTTGCTACTTATATGTCGGTGTTGTCTTTTTCTCGTTGTATCATATAATTGGATGCAACTATATCAAGGGGCTTCCCAGAAAGCTGCTGTTCCGGCCCCTTATTACATTCTTTGTTGTGTTGAATCTATAACGGATATAAAGTTCCCTTATTTAAAAAACAAGAAAAGCTAAGATGAACTTTCTTGATTTTAGCTTAAACAAAAGTTATGTAATGAAGACACTTTGATCTTGCTCGCTTGACATAATGCAGTTGGGTAACTTTTTTTTATTTTTATTGATTTCGTCGTTTTGATTGAAAATTGCATTTGGGTTGGCCTATTTTAGGTAAATGTATAGTTTATTTTTTGGACAGAAAAAAATATATATATATAAATCCTTGCTTAATATCAACAGTATCTTCATGTCGTTCTCATTTATACCTAATCGTTTCATATGTGGTACATGATTGACGAAACAAGTGACGTTTCTTAAGGAATAGAAAAAGGGATCGTTCACAAATTGCCTAACTATCGATCAGATTTCCTAATTCTTTTTTTGTTGGTATTAACTAATTCAAGATTTTTTGTTTAAATTTCAATTTCCCTCGCATCTCCCATTGCTAGATTGTAGCTCATATTGTTGAATCATGGAACATAATTGTGATCTTATGTTCAATTGACAATGAAGAAATCACCAACAGATCTTGATAAACTCACTCAAGGGTTGTCAGAAATGCATGATTTCCAATCCTAGCAGGAAAGGGAGGGAACCGGATACTCAATTTAAAGTGAGTAAACATAATTCCATACTCGATCTCATAGATACATATAGAATTCTGCAGAAAGCTGTATTCGATGAAAGTCGTATGTACGATCTGGAGGAAGATCCTTCATATCTTTCGAGATCCACCCTACAATGTTGGGTAAAAAAGCCAAAATAAGTTATTTTAGCCCTTATATAAAAAAAAAT
Source organism: Stenogyne calaminthoides (assembly GCA_037126765.1). Lineage (NCBI taxonomy): Eukaryota > Viridiplantae > Streptophyta > Magnoliopsida > Lamiales > Lamiaceae > Stenogyne > Stenogyne calaminthoides. Next base: position 2,536,581 of record JBBCBC010000002.1, read on the forward strand.
ATATAAAATCGTCTCATACAAGTTTTTGTCATATTTTTAAAAGTGATGAATACCAATTCAAACATAATTCAAAATTTGTCTTTGTGAAGAATACAGGCTCATTTATCTTATCCGTACTTAATTAGCAATCTCGCCCATATACGTATCCTAAAAATTAAAATTTCTCTTAATGGGCCGCGTAGTGGCGAATTCAAAAATTCCAAATAGGGTATGCACAATCATGAATAATATTTTAAAAAAATAAAATCATACAATTCAAAGTATAAAATAATTCCTAAAATAAAGAGTAAAATAAATAGAATATACGCAATCTAAAAGTAAAAGACTTGTATTTTTTTAAAACATACAAAAAATAACAATAATTTTTAAAGAATTAAAAAAAAAAAAAAAAAGAGAGAGTGAGAAGCCCTACCAATTTTGAAATCATTGAATGTCGACGGGAGTAGAGATAACGAAGAGTGAAGTGAGGCTGAAGGGAAAGTGAAAAAAAAGAGAAAAAAAAATTAATTGGTGGACACTATGGGAGTTAATTCATTATTTAGTGGAATTAATTAGTGGTCATGTCATCCGCTCCTTAATTCTTACTCACAGTTCCATCTTTGTTTACTACTTCTTAACCTTTTTAAATTTTATATTCATTGCTTGTTATAGATTTAATTGCAAATAAAATCACCATTTTTCACTGAATTACAATCTAATCTAAGTATTTGGATGATTGTAAATAAATTACCACATCATTTAAATATTGTTGTGACTTAGGCTTGTGGGTAGTCCTCTTTGTACCCGTTTCTCTTACCTGATAATCCTAGTACGCTTTTAGTTATGTAAAATGAGGACATTTGGACTAAGGGGTGTCTATATCCATTGGACACGTCAGATCCGAACACATAAACGATTGTTCATAAGTCTAACTTGCAACAATATTTAAAAATAATGATTTATTTGCAATTATAAAATATATATATAATTAAATATTATTACTATATGTAAAATATATAAGAAAAAAATATCAAAAAATTGGGTATGCACTTGGATACCCATTAACACACATGGATCCGCCTCTGCGCGTATGTGATGTGTAAGTTAAATGGTCTTCTATTTGGGCTAACAAAAAAAATTATCTTCATAATTTAAACATTACTTTGAGCTAAATAGATTAAAATGTACGTCCAATTTTCAGATTTGAATATGAAATATTATTTCTCAAAAGAGTAGAAAGATGGATCCATTTCCACATTAGAATTTATTTCCATTTTCTACAACCATAATGAATTGGATTTAACTCCATTATTCCAACAAATGCCATCCATATTGTTATGTTGTCTGATATTTTAAGTTCGAGAATTAATTTATTCTTTTACTCTTTTTATACAAGTTTACAAATAAAACCATTCAATTCATTTTATTATTATTTTATTTATCTGGTTGGAAATATACAAAAACAGCTATTCTCATCCCAAATCATGTTAAAACTTGGGACTCCCATCATTAAAAAACACCCAACATTAATAATTTAAACAAGATACTTCAAATCAAAATTCAACCACCACGTAAGTAATTAAATAGTGACAAAAAGCCACATCACTAAAGAAAACACACAATTAATAATAACAACTTGTACGTACGTACGTGGTATAACTAAAGCATGCATGCATGCATGCAACATAAAATCATGATCAATTCATAACCTCCGGCAAAGGCTGCCCAACCGGGCTCGGGCCGGGCCCAAAGACAACATACGAAGCAGCAGCAGCAGCGGCATCGCAGTAGCCCCTCAGAACGTCGGCCTGGCCCGGCCCGAACCCGAACACACCCAGCACATCGGGCCAGCAGCGGTGGGTGATCACAGCAATTGCTTCGCAGCACGGCGGAGATATATCAATCGTTCCGTTGGCGAAATAAGCCACGATCTCGTTCGAGCATGATCTGATCTCGGAGATCGCGGATAAGCAATCCAGGGCTGGGCCGTTTGGGCCCGGCCCGGGAAAATCCCTCGATGAGGAAGTGAGCATGACGTGGGAGATGAACAATGAAAAGAAGAAAATGGAATTTAACGCCATTGATTTATTTTAATTTTAATTTCGAGTTATGTGTCTCGAGTTGGATGAGGGATTATAATTTATAGAGGGTGGTGAGGGAGGGGGAAAGGTGTTGAAATTGAATGTTTAATTATTATTGGTGAGAAATGAAAAGATTTTTGGAGGAATTGAATTAAAGTGAAATTAAAATGGGGAGTGGGAATTTGTTATTTATGGTGATATTGAAACATTGCATGTGGGGTGATTTTGTAAGATCAACGGTTGATTTTAATTTGATCATGCAATAGTACGTAGTTTTTTTTTTTTTGGTAATAAAGGAGTTATGGGGATGAATGCCCTGAAAACCATGCATGCTTTTACTAGCTAGTTTCCTCTTATTGAGTTCTCTTTAAAACTTTTAACTATTGCTCCCTCCGTCCCAATTATATAACCTGATTGGGTTTTATACAAAAAATAAGAATTTTTTTAAAAGATAAATTAGAAGAATAAAATTTCTATTGTAACCCTATTTAATGATTATTATAGTTTCTAACATCATTAATGCATAGGGTTATATTAATAAATGAATTAGGAAAAATAATTTTATATAGAAACAAGTCTATATAATTGGGACATCTCTAAAAAGAAAACATGATTATAATTGGGATGGAGGAAGTATCTTTTTATATAGAAATGTATCGCATTGTGAAAAAAAAATAAAAATTGACAGCCTTCTTGAATTTCTAAAACCTTATAGGGAGAAAAGGAAAATGTAAATATGAAGAGAAAGTGAGAGAATCAATTATTTACTTCAAGTAAAAAAGTAAAAAAAAAAAAAAGCCTCATAATAATGACCATTAATTTTACTCTTTGATTAATCTAATAAGTAACTCTTCGGCCGAACGAACGATAAAAACGTTATTGTATTCAAGAAAAACAAAAAAAATTCCATGCACCAATAATAGTTGTTGGGCCTGTGTTAGAGTTCGGCCCAGTAAGTTAACTTCGACCCATTGTTTTGGCCCATATTTACTCGCTCGTCCTCCTCTCACATACCCTAACTAATTAACTCCATTATTTCATGCACAAGAATTATGTTATAAAATAAATGAAGAACGCAATTTGTTTACCCAGTTCGTTAAGAATGACTACATCTGGGGGCGATACCAAGCCAGAATAATATTACTAATTCTTGGTTGTGTGTTGTGTACAAATGAAGGTGGCATACCACCTATTTATAGGGAACCTCATGGATGAATACATAAATGTAAATTAATAGGACAATAAAGAATTGACTTAATTGCAGAAAAAATCACGACCTTTTAAAAAATTGTAATTTAATCTCAACCTTTGAATTTTGGTAAATAAAACTCAATTTTGACAATATTTTGCAAATATAACTCATGGGCAAACACCTCCTGCCCATAAATGACGTGGCATCCTAGGTGAAAAAAAACTTACCATCTTATCATCTACCTGACCAAAATGACGACGTTACAATTTATTGATCTGTATTTGTTAACACCCTAAACTCAAATAGAATTTTCTAATTTTCTTGAGCCCTAAAATGAAATTTCTCTCAAACTGAAATCACAGTCCTCCGAAATCTCATCTTGTCCAACCGATCTGAAATCGTTCACTGAAGTGATTCGTTCATATCGAGTGGATACCGTTATCCTAATCTATTGTTTTCTTCGTACAATAGTGTTGCTCCTAAGCTTTGTGGTCATGGTGAGGCTACCTGATTTTACGTCCGTGACTAATGAGAATTCAAATAGAAGGGTTTGGTGGTGTTGTTTCTATAAGGTGATATAGCCCTCGATTTTTTTCTCAAATTTTTATGTCATTTTTAATGGAGAAAAATTTCAGCATTATAATTTATTGAAAGGGGATTTTTTGTTTTGTTATGGAATTTTGATATCATTTTTTGCATCTACAATTTATTCGGTCAAGTGTTGGGAATAATTTGTTGGTAGGAGCTAGCTATTTGACTAAAAATTCTTCAAAAGAGAATTGTGCATTTTAAATTCTTCTGAATCATTTTCTCATTTTTGTGAACTCCCTTCATTTTAAATGGATTGTTTTTTAGTCAGGTAGAGATGGTAAATCTTTTTCAGCTAGGATGCCAAGTAATTTACGGGCAGTGGATGTTCTTCCCGTGAGCTCAATTTGCAAAAGATTGTCAAAGTTGAGTTTTATTTACCAAAATTCAAAGGTTGAGATTAAATTGCAATTTAAAAAAAGGTTGTGATTTTTTTTGCAATTAAGCCTAAAGAATTTCTTGTAATTTGCTTGTAACTCCATTTGTCTTGCTTGTAACTTCCAAAGGACATTCAATATATGATTTATTTCATAACACTCCCCCTTTAAATGTCCGTCATTATGTCTCGCTAAAAATTTTATTGGGAAAAATCCAGTGGGACAAAAACCTAGCGAAGGGAGAAGAGTACATGTTACTTAGTGTATTAATTCTCCCCCTGAATTAAACATCATTTGAGATCTTTTAATCGACGTATTCCAGTGTGCTTTATAAATTCTCAAATATTGCAATCGGTTATGCCTTAATAAGTAAATATGCTTACTTTTCACTTGATCAAATCTATTGCGCATCAATTTCACCGTGAAATATAAGTGAAATATATTTCATTTTGTACAATTAGCAAGATATATTAATCTATAAATTATACTGAATATGGTACTTCATGACCAAATATCATATAATTAGCAATATATATTAATCCACCAATTATACTGAATATAGTACTTCATGACCAAATATCATATAATTAGCAAGATATATTAATCCACCAATTATACTTGGATATGGTACTTCGGGACCAAGTATCTCTTCACTTTTCTTTCACGGTCTAAAAGGATATGTATTACGATCAAACATTCGAAAGACCAATGGATGTGCATTTTTCATTTAAAGTTATTTTAATACCTTCTGGGTATACGCAGATTGATGGACAAATATTTCATATTCTAGATGTCCAATTTATAAACTAAAGCATAACTTAATAATTGCAAAATCTTTGATCTCAAATAGTTTCTTTATGTAAATGTATCTTGAATCTCTTCTGGGGTTCCAATCAAAATTGAGATCATCAACATATACTGCAATGATCATAAATTTTGACTCATTTTTCTTTATAAAAATATATGAACTTATTTGGGTCAATGATATAGCCTTCTTTAACTAGGCTGTCACATACATCCAAATCGTTTGACCCTATACAAGGACATTTGCGATTTGAAAGAATAAATTTCTTTTGGATTTAATTTACATGCTTCGGGCATGCCAAATCCTTCAAGGACTTTTATATAAATATTGACATCCAATGATCAATATGAAGATACAACGTCCAATAATTGCATTTTTCAATTCATATTTGTTGCCAGAGATATTAAGTGGCGGAACGTTATTCCATACATAATAAGAGAATAAATCAATATTAAGTCTCTGCGAAAACCCCTTGAACTACTAATCTCGCTTTGTATTCACCACCTCATTATTCTTATTTTATTTTTGTACAAATACATACTTCCGAGTATATATATAAATTTTTTCTTTTGTTTAGCGAGTCTAGCTCGACCACAATTACTTCTTTTTATTTTACACAGTCAGAGCGCTTCAGGCACTCAATTATTGACTTAGGTACTGGATCCATATTTTTATTTGTAATAGTGATTATGGAGGTGAATATGTTGTCGACAACATTGATATTTTTCTTGTATTTGTAAAATTCATATAAATCAGATCCTAATCACTTCCCAAAATATTTTGACCTGATTATTCCGCAACCCTAGCATTTTGATTATTTTGTACACGTGCATAGTTACTAGGATTTTCGTCTTCAGGACGAATCTCTTCAAGAGATTTTGTGGATGACTGAATACTTTAGCTAGCTTTAATTTAATTACAGCGGATTTATTTTTGTGTTAAGAGGTCCTTCACGCTTCTAGAAGCGTGAAGGAATATTAACATATATATCCAATTTCGTTGGGACCTCTATACTTTGTAAATCATATATATCAAATACTTGCAATTTAGTCATTCCTTTAGTAAATACATCTGGTAGAAACTTGCTAATTGCAAGTTAATTGTAATTTGAACTTATAGTTCAGTTTCACTAGTGTGTGGGTCTAAGTAGTGAAGATCTTTTTCCTTCAGGGAAATTTCTCGGCATTCATTTAGTTTTGGATTCTTATCTCCCCCTAATGTCGGAAATGATCTTCACTAAATATGCAGTTAGCCAACCTGGGTTGTTAGGTTCGTTATGCTGGTGATACATGTACTGCACAACTTAAAATTCGCAGATGAGAAACGATTGGTTATTTCCCACGCACTAGTTGTAAAGAGAAGTATATTCATGACATTCATTTAGTCAATTGTTTAAATTGAATGTCCTTCAGGGACATCAATCTCAATCGAAATATATATTCTACTAGAATATGTAATTTAACTCTTCTGGAGTCATTAAAATCATTGGGATTAGTAGACTTCCGGTCTACTAGTTGATATATATCAATTGTATTTATTTTTCTACAATATAGATGAAAGGAGAGTGAATACAATTTATCTAATACACACTTCTTTCGAGAATTGATATATATATATATATATATATATATTTTTAATCAATAAACATTCAATATTTTTCTCATTTAGAGTCTTTCGATATGATACCCATTTATGTGGATATACTTAAAACTCAATAGATTTCTTGAGAATTGGGAGACATTAGTGCTTTTATAACGAGTAGTGACTCTTTTAGAGTCTTCAAGCAAATTTGCACTATTACTTATAATATTAACATTTGTCTTCCCCTCTTCCAAATGAGAAAATATTTTATATTATTAAGTATAGTGCGTGCATAACACTGTCAATTAGACAAACATCACCATCATGATTTAATCACAATATTTGATGTTCATTGCTTCTTCAGGAAGAATGAAACTTTATCATCACCATTATAAGCATTTTTTCTCATCCATATGTTCCAATATTTTCATTCTTTATTTTCAAGGATGTTTGACACTATTTTACGGGATGATTTGTTATTTGATAGATAATGAGTCAATGACCTTCAATGCCACAACGGTAACATTTATCCACATTTCTTTTATTTTCTCCATTGTCCCTCTTCTGGGAGACAATTTTTTATCACGATTTTGGTTTATATAATTATATGGAGTATATCTATCACGACTGCATCCACCCACAACCACATCCATAATTTTGAGATGAGTCGTATTCACTTTAGGGAATGGACTAGAGCTAGTGGGTCGGGACTCATAATATTCAACAATAATTTATTATTTTATTGGGCCAAAATTTAGACAAGCAATTAGTTCATAATATTTTTTCAATTTTTTTTCGATATTGCTACTGGAGGAGCATATTCGAGTAGAGAATGTCTTCTCAAGCATATCATCATAATTTGAATTTTAACCGCATAAAATTGAGAAGTAATTATGAACACAATTGAATTATATTTCATTAAGAAAAAATTTTAAATATTGTAGACGTGAGTGGAATCAATTGTGTTGGGCATTTAGAAGGAAGACCGTCTTCAGGTGGTCGTATCTTTATGTTAAATCCATCCACAACACTTAGTGGATATATTAGAATATTTAATTTTAATCTTTCAACCATATGATGAGAAAGAAAATTATTGATTTTAACACGGTATTGATTCGATAATAGATTATTATCAACAATAGTATTTCCAAGACCCATAGCTTCATGATGAATCAATTTCGAAAGCCCAAATCAAAAGTTATTATCAATAATGACAACCTTGATAAATTGTTCTTAGTAATATATAAAACTTTTTTCAACTGTTGCAAGACCAAAATAATCACCCAAGAATAAAAATTCAATCTTGTACGTCCTTTGGATAAATTCAAACAATCATCTCAATATATTTGGTGTTCAAATGCATATTTCGAATTTATACAACACTTATGAGCTTTATATAAAATCAATATTTCCAATGAAATGCAACATAAAATAATACTGATAATCATCCGTTAAATTAATCCAACTCATAGAATTATCATAACATTAAATAAAAACAGAAAAATAATAGTCAAATACCATTTTTGTCACCAATTTAATAGAATTGACAACACATAAATACTATTTTGAAAAATCAACAATTATCTTCAAGTCTCGGAATTTAGCCAAACTTAGTATAACAATAAAGCATAGTGTATCATATCCATACATGAAAATTGTTCAAATTTAAGGGGTTCAATACTTAGAGATTATGAGTACAAATACACATAAATAAGTAAGTAATCACAATAATTGCATTATTGAGACCGTACAAAAATATAAATTGCTCAAACATGCAAAATATGTATAAAATACAAATTCTCAAGTCACTGACTAATAAATCAGTTATTTAGTACCAATGAACATATTTAAGAAGGAATTCAATTGAAGCCCATAATCCATGAATCATTGAAACCAATTAGCAAAGACATTCAACTTTAATATATTTTTTTCAACAAATCAATCACATTGCATATCAATATATCAAAATTCATTTTTGTTGAATTCACAACGATTATTTTTTTTTTCTTTCAAAAACACATACTCCTATTACATAAAATAATCTATTCTTTAACAAAGTTAAACCATTCACAATTTGAACAAACAAGTATAAGAGTATCAAACCTCAAACAGAGATTTTCTAAACAATCAAAATCATAAACTTAAAGCTTATGAATTTTCTAAAGAACAAACATAATATAATACAGTGAGAATAATAACTTACCGATTATGGCGAAAAAATTCAAAAATAAAGGGAGACTTCGAAATTCTGAAAACTGATGGGTAGAACAATCGTGCTGATAACGTGTTATAAAATAAATGAAGAACGCAATTTATTTACCCAGTTCGTTAAGAATTACTACATCTGGGGGCGATACCAAGCCAGGATAATATTACTAATTCTTGGTTGTGTGTTGTGTACAAATGAAGGTGGCATACCATCTATTTATAGGGAACCTCATGGATGAATACATAAATGTGAATTAATAGGACAATAAAGAATTTCTTGTAATTTGCTTGTAACTCCATTTGTCTTGCTTGTAACTTCCAAATGACATTCAATATATGATTTATTTCATAACATGCTAGTACTATTATTTTTTTATTAAGGGAGAGACGAGAAACTTATCGATCCATATTGTTTTCCTCTCTGTGTCTCGAACTCAAGATCTCAAAGCAGAGCCGGTCCTGGGGACTGGGGTGGTGCACCTGGTGCCACTGCATATAGCCCACAGGCCCCACCCCAGTCGAGGGCCCCGATTTTTATTTTTGTATTTCTGGCCGGTAGTAAATTCTTTAACACAAAATTTTTTATGCAATATTGCATACAAGTGATATGTACAATTGGATTTTTTTTTCTCGCGGTCAGGTAGAAGACGGGTTAGGGCAGATTGTTGGCGGGCTAATGGGCTTTCTTCATCTTCTTCCATCGCGCATCTGTGACGCAGACATATTTCTTCATCTTCCTCTTCTCTTCAGATTGCTGGCGGATCTCACGGGTTTTCTTTTTCCTCGTTCGTGCCCTAATTTTCTTTTTTGCTCCGATCATTGGATGAATTCAGGTTGTTCAATTTGATTTTTGGTGTGGATTCTGCGAGAAGAAGAGAAAATATGTGTATGGTGTTTGAATTACCCCTAAACACAAAGTGTGTGATGAAATTTAGATCCTTCTGCAGTCTTTTCACGCTGTTCTGTAAATCTATAATTTTGGACTTTGGATTTTTTTCGCGTTTGTACTGGTTTTTGTTCATGTAATAACACTCTTTTGCTCATATGGTAACACTCTTTTTGTTCATGTAGTAACACATTAAGTTGTTCTTTAAATCTGTAATTTTGGACTGGGGATTTCTTTTCGCGTTTGTACTGGTTTTGTTCATGTGGTAACATGTTTGTCTTCATAGGGTAACATTTTTTGTTCATGTAGTAACACATGTTTTTTTAGTAATATGTAACATTGTTAATATATCGTCGTAATACTATGTGAATATTCATGTGTTATCATGTGTTACTCATTTGTTCAGTATGAATTGAACTGAGACCAAATTCATTAACAATAAACCTAAATCATTAGGCTACAACACATAATTGATAAAAATATCCTTCTATAAATACATATGTGCCCGCCCAATCTGAAGCCCACAACTCATGCCCGCCTTGCACGCCATGCCCGCGCCTGCCCCAGACCCGCGCCCGCCCCTGATGACCCATGAGTTTTATATCATTTTTGTCTTATTTATGTTGTATTGGACATAACACTAGTGTGCAATATTTCACACAAGACCTTCTCATTTTTTAAATATAATTATGTATATTAAATTGGAACAAAAATAGTGTATGATATTACCAAAATTGTAATTAAAAGTCATGATCAAATTGTGAAAACGTAAAAAAGATAGTGAATTCATTTGTTTTTTTTTTATGTACACTACAAGGGCGTATGTTAAGAATATTTTGAGGAATATTGTAAGTTTTGATGAGAGGAGTCCTATTCACCCCAAATTTTAATGATGTATTTTACATAAATTTGGTTGTTTGTATGAATTTTCTAGAGAAAAGCAAAAACACAGTAAATAAATTGTGAAAAGAAAAAAAATAGAATTCCTTTGTGTATCATGTTTATGCCTAAAATTTAATTACACACACAAAAAATATCACAAGATGAAAATGTGAGAAAAAATTAAAATGGCTATGTAACTTTGCCTGAATCCATAAATGGTCCTATAAGTTTTTAGTTTATCAATTTTGGTCTTTTTTGTTTTAATTTTAGTCATTTTCGCCGGATATTTTAAAATTTAATTGGATAATTGATCTAACTTTTTATTCTGGTCACGTCAATAGTCGCCACCACTCTCCTTTGAACTGTCTTTCATCAAGGAAGAAAAACCCTCAATCAATTTCATGTTTTGATTACACCTCCCACGTGAATCGTAGCTTCAAAATTACGAATTACATTTATTGTCGTGACTAATTTCAAGTGATTTACATTAACACGAGGGTCGAAACCTATAATATTATCTTCCTCTCACTGAACTCGTCATTTCAATATTTTTTTTCGCATTATTTTGTATGCTACATCATATTTCCGGTCAAAATTTTCAATTTTTCGACGAAAAGGACTAGAATTGAAACTCAAATGACCAAAATTGATAAAGTAAAAATTTATAGGACCATTTATAAATTCGGACAAAGTTACATCATTATTTATGATTTTTTTTTTCTCTGAAAACGTAGAGAATCAAGATTTGTATCTGATTTAATTTAACCATTAATTATTACGCAAAAGGTAGAAAAAAAAACAGTGGGTTTATGAACTATGAGTATGATTTAAAATATTATAATTTATTTTTCTATATATAGCATTGTACACACAAGCCTTCTTGAATTTTTAGAACGTTGTAGTATTTTTTAAGATATTTTTTAAGAAATTCCATTCTCTAAGGCTCCATTTCAATCATATCATAATTAATCAATCAAATCATGTGAAGTATACGGGACCTAAAAATATATATTTTCAATATAAAAATGTAGTACATGCGTGGAAAATAACAGGCCCATCTCCGTGTAATTTGATACTTTAACGACAAGGCCCAAACTGGAAAGCCCATATACCTATTGGGCCCTTGTCCTACATTAAATTTCAGTATGGAGCTAGCATATATGTAAAAAAAAAATTAAATTTATAATTTTCTTATTACCATTTTTTAAATCTACAAATTAATTTGGATTTTATGGAAAGGTGAAAAATAAATTCTCAAATATTTAAATAAAATATTTTTAAAAAAATAAATTATTTAAAATATAAATCAATTTAAATTATAAGACACGGTCTCTAGAAACAACATTCAATGTCCAAACATGGTTTCCCAAATCATATTGTGCCAAATACTGTTTTATGTCTTTATAAATTAGTTACAATATCGTTGACTAGTATAACATCTTTATGTATTTTGTAGGCCCAATTATGAATTATAATATATTGCAATACATATAGCAACGTTACAAATTTTAGTGACGTAGTTTTTAATTAAGTTAGTTCATTGGACTAATAAGCACATGGGTTATAGCCAATTTGTCACATGTAATCCCGTAACTCAAGTGTCTAAACAAATGGACTAAAATGTACTTTCGGCCACGACAATTTTTATTTTATTTAGACTTGATACCGTTTTAAGGTTTTCTTTTTGATGTATAGGTGGTATCGTACGTATTGTAACTCGTAAGATGAATACATAAATTATATCTAATTTACATCGAAATGTATTATTATTTAATTAAAAGATTAAATTGTTAAAGATTTAATCAATTGCAGATTTTAAAATAATTTGTTATACTAAAATATGCAACTTGTTTACATTAAACCTTGTAATTACTTTTTCATATTAATGGTTGCATGAGTTCAGTGTAAACAATGTATATTTCAATATAACAAGTTGTATGATTCTAAAATGTATTATGAGTGCACGGTACACCTGCAGAATGATACAAGACTTAGTCATTTGCTTATTCACTAATCTAACTTTAGAAAGAAATTTCTATTAATCTTGACGATTTCATAAATATATTGTAACTTAATAAGTTCATTAGACATGATCTAAGATTGAGCGTAATGCTTAGATTGTGGTCTATGTTTTAGCTCATCCTAAGCAAGACTTGAGTTATATGGGGATTATGGTGCCGAATATCTTTGAGTTGGTGTCTAAGTTCGATAGAGTTACGTGTTTGGACCAGGCGAGCTGAAATTTTATGGCTCATAAGTTGGTTATTTTTGTTTTTACATGTGATTCTACTTTTTTTTCTGTTTGGATTCTGAATAATATTATTGCTACTGTGGAGCCGATTTATTGATTTTTTAATGTCATTGTGTTTTTTCCTGTTAAAAAATAAATATCTTAAAATCAATAATTTGACAATAGATTTTTGTACAAAGAATTATGAATATATTCATCAATTTTTTTTCTATCTAGATGTGTACTATGAGTAATTAGCAATGATACAAAAGTCGGTCTAGGACGCTAAGGTCGTCGGCCGAGGCCGACCCAATTATGTGAAAAAACGATAGCTATAGGCCTTTTTGACATTAGGCGCCACCTAGGCGGCCGAGTCGAGGGCTACGCAGCCTAGTTGGGAGTTAGGCGGAGTGCTTAATTTTTTAATTTTTTTAATCGAGTAAAAACATTGTTTTAATTATTAATTAAACAAATACTAAAACACGACTAACATAAAACAATACCCTCTCAAATTCAAATAGAGAAAAGTCTATGCTCGGTGTTGTCATTGCCATTTGGTCGTTGTTCGTCCACCCAGGTGCCCAACACTAAGGTATGCCCAACACTAAGGTATTATTTGATAATGAAATACCTTCTTCTTGGAATAAATTGATGATAAGACAAAGATTGATAAATTACACTATACTAAAATTCCTGAAAGAATTTCATCTCATCTAAAAGTCCGAACTTGTAGAGAGGTGCGAAATTAATTCTTCTATTTAATTTCCCTCAACACTTCCCCTCACTCGTGGGCCAAATCATTGCCTCTGCCCTCTAGGGAGGAGGCCAACGAGTGGACAATTTAAATGGGTGGAGTGTTTTCCACGAAAATCGAACCCAGGATCTGGGCGAGCCTAAGCTCTGATACCATGAAAGAATTTCAACTCATCTAAAAGTCCGAACTTGTAGAGAGGTGCGAAATTAATTCTTCCATTTAATTTTCCTCAACAATTCCAAAGTATGGATTTGTTTAGTTTTTCTGTTCAAATTAATTATTTTTATACTCTATAATGGATAATGGATCTAAAAAATGTGTTTGAATTGTTATTTTAATTTGGGCGATTGCATAATGAATTTGTTAATTATTTTTTAAATATATTTTTGTTATAAAATATCGATAAGTAGTAGATAAAACTCATTTAGATGCAAAAATAAAATAATAAATGTGGACCGACTAGTCCCCACCTAGACGGCTTAGGTGCTAGGCAGTCCGAATCCGCCCGATCACTATTTTTCGAATTTTGCACCCTTGGTAATTATAGATTTAAATGTGATGACAACAACACTAACAAGGAGAGTAATTCTTCGATAAAACTTGTTTACAATTGAAAATTTATATCATTATTCTTATAAACTAATATTATAACACTTAATAATTAATATCATCACACTAATAAATTAATATCATAACATTAAATATTGTGGGTATTAATTTATAAAAATAATAATATTAATTTATAAGTGTAAACGTATCAATATCATACCATGAATAAATTTCAAAGAGACTTACTCATAGGTACATTTTAAAATTACAACTTAGTAATATGTATAAAATTGTTGTATACACATAAGTACATTAGCACTTCGCGTACAACTTTAACTATATATGCAATTTAATTTGTACCTATGAGTAATTTGCATTAAAATTTTGTATCTATTAATAATTTTTCTTAAAATATATGAGAATTTGTGTGTGTGTATTTTTTTTTTAAATCCAATATACGTTTATGTATCCTCGATGTGATTAAATTAGGCTCAAGTTCTTTCGATTATTTAAATCGGATATATTATATGCATCATTTTCACCATTCACCACTATTATAATTATCTAGACAAAAAATTGTGTGAACCCGAGTTCACAGTGAACTCAATTTTTTTAGTATTATTGTTAGGTACAAAAACTCTCACTGTTATGCATAAAAACTATCACTATTATGCCATAAAACAATCACTGTTTAGAAAATACTTTATATTTTTAAACAGATAAAGTTTTTGTGCATAACAGTGATAATTTTTATACATAACAGTGATAGAGTTCATGTTTAAACCTGGTTCACATGAGTGTTACTCTATTATTTATAATAATTAACACTTTGCAAATAAAATGTTAAATCTTACAAACAATAATAATAGTGATGTATGATAAACATAGTGCACATAATATCTTCTCATTTAAATCTTGGGTACGTTTTTTCCTCCTATTTGTATTAAAATTTACTTCTTATGCAATTTTAATGCAAATGAAATCGTTTAAACTCAAATTTCACAAATTAAAATAAAAATACCTAATTTAATCTGATCAATTGAAACTTGAAAGAGCATAAACTCAGCTAAAAGAATGAAAATAAAGATTACTCGTTCCAAGCCCAAACTGAAGTTACATACTTATCTTAATTCTTATATAATGTACTCCTAGTAATTAAAGTAGCTACAAATGATCAAGTTTAAATTAATCATTAATATTTTATCTATACCTATCCCAAAAAATAAAAAAATAAAAAATTCATCAATAATAATCGCCCACATATATTATTTTGCACAAAATCTCACGTGAAACTTGTTAATAGTATGAAATTATTATTGTTATACTTATAAATTAATACAATTATTCTTATAAATTAATACTAATAACATTTAATATTATATATGATTTTAATTTATAAGTGTAATTTTATCGGTTCATATATATAATGATATATATAATGATATAAAAATTTTATATTATGAACAAATTTCACCATAGATTACCCATTAATTTATATTTTGATATTGTGAGGTGGAATTTTTTGTTGTTGCGTTTCTATTTCGTAATCACGATTTTTTACTTTTAAAGATTTGTCACTAATAATAAAAATCAAGTTCCAAAAGTTGGACCAATAATATTAATTTAGGTGTTATATTTCCTTGAAATAATTTAATTTTTTTGCTTGAACTAAAAGTTGCTATTTTGATGATTCGATTCATCCTTAGTTTCACGACTTTATGATTTTCTCAAGTGGCTACTTCTTAGTTGTATTTATGTTGCCGAAACCAGTTATGCTATACCACGTGTGATTGAAATAACATTCCAAATAAAATATTATCCCTTAAAAGTTGCGGATAGAGTAAAGTACAAGCACATATAATTATACTTGGATTTGAAAGAAAATTTATCATTTACTATTGAGTTTGGTATTACAATGATTTGTTTATAGACAAGTATCTTGGTACGTGTCAGTATGTCACATAACATAACAAAAGCACCGACCTAACAAAAGATTAAGACAAATGATTAATCATAAGAAAGGCTAAATTAATTAAATTGTGGGACCACTATATGTTCTCTCTTTTTTTTTTTTTTTGGCGGTTGGGAAAGAAGAATTTTATATAACTTTGACAAAATCAAATGTATGAATTAGAATATACACTGTTTTGCTTCGGCCTAACTATCTGGCCCAATGTGGTAAGATCAGTTATCTTACGTGAACAATAACACGGGGTCTGGAGTTAAATTACATATTTACCCCTCACATATATAAAGGAAATTTGACATTAATTTTTTCATTTTATTTATTCGAAACCGATGAATTTTATTTGCTCTGGATATTTCCCTTCTCACTCTACGCCAAAGCCGACGATCTGTCCTTCCTCGATATCATCATCCATGGATTCGAGCGATGATGAAGGGCAACAAGTAATTGCACCTGGTATTCGTTAATTTAATTTTTCCCAATTTGTTTTGATCGGTTATGAATTAGGGTTAAGTTTAGATGTTGAATACCAGGGTTTCCCTAATTCATGATTCCTTGCACCGATTGTGTTCTTTTTCTTGTTTTTTTGTTTAGGGTTTCTCTGTAAAATGACCGATTTGAGATTCAGGGTTTTTTTTCTTTGAGATTTGGGGGTGTTTTCTGATGGCCAATTTTTTATGCATAATGATGGATTCGGGGTTCTCTGTAAACATCAACAAATATTTTGGACTCATTTGTCATCATTTTATTTGGGATTTGTTATTTCTTGTATCAAATCGCTATCTTTTTTAATTATTAGTGCAAACGCGTTGGTGCCGCTGGAAAACTCAGTGGGTGTCGATTGATTGGGTTGGCCGAAGACGATAATCTCAATGTTGACCTGTGTTGATGTTGCACGGATGTTGTTCCAGAACATTCTGCACAATATCATAAATTTGCCCTTTCTCGTAACACTGACTCCGGTTTAATAGATGTGTTTCTCAATGTTTCCTACATTGCAGGTTGAAGATAATCTCGAATTTTATCAAGCGGTTGCACTGATGGAGTGAGAATAGAAAGATCATGGGTGGTTACACCAAGATCATGGAGATAGTGGAGGAGAAATTCAAGGCTGTTCACACCAAGTGGATAGGACAATGCAGTTGGTCCGGAAGTCTATAAATAGACTGCATTGGTCGACATTCAAGTTTGAGTTAAAGTGAAATCTCATTTGCTCTACTCCAAACTTAAGAGAGTAACATCCAAGACACAACCAAGAGTGAAAAATCGAGTGTTTATAATTCTAGGAGTGTGAGGGTCGATGTTATTCTATGTGTACTGGTCGAGGGAATACAATCTCTCCTATCAGTATTGATTTTATCTTATTAGATCAAGTTTTAGGTTGAATAAGATCACTAGTTATTTGATTGAATAGATTGATTTTGGTGTGTGGTTTTTCACTATACCTTTTAGGATCTTGTAAGAGATTCGTGTGTATCTCACTACTTGTTATAGTGATGTTTTTAATCATGAGGTTCGTATAGTCTGGATTACAGACTATACAAAATTTTGAAATCATTTGCACTGCGTTTTTATGCTTCTGATGTCATATGTTATTTTACATGTTGCATAACATTTTCAACAACACTCTGAAAATACACGCACACACATTGTCAGTTGGTATCAGAGCCATAAACTTGATACATTAAGTTAAAGGTCCTGTGTTTAAAGTGTGTTTTTGCAATAGATTATTCACTGACTCCTTCTTTAAAACCTCCAATTTTGGATGGATCAAATTACCCATACTGGAAACCTAAAATGCGCATGTACATTAAGTCTATTGATGAGAGAGCATGGCGTAGTGTGTTATCTGGTTGGAATACACCAAGAACAATTGATGATAGAGATGGAGAATCACAAGTCAAAAAGGAGATTGATTGGTCAAATGATGAATGCACATCGACCAATTTCAATTCTAAAGCTCTTAATGCTATATTTACTGCCACTGATGTTTCTATGTTTAAACTGATATCTAACTGTGTTTCTTCTAAGGATGCATGAGAAATATTGCAGGAACATTGTGAAGGATCAAAAAGTGTTCGAAGGACTAGACTCAGAATGTTGGGAACCAAGTTTGAAAACTTGAAGATGAAAGATGATGAGAGCATTTCATCATACAATAAAAAGAATAAGTGTGAGTCACACTCACTTGGTGATCCAATCTCCAACACTCGGTTAGTCAATAAAATTCTTAGAACTGTTCCTAAACGATTTGATGCTAAAATATGTGCAATAGAAGAGGCTAAAAACACAGATTTATTGAGTCAAAATGAGTTGATCAGTATTTTGAAAACTTATGAGATAAACTCAAATATGTTAGATGATGATAAACATGAGAAAGATAAAGACAAGAAAGTACTTGCTTTTAGAGGTAAAACTTCTGATAATGTTGGTGGATCATCTTCTTCATCCGTACCAAAACCCACTCCGTACGAATTTCCTGAAGATACCCCTCAATCTCTGGTTCGTCTGATCATTGAACAAATGCTTGAGAAAAATCTTCTTGTTCTTCATGATGTTTTTTGTTGGCAAAAGACAAGTCAACATTAATGACTTTGTTGATCTTTCTGCTAAACCCTTAGTCACAGAAATTCCTGAAGAATCTTCTCTAGAAATACCCTCAGAAGCTCCTATTGCTGACCATGTTTCTGAAAACCCTTCTGAAAACCCAAATCAAACAGCCGATGTTGAAATGAAAGTTGTTGACTCCTCTGATTCAGAAGGAATGAGGGAGAAATTGAAGAACATTAGGCTAAAAAAGAAGCAATTGGCTCCCAGAAGAGGTGTTGGTAGATGAGGAAAGAGAAGAATATCGCAGAGAAACTTAGGAATAAGGGTTGATTACACTGGAAAACGTCCTAAGAGAACTGATGGTGGTGTTAATGATCATATCTCTGTAGAGGATTCTGATGCAGAAATGGCTGTTACAAATGTTCCTGCTGCTCAACCAAAAGATTCTGATGATGACCTTACAATGGAAGAACTAATGGCTAAGAAGGAAATGAGAACCAAAAGGAAAAATGATCCTCCTGTGAGTGCTACTGAAAATGTTGCTGAATCATCTGATTCTGAACCAGACATTGATCCTCAAGCTGATGATACTGAGGAAGATGAACCCGAAGAACATGAACCTGAGGATGATGATCCTGAAGAAAAGGAACCTAAAGAAAATGAACCTGAACAAAATGAGTCTGATGATGAACTTGATCAAATTTTTGATGAGGTAATGGAATCTGACTCTGACTCAGATGATAAGGTTGAGCATGATAGAAAATCTGCTATTGTTAAATCCATGCTTAAGAGATTTATTGTGGATGAAAGGATAATCAAAATGCCCGATTTTGAAGCTCAAAATCTGATTGGTTTTATTGAGAGTAGATCCTTACTGCATGCTCTACAATATGCTAAACCTTATTATGTTACTTGGGTTGCTGAATTTTATGCTAATCTGAAAAAGAGTTTGGGAATAGACAGTCTTCAAACTATGGGAAAGTAAGATTTAGATACAATGTTGTTACCATTACCCCTAAGGTTATAAACATCTTTCTGAAGACTAAACATGTGGAAGATGATTCTGGAGAATTGGACATAGGGGAAGTGATGTCTGTCATCACTGGTGGTAGACATTCTGTGTGGACTTTACAATTTTCTGCTGCAAAACTGACCTCTTTATACTCTGTGATGCATAAGCTGCTAGTCTCTAATTGGTTGCCTTCCAAGAATTCTACTGTGTTAACCAAGGAACAGACATTCTTGTTGTACAAGATTGTGCACCTGAACAAATTCAACATGGGTCAAATCATATTTGACAACATTATATCCTATGCTGGTAAACACTCTGAAGGAACCATTCTGCCATATCCAAGTTTGATCTGTCAACTCTTGGATAGACTGGAGTTTGAGAGACCTAGAGGAGAGAGGATTAGTGGATATATGCCAAGTTTTGGTATCTCACATGTACTGAGGTTTGGAAACCGTTCTGTTGATCTACCTTTGGAAGATCCTGCACCACGAGCCGAAAATGTTGCCCATCCTGTTGGCAACATTCCTTTTACAGTAACCAGAAAGAATGGTACACCCTCTGTTCATTTCAAAAATTCTTTCATTACTGATCAGATTTCTTCCATCCAGAAGAACATAGATGCCTTAATCAAACAACAAGCCTTCTGTAGAAACCTGCTTTCTACTCCAACAGGGGGAGGATCACCTGATGATGATGAAAATGATGGTGGTAATGATGGAGTTGGTCCATTTGGCCATGCAGGTGAGAAGGATGATGCACCAGATGCTGCTGAAGATGATGTTGATGTTGCTGATGATCATAATAATGCTGAAGATAGAGAGGTGGAGGAAGCTGTACAAGATGTTGTTAATGAGGCTGTGGAGGATGCTGTGGAAGATGTACTCAATACTGATGCTGCTGCTGCTGCTGAACAAATGGTATCTGATGATGCTGAACCAGTTGATGATAGCCCTGATTATACTGATGATGAAGTGTTGGTGACACCTACCAGGGAGAACTTGTCTCCAGAGAGCATTGGAATCATTGATCAGTTGTATGGAGCTGATAACTGGTGAATGGATTCAAGACAGCTGAGAATTTTGAAGTATGGGGAAGTATTTGCAGATTATGGAGATGCAGCCATTCCTTGGCCCAGTCATTCCCTTTATTTCTTTATATATTTCCTTGTCTGTGTTGTAATCTTTTATTTCTGCTCTTTACTTTTTAAACTCTGTTAATGGATAACTAGTCGATAGGTTTATATTTCTGTCATTTACTTTATGTTGTTGGATACTTTGGCCTAAGTACACTGCTGATGTACTTGGTGCTTGTGTTTGTTTATATTTATGATTTGGTTGAATAGTAGTTGTTCTCTGAATGGCTATTATTTGTTTCTTTCCTGACACAAGTTCGGATGTTGTTTTTAACATCAGGTGTGTTGTAGTAGAAAGGCCAAATTGGGGGAGTTTGTTGATGTTGCACGGATGTTATTCCAGATGTTGGACAACATTCTGCACAACATCATAATTTTGCCCTTTCTCCTAACACTGACTCCGGTTTAATAGATGTGTTTCTCTATGTTTCCTACATTGCAGGTTGAAGATAATCTCGAATTTTATCAAGCGGTCGCACTGATGGAGTGAGAATAGAAAGATCATGGGTGGTTACACCAAGATCATGGAGATAGTGGAGGAGAAGTTCAAGGCTGTTCACACCAAGTGGATAGGACAATGCAGTTGGTCCGAAAGTCTATAAATAGACTGCATTGGTCGACATTCAAGTTTGAGTTAAAGTGAAATCCCATTTGCTCTACTCCAAACTTAAGAGAGTAACATCCAAGACACAACCAAGAGTGAAAAACCGAGTGTTTGTAATTCTAGGAGTGTGAGGGTCGATGTTATTCTATGTGTACTGGTCGAGGGAATATAATCTCTCCTATCAGTATTGATTTTATCTTATTAGATCAAGTTTTAGATTGAATAAGATCACTAGTTACTTAATTGAATAGATTGATTTTGGTGTTGTTGTGTACTAAAATATGAGGATTATGGTTTAAGATGTGGCTTAATGATCTTAGTGACACAAACAATAAATATGTAAAGTGGATTGCATTTAAGTGATATGATTGCTTGAGAAAAATATAAGTTGAGCAATAAATTTGCAAGAGGTTTGGTAAGGTATTAATTTCTCCCCTTTCTTGGTCATAAATGACCCATATTTATAAGGTTTGGGAGAGTGGAACTCACTCTCCCGAATTACAAGAACAAGTAGCCGAAAATAACTCTGCAAAATATTAAATGCTACGTGATTGATGTGACCCAGGTCGGAGGTTGTTCGAGGGATCATGAGCTCGCGCACCTCGCTGGGACGTCGCCCGAGGCAAATCCGGATTTGCAGGGATTTAGCCGTCTAACTACTCCTAGCTACTCATCATTACCGTCCTTTACTGACACATCTCTGATTAAGGCCATTCTTAGGTAAGGTTCCTGACGCTGCCGCCTGCCACGGGTCCCATCTCAATTAATGCTCCGTACTTGTGTTAGTGTTGTTGGGATTATACTGGAGAGTATGCTTTTACTTTGTATAATCAAAACTGAATTTCGGACTTATTTACTGAAATAAATTATTTATCACTGATGCTTTAAATATCATTGAATGTTACATATATTTCTTGCATAAGCTGTTCAATAAATAAGTCGTGTTACATTGTAGTTAATTTAGTGATACCGGATCACGTAAGATTAAATTAACCGGTTCCTTGTAACCAAACGCACAAACATTCACGACCTAGATGGAAATGAACAATCCATCGTGAAAGGTTGAAGTGTAAGGCTCAGATGGGTTTGTCTTGACCAAGAGATTACACTAGTGCATGGTGATCGATGCACCGAATAGGACCTACAAGGAGACAAATTTTTCAAAGACCTAACTAGGAAGAATTAGACCTCAGTGGTTCGTTATTTCTTAATCTTCGTCCCTTAAATAGGATCGCGTGTGTTTAGTAATTATTGCTTTGACTTATTACGGGTAGAGAATCAAGGAGATTCAATACTTTATATCTTGGGCAATATTATTGGTCACGTCGATTGCTAAGATTTATCTGAGAGAATCGTGTGCAAAATACGCTTGTTCAATTTGCCCCCTTCGGAGGTTCATAAGATTTATCATACCAAATCTTGCAAGTGGAACTAGTTTCCGTATGGATAATAATGTTGAACCGCTTCCTTAACCAAGGACAAAAGATATTAATTAATGGAAAGCTATTTCAAAGTGGCTTGAATTAATTAATGGGCTAGATAATCTTAAACACGGAAATAATAATCGGAGCCATATTGATCGTAATATGGGTTAAGATGGATAGTGCAATATTAATTATGTAGTGGGATTAATTAATATTTATGGGCTTGAATAATATTGTGGCTCAATATTGATAATTCAAGATCCATTGGAAGGTCCAATCTTAATTCTCCTAAAGGCCCCCCAAAATAGCCCAACATAAAGTCCAATAACCGAAAAAAGGTGTTTAAAAATAAAATAAATTTTGTTGCTTATTTTTTCCTCATTTTTCGAAAATAGTAAATAAAAGGGGAGAAAGATTTTCTTTGAATTTTGTTATGGAATGAAGATATGTATTCTTGGAATACAAGATTATCTCATTAAATTCAAGAAATCTCCCAATTGGTTATTTACTATGTAAATTTTGAAAATTTTGAAATAAAAGGGAAAGAAAGATTTTCTTGATTTTCTTGAAAAGATATTATGGAAGATATGTATTTCTTGAAATACAAGTATATCTCATAAATTCAAGAAGATCCAAATCTTGGTTTTCTTTATCCTATTTTTTCGAAAATTGCCATAACAAAAGAGAGTGGGATTTTTATGGAATATTTTAATTATGGAGAAAAGAATATATGAGATATATTCAAGATTTCTTGGAGATCAAGAAAAGATTTTTTCCTCCCTATTCCATGTGCAAAAATCGGCCAACACCCTCTATAAATAGGGGATGAATGTTTCATTCCCAAGTACAATTCCATGTGCTGAAAAAATTAGTAAATCCACAAAGGTGGTGCAACAAATTTTATTTTCCCTTTTGTTAATTGTTCGTGGGTTTCCTTCCACCGGATTGACGAGCAAGGACTAGGGAATACTTGGGAAGGATTTTTTGGTGCGTTTAATCGACGAGACCATTGCCACTCCAAGAGGTTAGTTCACATAAACCCGTAGCAATTCCGCATGCGTAGGATTTATGTGAACCTGCTTATATGCATGATTTGTTGTTGAATTATTATTTGAATTAATATAGGATTAATTCATGCTAGTAATAATTGTTATAATTAAATTTGTATTTAAATATTCATCCCGAATAGATCCGTGCAATTAATTCCCCAACAATCGCATATCGAGCCTCGGTTTTGACTCTGAATTTTAAATTGTAATTTAATTCATTTTTATTAAATTTGAAATTGGATAGTAGAATTGCTAGATCTTTTTTGCAAGTATCCAATTGTCATGGAATTTAATGTGTTTATTTATGCATGCATATAAATTGTGGTTTTTAATTGATTTGTTCGAATTCATTTTTTGCCTAAATGAGAAAATCCACGAGTAGATTAGGATTTGTTTGATTTGATCAATGTAATAGACTAGTCTAGATCTAGTTTATTTATTTTTTGTAAATAAATTATAACCGGATCGAAACGGAGGCGGAGACGAAGAATTAAAGGATAGATCTAGAGCCATCTGTGACGACGCGTGCATCGCGCGCAAAAAGGCGGAGGCATCGCGTACGATCTGAATGTCGCCATGCAGACGGGCACGACTTCTGTGGCATCAGGCGGGATCGGCCCGAGACTGGGCGCCGGATGGGCGACGCTGCGACGGGCGCTGCCATGACCATGACGGCAGCCGGTCGGCGATGTGCTGGCGAAGGCAAAAAGAGGGACGCTGGATCGGCTACGCTGAGATCCACGGGCGAGGCGAAGTCGGCGAGCGCCGCTACGATACACGCTGCCGCGTCGCCGAATTTCTTCTTGCGGCACGCGCGTGCGCCGGGTGCCCGCCGAGTCCGGGTTCGACCAAAGGGCCTCGATGCGGCGTGCATCCTCGGCATGCCTACTTGACGTGGCGTTTCGAGATGGAGTTCTTTTCGAGACGATCGAGTGGGAGAACTTCAAGATGGTGTTTCTTCAAAATCAAGCCAAGAAAAATCAAACCATGACAATTGGATAATTTGTGCTCAATATGTTTATTTTTCTGCTTTGCTTGATTTATTGTTGTGATTTCTTGTGCTTTATTTAATTTGTTTAAATGTGTTTGCGTGAGAATTGCCCAATGAAAAATCTCACCTTTAAAAAAAATTACTAAGTATGTTTAAATAATTAATTGACAATTTTATTCCGGATAATAAAATTGAATTAATTTTGACCTCCATGATTTATTTATTTGTGAATTCTTTTGGAGAAATTCCCCCCAAGGGACGGTCAAAAAATAGCTTTCACATGAATAAATTCCAGATGGATGATTGTGGATTACTACTAGTGGCGACGATGATCCTCCCCACAAGGCTCGTTCAAAACGAAATAATAATTATGTATTTAATCATGGTTATTACTTAGGTATAAAATTGATATGCATATACTTCCCCGAAGTCCCTGTCAATTTTATATTGGTCAAGTGGGAGCCAACTATTAATCTGGATATTAAAGGTTTGCAACTGTTCTTGTTTATAACCTGCTTGAATGTGTTTAAATAATGACCCACCCCACGTGGCTTATTTAAACTGTTTTGAGATGTTGGCTGATGCATGTTCATACTTTTTTTAGATTTTAATATGAAACATGTGATCGAATTTTGTGATATATTTGTGCTTATGCATATTATTATTTATTTCAGTTCATCATGTCGCAACCTTTTAATCCACTGTTCAATATACTTAAAGACAATTTACTTACTGGTGAGAACTTCGTTGATTGGAGTCGTAAACTTACTATTGTCCTCACTGCACAAAGCCATAACTGGGTTCTCACTACACCTAAACCAGAAAAGCCAAAAGATGAGTCAACTAAAACCGGTTAAGAAAAAGAGTATCTTGACCGGGCGTTCCAACGAAATGGCAAAGTGTACCATCTTGGCTTCTATGTCAGATGTGTTGCAACACCAACACCAGAATGTTGAGACCGCTGCAGACATCATGACTAGTCTTAAAGCGATGTTTCAACATCGAACCGTGTGTGGCTCGTCGATCACCATGAGGGACTTGCTCTCTATGAAAATGGTGGAGGAACGCGCGTAGTGAGGCACGTTCTCCGGATGATGGCTCACCTTAACAAACTTGAGGTACTTGGAGTTTGAATCGACGCCGAGACCCAAATCGATTTTGTGCTCCACTCTCTCCGAAAAGTTTTGAGCGATTCGGTGAACTACGGATGAATAATCGAAGTTCTCGATGCGATCTATTGCAAGCTTTGGTCTCGGCAGAGACGATATTGGGGCAAAAGAGTCAAGCCTTGGTGGCAAATTGACCTTCTTCTTCTTCTAGGCCAAGGGGTGGTAGGAACAAGAAAATGGACAAAAGCCACAAGCAAGTGAACTCAAGTGTTGCCAATGGCAAAGAAAAGGTGAAGAGAGGTGGAGGAGTGAGCAAGCCAGCTAAGGAGAAGTGCTTCAACTGCGGTGAAAAAGGACATTGGAGGTCAGCCTGTTCCAAACCCAAAAGGAATGGAAAGAAAGGTAATTCTAACGCACTAGTTGTTGAAACTTGCTTAGCGGCGTATGCCTCCCATTTATGGGTAGTGGATACTGGGATCCATTTGATCATGTTTGTTTCACTTTACGGGGGTTCAAGCGGACCTCGCAACTTAGTGAGAGTGAGATCCTCATCACACCGGGCAATCTTCACGAGTGGCGGTGAAGCGATGGGAGAAGTGCACCTGTCTTTTAAAGACAAAGTTTTAATTTTAAGAGATGTTCTTTACGTTCCGAATTTTAGAAAGAATTTAATTTCAGTTTCTAAACTTTACCTTGATGGATATTCGGTTACTTTTAATAAAGTTATTACCATTTCTCTTTATGATAAATTTATCTGTCATGGAACGTTGTCGAATAATCTCTATACAATTAACTGTGCACACCACTCACGAAATGAATCCTATAACACATCAACTATTTCCGAGAAAAGAAAACGTTCATCAGACGTGAACGAGACACTTCTATGGCATCTAAGATTGGGACATATTAATCCAAAGAGGATCCAAAGGTTGGTGAAAGACGGTTCACTGGAGTTTTTCTAAGTTGAACCAACTCCAACCTGCTAATCATGTTTGGAGGGTAAAATGACCAAGAGGGCATTCAGAGCCAAGGGGAATAGAGCCAAAGAAGTGTTAGAAATCGTTCACACAGACGTATGTGGTCCAATGTCAACCAAAGCAAGGGGAGGTTATGAGTATTTTGTCACTTTTATTGATGACTACTCAAGGTGCGGTTATATTTTCCTTATGAAGCATAAATCGAGACCTTTGAGAAATTCAAAGAATTTAAGGCTCAAGCAGAGAATCATAGGGAAAAAACGTATCAAGTCTCTACGATCCGATCGTGGAAGCGAGTACCTCAGCGATGAGTTTTGAACTACTTGTCCGATAAAGGGATTGTATCGAAATAAATCGCACCGGAACCCCTCAACAAAAGCGGGGGTTGCGAGCGAAAAAAAACACTCTTTTGGAAATGGTTAGATCTATGATGAGTTATCGCGGATCTTCCCAAGTCGTTTGGGGGTCATGCCTTGGAAACAACGGCCTACATTACGAACTTGGTGCCATCCAAATCGGTTCCCAAAACTCCCAAAGAATTGTAGGCGAGTATGAAAGCCCGGTTTAGAGACACATGAAAATTTGGGGGTGTCCGGCCTCGTGTTGGACAAAAGAAAAGTTGAAAAATTGGATCCTCGATCGAGAATTAAGGTTGTTTGTAGGATACCCCGAGGAACAAAAGGTGTATGTTCTATGGTCCCGAAGATCAAAAGGTGGTAATAAGTACTGTTGGGATTATATTGAAAAGTATGCTTTTTACTTTGTATAATCGAAAACCAATTTTCGGACTTATTCTTGAAATAAATTGTTTATCATCGATGCTTTAAATATGATTGAATGTTATATATATTTCTTTGCATAAACTGTTCAATAATTCATGACGTGTTACATCAGTAGTTAATTTAGTGATACCGGATCACGAAGATTAAATTAACGATCCGCATAACTATAAATCGCCCATTCACGACCTAGATGGAAATGAACAACCATCGCGAAAGGTTGAGGTGTAAGGCTCGGATTGGTTTGTCTTGACCAAGAGATTACACTAGTGCATGGTGATCTTGTTGAATAGGACCTCTGAGGAGGATAAATTCTTGAGGCCGAACAAGGAAGAATTAGACCTCGATGGTTCGTTGTTTCTTAATCTTCGTCCCTTAAATAGGATCACGTGGGATTGATAATTATTGCTTTGACTTATCATGGGTAGCGAATCAGAGAGATTCAATACTTTTTATCTTGGGCAATATTATCGGTCACATGTGATTGCTAAGATTTAATATGAAGAATCGTGTGCAAGTACGCTTGCTTGATTTTCCCCCTTGGGAGGTTCATAAGTTTTATCATACCAAATCTTGCAAGTGGAATTAGTTTCTGGTATGGATAATAATGTTGAACCGTTCCTCGACCAAGGACAAAAGATATTAATTAACGGAAAGTTATTTCAGTGGCTTGAATTAATTGATGGGCTAGATAATCTTAAACACGGGAAATAATGACCGGGAGCCATATTGACTGTAATATGGGTTAAGATGGATGGTGCAATACTAATTATGTAGTGAGATTAATTAATATTTATGGGCTTGAATTATATTGTGGCTCAATATTAGATATTCAAGATCCATTAGAAGGTCCAATCTTAATTCTCCTAAAGGCCCCCTGAGTAGCCCAACAAATAGTCCAATAACTGAAAAAGGTGATTAAAATAAAATAAATATTGTTGCTTAATTTTTCCTCTAATTTTCGAAATTTATGGATAAAAGAGGGAGAAAGATTTTCTTTGAATTTTGTTATGGAATAAAGATATGTATTCTTGGAATACAAGATTATCTCATTAAATTCAAGAAATCTCCCACTTGGTTATCTATATGGAATTTTCGAAATTTTTGAGAATAATAGGCAAGAAAGATTTTCTTGATTTTCTTGAAAAGATATTATGGAAGATATGTATTTCTTGAAATACAAGAATATCTCATAAATTCAAGAAGATCCAAATCTTGGATTCTTGCAAGACATTATTTTCGAAAAATACCATAGCAAATAGAGAAGGTGGGATTTTGTGAAATATTATAATTATGGGAAAAAGAATATAGGAGATATATTCAAGATTTCTTGGTGACCAAGAAAAGTCTTTTCCCACATTGATTTTGGACCCAAAATTTCGACCACCTCCTATCTATAAATAGGGGATGATTAGTTCATTCCCAAGAACAATTCCATGTGCTGGAAAAATTAGCAAATCCACAAAGGTGGTGCAACAAAGTTTATTTTTTCCTTTTGTTAATTGTTCGACAAGTGTCCTTCCACCGGATAGTTGAGCAAGGGCTAAGGGAATACTTGGGAAGTCCTTTTGGTTAGTCCGTCCGACCCAAAGTCACCGCCGTCCCGAGAGGGTATGCGTTCACGTAAACCCGCAGATTCCGCATGCGTAGGTTTTACGTGGCTTTTATATGCATGATATGTTGTTGCAATTATTATTTGAATTAATATAGGATTAATTCATGCTAGTAATAATTAATGAATTAAATTTGTATTTAAATATTCACCCCGAATAGATCTGTGCAACCTATTTCCCAACAGTACCCACTTTAGATTTTTGGAAGAAGACTATATGAACAAAAGAAGACCCAGAAGTGAGATTACCTTAAATGAGCTAAGGGGGCTAACCTCGGTCTTCAATCGCATACAAGATGACATACCAAACGACACACTTACACAACCGAACCTCGTCAGAAGTGGGAGGGTTGTGAGACGATCCGAGAGATTCATGGGGATAGGAGAGTCCTCGGACTTGATTCCCGACAAGACGAATCGAGACCCATGGACATATGACGAGGCAATCCAAGACAAGGATGCAGTTTCTTGGCAAACAACAATGAAAGCCGAAATGGGTTCTATGGATCATAACAGAGTGTGGGAGCTAGTCGAACCACTTAATGGGGTCAAACCCATTGGTTGCAAGTGGGTATACAAGATAAAAAGAGGACCGGACGGGAAGGTGGAAACCTTCAAGGCAAGGCTTGTGGCAAAAGGTTATACTCAGAAAGAAGGGATCGACTATGAGGAAACTTTTTTGCCTGTAGCAATGCTCAAGTCCATCAGAATTCTCTTGTCGATTGCTGTGCATCTCGACTTTGAAATCTGGAAAATGGATGTCAAGACGACTTTCCTTAATGGAAGTCTTGATGAAGAAATCTATATGCAACAACCCCAAGGCTTCATTGAAAAAGGCCAAGAACAACTAGTTTGTAAGCTCATGAAGTCCATTTACGGACTCAAACAGGCATCCAGAGCTTGGAACCAATGTTTTGATCATGTTATAAAGTCTTATGGGTTTGATCAAAACGAGTTCGAAAGTTGTGTGTACAAAAAGCTGTTGGGATTATACTAGAAAGTATGCTTTTTACATTGTATAATCTAAACTGAATTTCGGACTTATTTACTGAAATAAATTGTTTATCACTGATGCTTTAAATATTATCGAATGTTACATATATTTACTGCATAACTGTTCAATAATTCGTACGTGTTACATTGTAGTTAATTTAGTGATACCAGATCACAGAAGATTAAATTATCAGTCCCTTGTAACTAAAAGTACGCCATTCACGATCTAGATGGAAATGAACAACCCATCGTGAAAGGTTGAAGTGTAAGGCTCAGATTGTCTTGTCTTGACCAAGAGATTACACTAGTGCTTGACTGATGCACTGAATAGGACCTACAGGAGGATAAATTCTTCAGAACTGAACAAGGAAGAATTAGACCTCAGTGGTTCGTTATTTCTTAATCTTCGTTCCTTAAATAGGATCACGTGGGATTGGTAACTATTGCTTTGACTTATCATGGGTAGCGAATCAATGAGATTCAATACTTTTTATCTTGGGCAATATTATTAGCCACATGTGATTGCTAAGATTTAATACGAAGAATCGTGTGCAAGTACGCTTGTTTGATTTGCCCCCTTGGGAGGTTCATAAGCTTTATCATACCAAATCTTGCAAGTGGAATTAGTTTCCGGTATGGATAATAATGTTGAACCGTTCCTTGACCAAGGACAAAAGATATTAATTAATGGAAAGCTATTTCAATGGCTTGAATTAATTAATGGGCTAGATAATCTTAAACATGGGAAATAATAACCGGGAGCCATATTGACTATAATATGGGTTAAGATGGATAGTGCAATATTAATTATGTAGTGGGATTAATTAATATTTATGGGCTTGAATAATATTGTGGCTCAATATTAGATATTCAAGGTCCATTAGAAGGTCCAATCTTAATTCTCCTAAAGTCCCCCTGAGTAGCCCAACATATAGTCCAATAACTGAAAAGGTGATTAAAATAAAATAAATATTGTTGCTTATTTTTCCTATTAATTTTTCAAAAATTATAGATATGTTGGGAGAAAGGTTTTCTTTGAATTTTGTTATGGAATGAAGATATGTATTCTTGGAATACAAGATTATCTCATTAAATTCAAGAAATCTCTCACTTGATTATCTATAATAGGAATTTCGAAATATTTGAAAATAAAGGGCAAGAAAGATTTTCTTGATTTTCTTGAAAAGATATTATGGAAGATATGTATTTCTTGAAATACAAGAATATCTCATAAATTCAAGAAGATCCAAATCTTGGATTCTTGAACCCTTATATTTTCAAAAATTACCATAAAGATAGAGTAGGTGGGATTTTGTGGAATATTATAATTATGGGAAAAAGAATATAGGAGATATATTCAAGATTTCTTGGAGATCAAGAAAAGATTTTTCCACATTATTTTTGGGCACAAAATTCGACCACCTGGTCTCTATAAATAGGGGATGATTATTTCATTCCCAAGTACAATTCCATGTGCTGGAAAAATTAGTAAATCCACAAAGGTTGTGCAACATAATTTATTTTCATTTTGTTAAATTGGTCACAAGAGTCCTTCCACCGGATAGTCGAACGAGGGCTAAGGGAATACTTGGGAAGTTCTTTTGGTTAGTCTAATCTGCCAGATTACTGCCATCCCAAGAGGTACGTTCACATAAACTCGTAGAATTCCGAATGCGTAGGCTTTACGTGAATTATTATATGCATGATATGTTGTTGGATTATTATTTGAATTAATATAGGATTAATTCATGCTAGTAATAATTATAAGAATTAAATTTGTATTTAAATATTCACCCCGAATAGATCTGTGCAACTTATTCCCCAACAATCGCATCGAGCCACGGTTTAGACTCAATTTTTTAAATTGTAATTTAATTAAATGGACATTAAATTTGAAATTGGATAGTAGAATTGCTAGATCTGTTTTGCAGGTATCCAATTGTCATGGAATTTAATGTGTTTATTTATGCATGCATATAAGTTGTGGTTTTTAATTTGATTCGTTCGGATTCGTTTTGCCTCGTGAGAAAATCCACGAGTAGATTAGAATTTGTTTGATTTGATCAATGTAATAGACTACTCTGAATTCAGGTTTATTTTTTATTTTTGTAACAAATTGTAACCCGACCGAGAAACGGCGGACGAGACGAAGAATGAAGAAATCCGTAACCCGGCGTAGGTGGCGTGGCGTCACAAATGGTTGGGAGGCACGCTACGACACCTGGTCATCGCCGCCAGCACGACGCAGCCGGGCGACGCTAGTGGCCGAAGGCCAAGACGAGATTTCGTCACAGACGGGCGGGCGCTAGTGCTGCGATGCAAAGACCGCAGCGAGCGATCAGCGGACGGAGGCAGATAAGCATCGGGCGCGAGGGACATGCGCGCTGGGTGCCGTACCGCGACGGCCACCATGAAGGCTGCTGCCGCCGAGGCGTAAGCCGAAAGGGCGCGGCGACACCGCCGAGACGAATCGCCGCCGGGTCGGTCGATGCGCGGTATCCCGCCATGAAGCCGCTATATGGCGTTTCGAGAGACGGAGTATTTTTTTGAGACGATCGAGTGGGAGAAATTCAAGACGGTGTTTCTTCAAGATCAAGCCAACAAAAATCAAACCATGACAATTGGATAATTTGTGCCCAATATATTTATTTTGTGCTATCTTATGCTTTATTTAATTTGTTTAAATGTGTTGAGAGTTGCCCAATGAAAAATCTCACCTTCAAAATTACTAAGTATGTTTAAATAATTAATTGACAATTTTATTCCGGATAATAAAATTGAATTAATTTTGACCTCCATGATTTATTTATTTGTGAATTCTTTTGGAGAAATTCCCCCCACGGGACGGTCAAAAGATAACTTTCACATGAATGAATTCCAAATGGATGATTGTGGGTTATTACTAGTGGCGACGATGACCCTTCCCACGAGGCTCGTTCAAAGTGAAATAATAATCCTGTATTTAATCATGGTTATTACTTAGGTATAAAATTGATATGCATATACTTCCCCGAAGTCCCTGTCAATTTTATATTGGTCAAGTGGGAGCCAACTATTAATCTGGATATTAAAGGTTTATAAATCGTCTTGTTTGTAACTTTTAAATGTGTTTAAATAATGACCCACCCCACGTGGCTTATTTAAACTGTTTTGAGATGTTGGCTGATGCATGTTCATATTTTTTTGAGATTTTCATATGATGCATGTGATCGAACCTTGTGATATATTTGTGCTTATGCATATTATTGTTTATTTCAGTTCATCATGTCGCAACCTTTTAATCCACTGTTATATACACTCAAAGAACACCAATTAACTGGAGAAAACTATAATGTTTGGAAACGAAATATGAGCTTTGTCCTACCTGCACAAAAACATTATTGGATTCTTGATGTACCCAAGCCACGAAAGCCTACTGATGAATCACCTGATGCGGAAATTATGCAAAGTCTTGAAGAAATGTTTTTAACAAAAGATCGCATGATCAATCAGTTTAAAAATGAAGACGTGGCTAGGCTAAAGATGGCTGAGGGAACACCTGTAAGGGAGCATGTTCTCAGAGTCAAACACCATTTTCAAAAACTGGCTTATCTCGGAACTAAGTATTGTGATGAGGCCCAAATCGAATTTCTGTTGCTAACTCTGCCAAGGAGCTTCGATGGATTTTACTGTAGTTTTGTGATGAGTGATCACATGTTTACTATGGATATCTTACAAGAAGCCTTGGAGAAAGTAGAGAAGCATTTAGGAAAGAAAGACGAAGCATTGGTGACCAAAAGTCTTTTCTCGAGATATAGGCCAGTGGAAGGCAAGTCTCAAGAAAAGGAAAGTGGTCAGAACCAACGCAAACTCATCACTAAGAAAAGTGAAAAAAAACGGTTAGTTTGTTTGGTGTCAAGAAAGAACCAAAAGGAATATGTTTTAATTCTTTGGGAGAAAAGGACATTGGAGGTCGACTTTTCCAATCCCAAAGGAGAGAAAAAGAAAGGTAATTCTCACGCACTAGTTGTTGAAACTTTTTTAGCGGCGTATGCCTCCCATTTATGGGTGGTGGATACGGAATCCACTGATCATGTTTGTTTCACATTACAGGGGTTCAAGCGGACCCGGCAACTAAGTGGAAGTGAGGTCCTCATCACACTGGGCGATGCTACGAGAGTGGCAGCTGAAGCAGTGGGAGAAGTACACCTGTCTTTTGAAGACAGAGTTTTAATTTTAAGAGATGTTCTTTACGTTCCGGATTTTAGAAAGAATTTGATTTCAGTTTCTAAAATTTTTATGATGGATATTCGGTTACTTTTAATAAAGTTGTTACCATTTATCTTTTTGATAAATTTATCTGTCATGGAACGTTATCGAATAATCTTTATACAATTAACTGTGCACACCACTCACGAAATGCATCCTATAACACATCAATCATTTTCGAGAAAAACAAAAACATTCATCGACGCGTGAACGAGACACTTCTTTGGCATCTAAGATTGGGTCATATAAATCCAAAGAGGATCCAAAGGTTGGTGAAAGACGGTTCACTGGAGTTTCTCCAAGTTGAACCAATTCCAACCTGCGAATCATGTTTGGAGGGTAAAATGACCAAGAGGGCATTTGGAACCAAGGGGAATAGGGCCAAAAAAGTGTTAGAGGTCGTTCACACAGATGTATGTGGTCCAATGTCAACCAAAGCAAGAGGAGGTTATGAGTATTTTGTCACTTTTATTGATGATTACTCAAGGTACGGTTACATTTTCCTTATGAAACATAAATCTGAGACGATATACCAAACGACACATTTTCACAACCGGAGCCTCGTCGTAGTGGGAGGATTGTAAGGCAGCCCGAGAGATTCATGGGAATAGGAGAGTCCTCGAACTTGATTCCCGGACAAGACGAATCAGACCCATGGACATATGACGAAGCACTCCAAGATAAGGATGCAGATTCTTGGCAAAACAAAGAATGAAAGTTCAAATGGGTTACGTGTTTCATAACAGAGTGTGGGAGCTAGTCGAACCACTTAATGGGGTCAAACCCATTGGTTGCAAGTGGGTGTACAAGAGAAAAAGAGGACCGGACGGGACGGTTGAAACCTTTAAAGCAAGACTAGTGGCAAAAGGTTATACTCAGAAAGAAGGGATCGATTATGAGGAAACTTTTTCGCCAGTAGCCATGCTTAAGTCTATCTGTATTCTCTTATCGATTCTTTGCACATTTCGACTTTGAAATCTGGCAAATGGATGTCAAGATGACTTTCATTAACGGAAGTCTTAATGAAGAGATCTATATCTGATAACCCCAAGGCTTCATTGAAAAAGGCCAAGAACACCTAGTTTGTAAGCTCATGAAGTCCATTTACGGACTCAAACAGGCATGCAGAGCTTGGAACCAATGTTTTGATCATGTTATAAAGTCTTATGGGTTCGATCAAAACGAGTTTGAAAGTTGTGTGTACAAAAAGCGTGTCAGAACTGCATTGGTATTCTTAGTACTATACGTAGATGATATTCTGATCATCGGGAACGATGTAAAGGTGTTATCAGACGTAAGGGCATGGCTTTCAAAATAGTTGAAGCCGGACACATCCTTGGGATCAAGATCACTCGAGATCTCAAGAAAATGATGATCGGCTTATCGCAAGCTTCATACATAGACACTGTCTTGAAACGCTTCAGCATGCAAGATTCCAAGAAAGGCTTCGTACCTTTCAGACATGGAATCCATCTATCCAAGAAAATGTCCCCTAAGACGCAAAAGGAGATAGATGACATGAAAGGCATTCCTTATGCTTCGGCTGTCGGAAGCCTTATGTATGCAATGATGTGCACGAGACCGGATATCTGCTTTGCCGTAGGCATGGTGGCAAGATATCAAAGTAACCCCGGGAAAGAGCATTGGACGGCAGTTAAAATATTCTGAAGTATCTGAAAAGAACTCGGGATAGAATGTTGTTTTATCAGCAGATGGTCCTATCCCCATCGGCTACACGGACTCGGATTTCCAATCTGACATAGACTCCAGAAAATCTACCTCCGGTAGTGTGTTTTGCATGGGGGGAGGAGCCGTGACATGGAGAAGCGTCAAGCAGAAATGCGTCGCAGATTCTACCATGTAAGCCGAATATGTAGCTGCTTGCGAGGCAGCGAAAGAAGCGGTTTGGCTCAAGCACTTCCTAGTGGACTTAGATGTGGTTCCAAATTTGCCTAGCAGAATCACTGTTTATTGTGACAATGCCGGAGCAGTTGTAAATTCAAGGAAACCAAGAGCCCACAAAGCCAGCAAACACATTGAAAGGAAATACCATCTTATACGAGATATCGTTAAGAGAGGAGATATAGATGTGGCAAAGATAGCGTCTGAGGATAACCTAGCAGATCCATTCACAAAGAGTCTGCCTCTGAATACATTCGAGAGACATGTGGAAGGAATGGGTGTCAAGACCGTTGCCAATCTGCTTTGAGTATAAGTGGGAGAAATTATTAGGTTCATGTAGGTGACATTAGATGTCACAGACTACAAGAGACATGTTGTAGTATACTTAAAAGCAGACTTTGAGTATAAGTGGGAGATTGTTGGGATTATACTAGAAAGTATGTTTTTTACTTTGTATAATCTAAACTGAATTTCGGACTTATTTACTGAAATAAATTGTTTATCACTGATGCTTTAAATATTATCGAATGTTACATATATTTACTGCATAACTGTTCAATAATTTGTACGTGTTACATTGTAGTTAATTTAGTGATACCAGATCATAGAAGATTAAATTAACAGTCCATTGTAACTAAAAGTACTCCATTCACGAACTAGATGGAAATGAACAACCCATCGTGAAAGGTTGAAGTGTAAGGCTCAGATTGGTTTGTCTTGACCAAGAGATTACACTAGTGCATGACTGATGCACTGAATAGGACCTACAGGAGGGTAAATTCTTCAGAACTGAACAAGGAAGAATTAGACCTCAGTGGTTCGTTATTTCTTAATCTTCGTTCCTTAAGTAGGATCACGTGGGATTGGTAACTATTGCTTTGACTTATCATGGGTAGCGAATCAATGAGATTCAATACTTTTTATCTTGGGCAATATTATTAGTCACATGTGATTGCTAAGATTTAATACGAAGAATCGTGTGCAAGTACGCTTGTTTGATTTGCCCCCTTGGGAGGTTCATAAGATTTATCATACCAAATCTTGCAAGTGGAATTAGTTTCCGGTATGGATAATAATGTTGAACCGTTCCTTGACCAAGGACAAAAGATATTAATTAATGGAAAGCTATTTCAGTGGCTTGAATTAATTAATGGGCTAGATAATCTTAAACATGAGAAATAATAACCGGGAGCCATATTGACTGTAATATGGGTTAAGATTGATAGTGCAATATTAATTATGTAGTGGGATTAATTAATATTTATGGGCTTGAATAATATTGTGGCTCAATATTAGATATTCAAGGTCCATTAGAAGGTCCAATCTTAATTCTCCTAAAGGCCCCCTGAGTAGCCCAACATATAGTCCAATAATTGAAAAGGTGATTAAAATAAAATAAATATTGTTGCTTATTTTTCCTATTAATTTTTCGAAAATTATAGATATGTTGGGAGAAAGATTTTCTTTGAATTTTGTTATGGAATGAAGATATGTATTCTTGGAATACAAGATTATCTCATTAAATTCAAGAAATCTCCCACTTGATTATCTATAATAGGAATTTCGAAATATTTGAAATTAAAGGGCAAGAAATATTTTCTTGATTTTCTTGAAAAGATATTATGGAAGATATGTATTTCTTGAAATACAAGAATATCTCATAAATTCAAGAAGATCCAAATCTTGGATTCTTGAACCCTTACATTTTCGAAAATTACCATAAAGATAGAGTAGGTGGGATTTTGTGGAATATTATAATTATGGGAAAAAAATATAGGATATATATTCAAGATTTTTAGGAGATCAAGAAAAGATTTTTCCACATTATTTTTGGGCACAAAATTCGACCACCTGGTCTCTATAAATAGGGGATGATTATTTCATTCCCAAGTATAATTCCATGTGCTGGAAAAATTAGTAAATCCACAAAGGTGGTGCAACATAATTTATTTTCCTTTTGTTAAATCGTTCACAAGAGTCCTTCCACCGGATAGTCGAACGAGGGCTAAGGGAATACTTGGGAAGTTCTTTTGGTTAGTCTAATCTGCCAGATCACTGTCATCCCAAGAGGTACGTTCACGTAAACTTATAGAATTCCGCATGCGTAGGCTTTACGTGAATTATTATATGCATGATATGTTGTTGGATTATTATTTGAATTAATATAGGATTAATTCATGCTAGTAATAATTATAAGAATTAAATTTGTATTTAAATATTCACCCCGAATAGATCTGTGCAACTTATTCCCCAACTAAAGCGTGTCGGAACTGCATTGGTATTCTTAGTACTATACGTAGATGACATTCTGATCATCGGGAACGATGTAAAAGTGTTATCAGACGTAAGGGCATGGCTTTCAAAAAAGTTTGATATGAAGGACTTAGGGGAAGCCGGACACATCCTTGGGATCAAGATCACTCGAGATCGCAAGAAAATGATGATAGGCTTATCGCAAGCTTCATACATAGACACTGTCTTGAAACGATTCAGCATGCAGTATTCCAAGAAAGGTTTCGTACCTTTCAGACATGGAATCCATCTATCCAAGGAAATGTGCCCTAAGACACAAAAGGAGATAGATGACATGAAAGACATTCCTTATGCTTCGGATGTCGGAAGCCTTATGTATGCAATGTTGTGCACTAGACCGGATATCTGCTTTGCCGTTGGCATGGTGGCAAGATATCAAAGTAACCCGGGGAAAGAAAATTGGACGGCAGTTAAAAACATTCTGAAGTATCTGAAAAGAACTCGAGATAGAATGTTGATTTATCAGTCAGATAGTCTAATCCCCATCGGCTACACGGACTCGGATTTCCAATCAGACTTAGATTCCAGAAAATTTACATCCGGTAGTGTGTTTTGCATGGGGGGAGGAGCCATGACATGGAGAAGCGTTAAGCAGAAATGCATCGCAGATTCTACCATGGAAGCCGAATATGTAGCTGCTTGCGAGGCAGCGAAAGAAGCGGTTTGGCTCAAGCACTTCCTAGTGGACTTAGATGTGGTTCCAAATTTGCCTAGCAGAATCACTGTTTATTGTGACAATGCCGGAGCAGTTGTAAATTCAAGGAAACCAAGAGCCCACAAAGCCAGCAAACACATTGAAAGGAAATACCATCTTATACGAGATATCGTTAAGAGAGGAGATATAGATGTGGCAAAGATAGCGTCTGAGGATAACCTAGCAGATCCATTCACAAAGAGTCTGCCTCTGAATACATTCGAGAGACATGTGGAAGGAATGGGTGTCAAGACCGTTGCCAATCTGCTTTGAGTATAAGTGGGAGAAATTATTAGGTTCATGTAGGTGACATTAGATGTCACAGACTACAAGAGACATGTTGTAGTATACTTAAAAGCAGACTTTGAGTATAAGTGGGAGATTGTTGGGATTATACTAGAAAGTATGTTTTTTACTTTGTATAATCTAAACTGAATTTCGGACTTATTTACTGAAATAAATTGTTTATCACTGATGCTTTAAATATTATCGAATGTTACATATATTTACTGCATAACTGTTCAATAATTTGTACGTGTTACATTGTAGTTAATTTAGTGATACCAGATCATAGAAGATTAAATTAACAGTCCATTGTAACTAAAAGTACTCCATTCACGAACTAGATGGAAATGAACAACCCATCGTGAAAGGTTGAAGTGTAAGGCTCAGATTGGTTTGTCTTGACCAAGAGATTACACTAGTGCATGACTGATGCACTGAATAGGACCTACAGGAGGGTAAATTCTTCAGAACTGAACAAGGAAGAATTAGACCTCAGTGGTTCGTTATTTCTTAATCTTCGTTCCTTAAGTAGGATCACGTGGGATTGGTAACTATTGCTTTGACTTATCATGGGTAGCGAATCAATGAGATTCAATACTTTTTATCTTGGGCAATATTATTAGTCACATGTGATTGCTAAGATTTAATACGAAGAATCGTGTGCAAGTACGCTTGTTTGATTTGCCCCCTTGGGAGGTTAATAAGATTTATCATACCAAATCTTGCAAGTGGAATTAGTTTCCGGTATGGATAATAATGTTGAACCGTTCCTTGACCAAGGACAAAAGATATTAATTAATGGAAAGCTATTTCAGTGGCTTGAATTAATTAATGGGCTAGATAATCTTAAACATGAGAAATAATAACCGGGAGCCATATTGACTGTAATATGGGTTAAGATTGATAGTGCAATATTAATTATGTAGTGGGATTAATTAATATTTATGGGCTTGAATAATATTGTGGCTCAATATTAGATATTCAAGGTCCATTAGAAGGTCCAATCTTAATTCTCCTAAAGGCCCCCTGAGTAGCCCAACATATAGTCCAATAATTGAAAAGGTGATTAAAATAAAATAAATATTGTTGCTTATTTTTCCTATTAATTTTTCGAAAATTATAGATATGTTGGGAGAAAGATTTTCTTTGAATTTTGTTATGGAATGAAGATATGTATTCTTGGAATACAAGATTATCTCATTAAATTCAAGAAATCTCCCACTTGGTTATTTACTATGTAAATTTTGAAATTTTTGAAATAAAAGGGAAAGAAAGATTTTCTTGATTTTCTTGAAAAGATATTATGGAAGATATGTATTTCTTGAAATACAAGTATATCTCATAAATTCAAGAAGATCCAAATCTTGGTTTTCTTTATCCTATTTTTTCGAAAATTGCCATAACAAAAGAGAGTGGGATTTTTATGAATATTTTAATTATGGAGAAAAGAATATATGAGATATATTCAAGATTTCTTGGAGATCAAGAAAAGATTTTTTCCTCCCTATTCCATGTGCAAAAATCGGCCAACACCCTCTATATATAGGGGATGAATGTTTCATTCCCAAGTACAATTCCATGTGCTGGAAAAATTAGTAAATCCACAAAGGTGGTGCAACAAATTTTATTTTCTCTTTTGTTAATTGTTCGCGGGTTTCCTTCCACCGGATTGACGAGCAAGGACTAGGGAATACTTGGGAAGGCTTTTTTGGTGTGTTTAATCGACGACACCATTGCCACTCCAAGAGGTTAGTTCACGTAAGCACGTAGCAATTCCGCATGCGTAGGATTTATGTGAACTGTTTATATGCATGATTTGTTGTTGAATTATTATTTGAATTAGATTAATTCATGCTAGTAATAATTGTTAGAATTAAATTTGTATTTAAATATTCATCCCGAATAGATCCGTGCAATTAATTCCCCAACAAGTGTGCGACCTGCGAGGTTCATCCAGGTCGCATACTCGTGCTTGGCGTGCCTTTATTTCCACCTTTTCGGCGAGGTGTTATACTTGTGCAAAATTTGATCTGGTCCTCCTCTACTTCTTTCTAGGCCGGGCCCGATCTCGCGCTATATGCCCACAACAATAGCCCCTAGCTCATTCGCCTATGTCTGCCAAGGGGGATGAGCTAACTCTTCGGTACCACCTCGATCCTGGCGCGCGAGGTCGCAAAGCTTCTGGGGTACGCGTGTCTATTGCCTCGGGACTGAGTGTGATGATGGCAGCTCACCTCGACTGTCGTGCCTACTGAGACTAGGCAATGATGGCGCGTGAGCTACACGCGCAGGATACGAAAGATCGTGGGCCAGCCCACGCGCTCCTAATTTATTCTATAAATACGTCTCTCTTCTCCTCATTTCATTTTTCTCTCTTTGCATTCTCGAAATCCGCCGTGTTGCTCAGGCCATCTTCTCGATCTCGATCCAGGCGGTGTCTTGCTCAAGGTAAACCCTCCACTCTTCTTTCTTTCTTCTCATTCTGTCTTTATCTCATGGATTCTGGGGATCGGATCTCCTCGTGGAGTGTGGCCGGGAGCTCTGCTCTGGATGTGATGCCTAGTCGGCGACGAGCCCACCAGGGGAAGGGGCTGTCTCTGATAGACATCTCCTATAAGACGGTGAGTGAAGTCCCGTTGGAAATCCGCGGGGAGGTCATGTCTAAACGGCGCTGTCTCCAGAAAAAGGGGAGCAAATCGCCCGTGCGGATAGAGAGATCCGTCGAGCCGGAAACTGAATTTGTGGAGTTGGCGGGAGATAATGTAAGCGACCCTTCGACTGGGTCCCTTGATTCGACTGAATTCCATTTTTTGTCGGACGAGGTCGTTCCCGAGGTACCCAGTTCGGACGATGAGGTCGACGAAGTAGACCGGAGGTTGAGGTTACAAGAATCTGTGCCTCGCGGACCTCGCGATGTGGTTCCGAGGTCGACCCGAGCTTGCGGAGAGAGCGACTTCACAGCGCAAGATGTGGATAGTTGGGTGACCGAGGCCGATCTTTTCTTGCGGAGAGAAAAATTTCAAGTCCCCAGCGATGTCCATTTCTGGGTCCCGGGACACGAAATCGACTATGCCGGCCAGGTTCCGGACGGGTGTGTAGCTATGAATTACGATACCATGAAATCCAGACTTCGCTTTCCGCTCCACCCCGTGATCTCGCAACTGTTGCAATTCTGGGGTCTGGCTCCAACTCAGATTACTCCGAATTGGTGGAGCACGATTTTTGGGATCTTGTCGATGTTCAGCCGGATTCAACCCTGAGCTTTCCCCTCAGTTAAGGAGGTCAACTCTCTGATCTCGCTCGCGAAATGGGGGAAGGATCCGGGTTACTATTATGTGAAGGCCCGACCTCATATGAAAGTGATCGAGGACCTGCCGAACAAAGTCCAAGACTAGAAGGAGAAATAGTGGATCATTGGTGGGGCTTGGCAGAGTCCCGTGTTCTCTTTGGGGAGTCTCGGTTACCTCGAGATACCCCGCAATTATGTCACCTTCAAACGTAAGACCTTTTTCATTTCGCTCTTTCCATAGTACTGATTTAACTTTTCTTTTTTCTCGCAGCTCCGAAGTCCTCCAAAATCTCCGAACTCTCGTGTCCTTTTCTGACCCGGCTGATACAAGTCTATCTCATCGACCCCGACGAGCGATCTCTTTTAGAGCTGTAGAGGTTGAAGTGTCCCCGCTCTTCGCTGTCCGTGGATCTCCCTGGTAAGCGAAGTGGGTTTTGATCCGATCATTTTTAATAATCAGTTGTAGCTCGCAGTTCTTTTTTGTTCTCCTCTTATATCTTCCTTATGTTC
Source organism: Stenogyne calaminthoides (assembly GCA_037126765.1). Taxonomy (NCBI): domain Eukaryota; kingdom Viridiplantae; phylum Streptophyta; class Magnoliopsida; order Lamiales; family Lamiaceae; genus Stenogyne; species Stenogyne calaminthoides. Next base: position 2,580,132 of record JBBCBC010000002.1, read on the forward strand.
CAGTAACCTTCATCGAGCCCATTCGGTTTGTTTTTAAGAAAGCCCTCGAAGCCATGGACAATCTGAATGCTGAGGAGCTTCGCATGAAAGTTGCCCGGACCTTGGAACTCTCGAGGCAGAAAAACGAGAAGAAAAAGAAAGGGCAGGCTCAAAAAGATGCTATGGGCGAGAAAGAGGAGGTCGCCGGGACCCAGAGGATGAAAACAAAAAACCCCGGCCCGCCAAGAGGTCAAAAAGGCCCGGATGCTGACAGCCGGGTGGCGGGGGGGAGCTCGCCCAGGCACGCTCGACCTTCCGTCGATATGGAAGCGCTCCGGAACTTGCCGAGCAGGAGGATAGTGGCCTTTGGGTCCTGGGGAAATTCGGACACTGTCTTTGAGCTGACGAGCCGCCGAGATTGCGAGGCGGAGGACGAGACTTTCCTGGGTTGGAACCCCGAATACCGCAAGAGGTGACCTCCAGAGTCCGACTTCGTTGACTCGCTTTTCGTGTGAATTTATGTGGATACTCATCTCGTGTAATGTTGTTATTTTGCAGGTACAAGTTGGATGACGAGGTCTTTCTTGGTGAATCCACCCGCAACTACTTGTGGTCGCGGAATCTCGCGGGCAATGATGTTCAGCCCCCCTACCTCCGATGCATCGCCAATGACTCCGCCAAGTCCTGGACCATGACCCTTCACGAGGAGGCCGAAACCCAGCATTTCTCCGAGAACATGACCTCGGGGGTGGCCCACTTGTGCCGTTCTTTGGCTTTCTTCGAAAAAAGCCAGGAACAGTATGATAAGGCAAAACTCCAGGCGCAGCATGCTGAGGCTGCCTGTGTACGAATGCAGACGGACTTGGAGAGGCAAATGAAAGATCGGGAGTCCGCCATTTCCGCCAAGGTCGCAGCCGAGAGAGGGACGACATGGAGAAAAAGATCCAGACGATGCAGAAAGACCTCAACCTCCGAGTTTAGAAAGAGAAGGTGAGTCTGGATAAGATCTCCAAGCTAGAGCATCGGGTCCGAGTCCTAGAGGCCGCCTCCGAGCAAGTCCCTGCCACCATCATCCTGGAGAGGAATCACGCCTCGAACATTGCCTACATTCATTCATATGCCAATGTTGTTCGGGCTGTCCACAGGGCGGGTGACCTCGCGGGTACCCAGATGGTGGTTAAAGAGGGGCTGGTCAACTACATGCGCAACAACCCGGTCCGTGAGAGGGAAGATCTTCCGATCAAGGACCTCGCTAGCTTTGGTGTTGACTTAAGCTTTCTCCCACCCAGCGCTAACCTTTATGACCCGAACGAGCTTCTCGGGCTTCTAGACTTGGAGGACAGCGAGGATGGCGGGGCTGTTGACGAGTTGGTGGAGGAGGCTGGGAGAGCGGGGGGTTCTGTTGGCATTGAGATCCCCGAGGTCGAACTGTTGGGATTATACTGGAAAGTATGCTTTTACTTTGTATAATCAAAACTGAATTTCGGACTTATTTGCTAAAATAAATTGTTTATCACTGATGCTTTAAATATTATCGAATGTTACATATATTTACTGCATAACTGTTCAAATCGTACGTGTTACATTGTAGTTAATTTAGTGATATCAGATCACAGAAGATTAAATTAACAGTCCCTTGTAACTAAAAGTACGACATTCACGACCTAGATGAAAATGAACAACCCATTCGTGAAAGGTTGAAGTGTAAGGCTCAGATTGACTTGTCTTGACCAAGAGATTACACTAGTGCATGACTGATGCACTGAATAGGACCTAATGGAGGATAAATTCTTCAGGACTGAACAAGGAAGAATTAGACCTCAGTGGTTCGTTATTTCTTAATCTTCGTTCTTTAAATAGGATCACGTGTGATTGGTAACTATTGCTTTGACTTATCATGGGTAGCGAATCAACGAGATTCAATACTTTTTATCTTGGGCAATATTATTGGTCACATGTGATTGCTAAGATTTAATACAAAGAATCGTGTGCAAGTACGCTTGTTTGATTTGCCCCCTTGGGAGGTTCATAAGCTTTATCATACCAAATCTTGCAAGTGGAATTAGTTTCCGGTATGGATAATAATGTTGAACCGTTCCTTGACCAAGGATAAAAGATATTAATTAATGGAAAGCTATTTCAGTGGCTTGAATTAATTAATGGGCTAGATAATCTTAAACACGGGAAATAATAACCGGGAGCCATATTGACTGTAATATGGGTTAAGATGGATAGTGCAATATTAATTATGTAGTGGGATTAATTAATATTTATGGGCTTGAATAATATTGTGGCTCAATATTAGATATTCAAGGTCCATTAGAAGGTTCAATCTTAATTCTCCTAAAGGCCCCCTGAGTAGCCCAACATATAGTCCAATAACTGAAAAAGGTGATTAAAATAAAATAAATATTGTTGCTTATTTTTCCAAGTGTTTTTTCGAAAATTATGGATAAGTTGGGAAAAAGATTTTCTTTGAATTTTGTTATGGAATGAAGATATGTAATCTTGGAATACAAGATTATCTCATTAAATTCAAGAAATCTCCCACTTGGTTATCTATAATAGAGATTTCGAAAATTTGAAATATAGAGGGCAAGAAAGATTTTCTTGATTTTCTTGAAAAGATATTATGGAAGATATGTATTTCTTGAAATACAAGAATATCTCATAAATTCAAGAAGATCCAAATCTTGGATTCTTGACTCATCATATTTCGAAATTCCATAAAATAGAGTAGATGAGATTTTGTGGAATATTATAATTATGGAAAAAAGAATATAGGAGATATATTCAAGATTTCTTGGAGATCAAGAAAAGATTTTCCCACATTGTTTTATCACAAAATTTTTGTCCACCTTGGTCTCCATAGATAGGGGATGATTCTTTCATTCCCAAGTACAATTCCATGTGCTGGAAAAATTAGTAAATCCACAAAGGTGGTGCAACATAATTTATTTTCCTTTTGTTAAATCGTTCACAAGTGTCCTACCACCGGATAGTCGAACGAGGGCTAAGGGAATACTTGGGAAGTTCTTTCGGTTAGTCTAATCAGCCACACCATTGCCATCCCAAGAGGTACGTTCACGTAAACTCGTAGAATTTCGCATGCGTAGGTTTTACGTGAATTATTATATGCATGATATGTTGTTGGATTATTATTTGAATTAATATAGGATTAATTCATGCTAGTAATAATTATAAGAATTAAATTTGTATTTAAATATTCACCCCGAATAGATCTGTGCAAATCATTCCCCAACAACTGATATCAGAGCCACGGTTTCGGGCTCTGAATTATTTAAATTGTAATTTAATTCACGGACATTAAATTTGAAATTGGATAGTAGAATTGTTAGATCTGTTTTGCAGGTATCCAATTGTCATGGAATTTAATGTGTTTATTTATGCATGCATATAAATTGTGGTTTTTAATTCGATTCGTTCGGATTCGTTTTGCCTCGTGCGAAAATCCACGAGTAGATTAGAATTTGTTTGATTTGATCAATGTAATAGACTAGTCTAGATCTAGGCTATTTATTTTTGTAAATAAATTGTAACCGGATCGAAAACGAGGACGAAGACGAAGAATTAAAGGACAAAATCCAGAACCGGGGGTAGGCGGCGTGCGTCGTGCGAAACGTGCCAAGGGAGGCACGCGCGCACGACGACGTCTGCGCAGTACGCCGGGCGCCGAAAGCGAGGCCGAGGGCCGAAGCGCCTCTGGATCTGGCGACGCCGCTACGCGCACCTTATGCACCTTCTTGTGAGCGGACAAAAGCGGATGACGCAAGCGCGAGTGGAGACGTGTCTGGTCTGCCGAAATCTGCATGGCGAGGCGGCGGTGGCGATGCGTGCGATGCGCGGATCTTGTGAGTTCGCCGCGTCTCGCCGAGGTCTCACGGACCTGCCGAAGGCCGCTGAAATTTGAACACAACAAGTGGCCGGGGATCTTGGCGTGCATCCAGTAGCGAAATGCTTGGCGTGGCATTTCGAGATGGAGTATTTTTTCGAGACGATCGAGTGGGAGAAATTCAAGACGGTGTTCTTTCAAGATCAAACCAAGAAAAATCAAACCATGACAATTGGATAATTTGTGCCCAATATGTTTATTTTTCTATTTTGGTTGATTTATTTTGTGCTATCTTATGCTTTATTTAATTTGTTTAAATGTGTTTGCATGAGAATTGCCCAATGAAAAATCTCACTTTCAAAATTACTAAGTATGTTTAAATAATTAATTGAGAATTTTATTCCGGATAATAAAATTGAATTAATTTTGACCTCCATGATTTATTTATTTGTGAATTCTTTTGGAGAAATTCCCCCCACGGGACGGTCAAAAGATAGCTTTCACATGAATGAATTCCAAATGGATGATTGTGGGTTATTACTAGTGGCGACGATGACCCTCCCCACGAGGCTCGTTCAATACGAAATAATAATCATGTATTTAATCATGGATATTACTTAGATATAAAATTGATATGCATATACTTCCCTCAAGTCCCCCGCGAATTTTATATTGGTCAAGTGAGCCAACTATTAATCTGGATATTAAAGGTTTGTAAATCGTTCTTGTTTGTAACTTTTTGAATGTGTTTAAATAATGACCCACCCCACGTGGCTTATTTAAACTGTTTTGAGATGTTGGCTGATGCATGTTCATATTTTTTTTGAGATTTTAATATGATGCATGTGATCGAATCTTGTGATATACTTGTGCTTATGCATATAGTTATTTATTTCAGTTCAGCATGTCGTTACCTTTTAATCCACTGTTATTATACTTAAAGTCAATACAATATGTATGGAAACTATATTGATTGGAAACAAAAATTATAATTGTCCTAACTGCACAAAAGCACAAGTGGATTCTTGACACACCAAAATCAGATGAGCCAACTGACGAGTCAAAAATGCGGGACTCGTCAGATCACCTTGCGAGAGATGTAAATCATTGAAAATGGTGGAGGGCAAACCCGTAAGGGACTACGTCCTCAAAATAGATGGCCCATCTGAACAAACTTGAGATTCTCGAGTCGCATTATAATCTGGAGACTCAGATGAATTTGGTACTTCACTCTCTGCCCAAAAAGTTTTTGAGCATTTTGGCCTCGCTAGCTGATTTGTTGCAAGCTTTTGGTCTCGGCAGAGATGTTGATAGGGCACAAAACTCAAGCTTTGACGGCAAGTGGTCCGTCTTCATCTTTTAGGCCAAGGGAAGGCAAGAAAAAGAAGAGGACCAAAAGTCATAAGCAATAAAACTCAATTGTTGCCAAGGGCAATGGTAAGGTGAGGAATGCTTGTTGTGTCAAGGAAAATCCAAAGAGGAAGTGCTTAAGTTGCGGTGAGAGAGGACAATGGAGGTTTTGCCTGTTCCAACCCCAAAAGGGACGGAAAGAAAGGTAATTCTCACGCACTAGTTGTTGAAACTTGTTTAGCGGCGTATACTTCTCATTCATGGGTGGTTGATATGAGATCCACTAATCATGTTGGCTTCACGGGTTCAAACTGATCCGGCAACTTAGTGGGAGTGAGATCCTCATCACACTGGGCGACGTTACGAAAGTAGCAATTATTGCAATGCTACGTAAGTGGCAGATATTGCAATGCTACGATAGTAACGATTATTGCAATACTACGCAAGTAGCAGACATTGCAATGCTACATGAGTAGTGGTTAAAGCAGTGGGAGAAGTGCATCTATCTTTTGAAGATAAAGTTTTTTTGAGATTATCTTTATGTTCCCAGTTTTAGAAAGAATTCACTTTCAGTTTCTAAAATTCGATTAAAGGACGCTAAGTTTCTTTTAATAAGAATGACATCAATTCTTGAAATGATGAGTGTATCTGTTACGGGACATTGATGGAAAATCTCTATACAATTAACTGTGCACACCACTCACGAAATGCATCCTATAACACATCAACTATTTCTGACAAAAGAAAACGTAAACGAGACACTTCTTTGGCATCTAAGATTGGGTCATATAAATCCAAAGAGGATCCAAAGGTTGGTGAAAGACGGTTCACTGGAGTTTCTCCAAGTAGAACCAATTCCAACCTGCGAATCATGCTTGGAGGGTAAAATGACCAAGAGGGCATTTGGAGCCTAGGGGAATAGGGCCAAAGAAGTGTTAGAGATCGTTCACACAAATGTATGTGGTCCAATGTCAACCAAAGCAAGAGGAGGTTATGAGTATTTTGTCACTTTTATTGATGATTACTCAAGGTACGGTTACATTTTCCTTATGAAGCATAAATCTGAGACCTTTGAGAAATTCAAAGAATTTAAGGCTCAAGCAGAGAATCATAGGGAAAACGTATCAAGTCTCTACGATCTGATAGTGGAGGGGAATACCTCAGCGATGAGTTTTTGAACTACTTATCTGATGAAGGGATTACATCCCATCTCACTGCACCCGGAACCCCTCAACAAAACGGGGTTGCAGAGCGAAGAAACAGAACTCTTTTGGAAATGGTTAGATCTATGATGAGTTATGCGGATCTTCCCAAGTCGTTCTGGGGTATGCCTTGGAAACAGCAGCTTACATTCTGAACTTTGTGCCATCCAAATCGGTTCCCAAAACTCCCAAAGAATTGTGGACCGGGCGCAAGCCTAGTATGAGACACATGAGAATTTGGGGGTGTCCGGCCTACCTGTTGGACAAGGAAGCCGGTAAATTGGATCCTCGATCAGAATTAAGGTTGTTTGTAGGATACCCCGAGGGAACAAAAGGGTGTATGTTCTATGGTCCCGAAGATCAAAAGGTGGTCATAAGCACCCACTTTAGATTTTTGGAAGAAGACTATATGAACGAAAGAAAACCTAGAAGTGAGATTACCTTAAATGAGCTAAGAGGGAAAACCTCAATGCCAACTGTACTAGATGATATACCAAACGACACACTTTCACAACCGGAACCTCGTTGTAGTGGGAGGGTTGTAAGACAGCCCGAGAGATTAATGGGAATAGGAGAGTCCTCGGACTTGATTCCCGGACAAGACGAATCAGACCCATGGACATATGACGAGGCACTCCAAGACAAGGATGCAGATTCTTGGCAAATAGCAATGAAAGCTGAAATGGGTTCTATGTTTCATAACAGAGTGTGGGAGCTAGTCGAACCACTTAATGGGGTCAAACCCATTGGATGCAAGTGGGTATATACGAAAAAAATAGGACCGGACGGGAAGGTTGAAACCTTCAAAGCAAGACTAGTGGCGAAAGGTTATACTCAGAAAGAAGGGATCGATTATGAGAAAACTTTTTCGCCAGTAGCCATGCTTAAGTCCATCCTTATTCTCTTATCGATTGCTGCGCATTTCGACTTTGAAATCTAGCAAATGGATGTCAAGACAGCTTTCCTTAACGGAAGTCTTGATGAAGAGATCTATATGCAACAACCCCAAGGCTTCATTGAAAAAGGCTAAAAACACCTAGTTTGTAAGCTCAAGAAGTCCATTTACGGACTCAAACAGGCATCCAGAGCTTGGAACCAATGTTTTGATCATGTTATAAAGTCTTATGGGTTCGATCAAAACGAGTTTGAAAGTTCTGTGTATAAAAAGTGTGTCAGAACTGCATTAGTATTCTTAGTACTATACGTAGATGACATTCTGATCATCGGGAACGATGTAAAGGTGTTATCAGACGTAAGGGCATGGCTTTCAAAACAGTTTGATATGAAAGACTTAAGGGAAGCCGGGCACATCCTTGGGATCAAGATCACTCGAGATCGCAAGAAAAGGATGATCGTTTCAGCATGCAAGATTCCAAGAAAGGCTTCGTACCTTTCAGACATGGAATCCATCTATCCAAGAAAATGTCCCCTAAGACGCAAAAGAAGATAGATGACATGAAAGGCATTCCTTATGCTTCGGCTGTCGGAAGCCTTATGTATGCAATGATGTGTACGAGACCGGATATCTGCTTTGTCGTAGGCTTGGTGGCAAGATATCAAAGTAACCCGGGGAAGGAGCATTGGACGGCAGTTAAAAACATTCTGAAGTATCTGAAAAGAACTCGGGATAGAATGTTGGTTTATCAGTCAGATAGTCCAATCCCCATCGGCTACACGGACTCAGATTTCCAATCAGACATAGACTCCAGAAAATCTACCTCCGGTAGTGTGTTTTGCATGGGGGAAGGAGTCGTGACATGGAGAAGCGTTAAGCAGAAATGCTTCGCAGATTCTACCATGGAAACCGAATATGTAACTGCTTGCGAGGCAGCGAAAGAAGCGGTCTGGCTCAAGAACTTCCTAGTGGACTTGGACGTAGTTCCGAATTTGCCCAGCACAATCATTGTTTATTGTGACAATGCCTGAGCAGTTGCAAATTCAAGGGAACCAAGAGCCCACAAGGCCAGCAAACACATTGAAAGGAAATATCATCTTATACGAGAAATCGTTAAGAGAGGAGATATAGATGTGGCAAAGATAGCGTCTGATGACAACCTAGCAGATCCATTCACAAAGGGTCTGCCTCTGAACACATTCGAGAGACATGTGAAAGGAATGGGTGTCAAGACCGTTGCCAATTTGCTTTGAGTATAAGTGGGAGAAATTATTAGGTTCGTGTAGGTGACATTAGATGTCACGGACTACACGAGACATGTTGTAGTATACTTAAAAGCAGACTTTGAGTATAAGTGGGAGATTGTTGGGATTATACTGGAAAGTATGCTTTTATTTTGTATAATCAAAACTAAATTTCGGACTTATTTGCTTAAATAAATTGTTTATCACTGATGCTTTAAATATTATCGAATGTTACATATATTTACTGCATAACTATTCAAATCGTACGTGTTACATTGTAGTTAATTTAGTGATACTAGATCACAGAAGATTAAATTAACAGTCTCTTGTAACTAAAAGTACGACATTCACGACCTAGATGGAAATGAACAATCCATTCGTGAAAGGTTGAAGTGTAAGGCTCAGATTGGCTTGTCTTGACCAAGAGATTACACTAGTGCATGACTGATGCACTGAATAGGACCTACAGGAGGATAAATTCTTCAGGACTGAACAAGGAAGAATTAGACCTCAGTGGTTCATTATTTCTTAATCTCCGTTCCTTAAATAGGATCACGTGTGATTGGTAACTATTGCTTTGACTTATCATGGGTAGCGAATCAACGAGATTCAATACTTTTTATCTTGGGCAATATTATTGGTCACATGTGATGGATAAGATTTAATACGAAGAATCGTGTGCAAGTACGCTTGTTTGATTTGCCCCCTTGGGAGGTTCATAAGCTTTATCATACCAAATCTTGCAAGTGGAATTAGTTTCCGGTATGGATAATAATGTTGAACCGTTCCTTGACCAAGGATAAAAGATATTAATTAATGGAAAGTTATTTCAGTGGCTTGAATTAATTAATGGGCTAGATAATCTTAAACACGGAAAATAATAACCGGGAGCCATATTGACTGTAATATGGTTTAAGATGGATAGTGCAATATTAATTATGTAGTGGGATTAATTAATATTTATGGGCTTGAATAATATTGTGGCTCAATATTAGATATTCAAGGTTCATTAGAAGGTCCAATCTTAATTCTCCTAAAGGCCCACTGAGTAGCCCAACATATAGTCCAATAACTGAAAAAGGTGATTAAAATAAAATAAATATTGTTGCTTATTTTTCCAAGTGTTTTTTCGAAAATTATGGATAAGTTGGGAGAAAGATTTTCTTTGAATTTTGTTATGGAATGAAGATATGTATTCTTGAAATACAAGATCATCTCATTAAATTCAAGAAATCTCCCACTTGGTTATCTATAATAGAGATTTCGAAAATTTGAAATATAGAGGGCAAGAAAGATTTTCTTGATTTTCTTGAAAAGATATTATGGAAGATATGTATTTCTTGAAATACAAGAATATCTCATAAATTCAAGAAGATCCAAATCTTGGATTCTTGACTCATCATATTTCGAAAATTCCATAAAATAGAGTAGGTGGGATTTTGTGGAATATTATAATTATGGGAAAAAGAATATAGGAGATATATTCAAGATTTCTTGGAGATCAAGAAAAGATTTTCCCACATTGTTTTATCACAAAATTTTTGTCCACCTTGGTCTCTATAAATAGGGGATGATTCTTTCATTCCCAAGTACAATTCCATGTGCTGGAAAAATTAGTAAATCCACAAAGGTGGTGCAACATAATTTATTTTTCTTTTGTTAAATCGTTCATAAGTGTCCTACCACCGGATAGTCGAACGAGGGCTAAGGGAATACTTGGGAAGTTCTCTCGGTTAGTCTAATCAGCCACACCGTTGCCATCCCAAGAGGTACGTTCACGTAAACTCGTAGAATTCCGCATGCGTAGGTTTTACGTGAATTATTATATGCATGATATGTTGTTGGATTATTATTTGAATTAATATAGGATTAATTCATGCTAGTAATAATTATAAGAATTAAATTTATATTTAAATATTCACCCCGAATAGATCTGTACAAATCATTCCCCAACACAAGTTACACGGTTCTAAAATGTACTATGAGTGCACGATACACCTGGATATACATGAGACTCACTCTTATATTAGACCAACGCTTATAAGATTAAGCAAAAACTTTTGCGAACTGGAGTTCACGTGAACTCCTTTTTATAATATAACTGTGATGTATAAACACTATCATTTTTATGCATATCCATTATCAATTATTTAAAAAATCAAAAAAAAATTAATAACAATAATATATATACATAACAGTAACACTCAAAAAAATTTTTTATTTAAATTCATATTCTCATGTGACTACTCATACCGTCTTAAAAAAAAGGAGTCACATTATTTCAAAATATTATGAGTAACACTTATGTGAACCAGGTTTATGTATGAACTCTATTAATGTTATGTGCAAAAACTATCACTGTTATGCACACTAACTTTCACCGTTTAAAATATAAAATATTTTTTAAATAATGATAGTTTTTGTACATAACAGTGATACTAAAATAAACTGAGTTCACGATGAACTTGAATTCACACAAGTTTTTTTCATATTATTGTAATCATATTTATAATTTTATTATTCTTTTGGTATATGATACAATTCACCCACTAAATAGGAAATTATATGATTTAATATGATAATCTAACAAAAATATTGAGTGTATTACACAAAGATAAAAATTTATGTGAACTCGAGTTTATGGTGAACTTTATTTTCTTGTACAAAATTATTATACTATTTAAAAAATATTTTAAATTTTAAATTGTAATAGTTTTAACGCATAACAATATTATTGTTTGTGCATAAAATTGATAGAATTAATGTATAAACCAGATTTACGTACTCATAGTTAAGTCTTTTATGCATATGAATGTATCGTACATTCATAATGCATTTTAGAACCATATAACTTGTTTACATGGAACCGTGCAATTATTAGTATAGAAAAATAATTGCACGATTCAGTGTAAATAAATAGCAAATTTGAATATAAAAAATTATATAATTTTAAAGGTTAAGTCGTGTACGCATCCAGGTGCATCGTGCATTCACTGTGCATTTTAAAATCATGCAACTTATTATATTGAAAGATGCAACTTGTTTACAATGAATCGTGTAACTATTATGAACATGATTAAGTATAAATAAATTTAATCTTTCAGTATAATAAATTATATAATTTTAAAATGCACAATGAACGTAAGGATGCACTAAAAATGCACTATAAGTAAATTATACTGAATGCACACAAGACTCACTCCTTACTCATGCATAAATTAGTGTCCTCTCTAACCGAATCTAGTATAATTAAATTTCAACTCATCTAGTCACACCGGAAAAATAAAAAAAGAAACAAACTCAATCAAATGCATGTTTAGAGTATTGATTCATTGAACATGTACAATTAATTCCATTAAATATATATTTTATTTGAACGTGTACAATTGAAAAATCAAACATGTACTCCCTCCGTCCCAATCTTAGCTACACTATTTTCGTTTTGGACGTCCTAATTTTGACTATATATTTCCTTAAATGGAAATACGTATTTTATCACTTTATCACATAAAATAATAATAAACAACTCTTTCTACCCCCAACTACCCATACTTTATCACATAAAATACTAATAAATAATTTTTGCTACCCGAACACTTTATCACATAAAATACTAATAAATATTTTTTTTAAACTCCGAGCAAATAGTAATCGAGTAGTCAAGATTGTGATGGAGGGAGTATTATACTCCCTCCGTCCCGTTATATTTGTCTCACTTCTTTTTATTGAATTGCTTAAGAAATAATATTAAAATAATAGATAGTGAACTTTTATACTATTTAATGAATGAAAATGGAAGATATTTGGGGTAGTTAAGATGAAAAGTGAGAAAAATAATATTAAAATAATAGTTAATGGAGTGTTACCTTTTCCTTTAATGGATTGAGACAAATATAATGGGACGTCCATAAAAGAAAAATAAGACAAATATAGTGAGACGAAAGTACTACAACGAATTATTAGAAAGTCCAGATGATTCCAAAATCAGGTCTAGGTGGTGTTTTGAAACACTTAAAATATCTTTCAGAAACACTTATTTTCAAATCTCCCTCTCACAACTTTTGAAAATAAGTGTTTCTGAAAGTTGTTTTAAGTGTTTCAAAACACATCCCTAGTCTAAAACCTAGATTCTTGTCAATCACAATTATAAAATCTACATAATAAATCAAATAAAAAATAATAATTATTTAATGCAGACCATAGGAGTATTTTTTATTTACACTCCACCTCACTGAGTCAGAATATCCAAGAATAAATGTAGTTTGACTATAATTAATCACAATAAATATTTTCTGTCGTAACAGTAATTTAGTATTAGTAACTTCATTTTCCTATCACTTACATGCACCATCTCTAAATAAAATAATTGATTATTATAATTTTTATAAAGTGCATATAAACGCGTTTTTACTTTCCATAAAAACGCGTTTTCTTTTCTCTTAAAAATTGATGGGACTGAATATACTAAAAAAAGTAAAAAAGAGAAAGTACCACTAAGAAAGTGGAAGGTACAAGCACTGGAAAAAGACAGAGATACTCAAAATATACAGCACAAAACTAAACAGAGTTAGCTGGATTGCAAAAAACAGAGCATCGTCAATTTATCATCATCACATCATTCTCTCTCTAACTTTCTCTCTCCTCAAATTTATTACTCTCCCTCACACACTAACACACACACACACAACTTTTTTTCCAATATTAAATTAGAGGGGGGGATTTGTTTGGTACATGCTTGAATTATTTAACAATGTTAATTTGAGGAATTTAAGTCCACTCACATCTCACTTTTCTTATTCTATCAAATCAAATAAACACACTCTCTCTCTCTCCCCACTCGCTCTCTAGGGTCCAGCCATAATACAGTGCTTGTAAAATCTTTAATTAAATAAAATTCTACATTTTTCAAGAAGCACAAGTATAAGGCCTTTTGGGTTTTTCTTGACTTTCCAGAATTCTGTAACCTAAGTTTTTCTTTCTTGCCATTTTTAATAAAAATCACTTCTTTTCTCCAATTGGGGTCTCCTTAATTTTATACTAGTGCATGTCCCAGTGTGGGGATTTTGAAAGAGCGGTGAATTCTACAAATGGGGTTTACAGCACTCAGATTTTAGAGAAAAACCCTCGCCCCCATTTTTTCTTTCCGCCATTGTAATCGATTGAATCTTGGGGGTGGATTTGGTGCATTTGATTGAGATTTTGGGCACAGAAAAGTCGGATTTTAGACGCGTTTTTGTGAGCATTGAGAGGTGAATCTCGACTGGGTTTTTAAGTGTGAATTTGTTCAAGATTTTGGGTCTCTTTTTGCAAAATTTGTTGACTCTTTGAAGCCGAATCAAGAATTTGGCTTTATTGAGAAAAGCCCAGCTGGGTTTCTGTGGTAAGGGATTGAAAATATTGGGGTGGGATTTTCTTGAGCAAAAATGGCGATGAACACAGGGGGGAGGCTTGTTGCTGGCTCTCATAATAGGAATGAGTTTATTCTTATTAATGCTGATGAAATTGGGAGGGTGAGTTCTTTGTAAACCCCTAATTTTGGTTCTAATAATTTCATTTTTTTTAGATGCACATTTTTACCTTATGAGTTGCCTGAAACCCTTTCTTTAGATTCCAGATTTTCTCTGTTTTGATGTTCTGTGTGATTTACTGCAATGCAAGGTATATGTGTGTGAAGTTTAGATATTTAGCTTGAGATTCTTATATGAAGGTTGTTTGATTTGATCTTATTTTTTCTTATTTTATTTGTGTCATGTGAAATGTATTTGATTATTTCCATGGATTGTGTTTATTCCATATCCCATGCTTCCTCTCTGTGTGATAATGTTTCATGATATCTAATTTTGCATTCCATTTCCTCCCTGTTATTGTTAGCTGTATCTGAATGCTTTTTTATGTGTTATAGTTTTTCTCTTTTGACCGTTTCTTGGTCACATGTCTGTTTTTGGCAGAAACTAATTTGATTAACATAATTAAGAACTCAGATTGAAGAAAGTAGGACGTTTTTGATGCAAATTTCCAGGGAGGAAGGGTCGTTTGGAGTGTTTATTCTGTATAATAGAGAAGAAGGGCCATTTGTCTTGTTTTATTATTCAGTAGTTTTTTATGAGTGGTTTGGAAATTTAAACTCCTGATTGCTTCTAATTGTATAGATTAAGTCCGTACAAGAACTAAGTGGAGAAAAATGCCAAATTTGCGGTGACGAAGTGGGAGTGATTGATGAAAAGAAGAATGAACCCTTTGTTGCTTGCAACGAATGTGCTTTCCCTATCTGTAAGGCTTGCTATATGTATGAAAGGAAGGAGGGAAATCAGGCTTGTCCTCAGTGCAAAACCAGATTTAAGCGCATCAAAGGTGAGCGTTTGTCAATTTTGTTTTTTGCCATACAATTAGTTCTCAACTATCACCTTATAGTATAACAGCTAATCTTTTCAAATGAAACAACTAATACTTTCGAATGAAACAACTAATACTTTGCCTTCGGTGTCATGTTAATACGTGATTGACATATGAATTCATATCGTAGGTTTCCCTAGAGTTGAGGGTGATGAAGATGAAGATGATGTTGATGATTTGGAGAAAGAGTTCGATTATGCAAAAGATGATGCTTCGGGCTCGTTACGATATGCGGGGGCCACCTCTACCCATGGTGGTTTAGCTGCAACCTTAAGTCATGATTCACCCCATGGTCTTAATTTTCCACTTTTGACATATGGTGAAGAGGTAAGATTAATAAATCAATTATTTGTGTGTTAATTGTATAATCTCGAGGTTAATCTCTATTGATTATGTCAGGATGCTGAGATTGCATATCAAAATGCTATCATAATACCCCCGTATGTCAATAGCGGGATTGGAATTCATCCTAATGCTTCTAGTACAACAGCCACTTGTAAGTTGTTTCTTGTGATCAAATTTATAAATTGGGATAAGGTACATTTAGGCTCCCTAAATATTACCTCAGGTTCAAGTAAGCCGTTAATGTAGTTTTTTGGTGCAAATTAGCCCTTTTAACTTTTTAAAATTGAACAATAAATCCTTAATGTAATTTATTGGTGCAAATAAACTATGATCTGCTATTTATGTGTCTTTTAATTTGGCATGATATTTGGACATAAAACTTTTGTTATATTTATTGGACTTGTAGAAGTGTCTATTTGTTTAATTTTGAAAAGATGAAGAGTTTATTTACACAGTTTTTTTTAATACTTGGGGGGTGTGGATGCACGAAAAAAAAATACTATAAGGGCACACTTTTACCTGAGGTAAAACTTTAGGGGCCTAGATGTACCTTTCCCCTTGTGCATTAAGAGCCTTCTCAATTTACATCACAATTTTTATTCATTATTTACTTTTGATTTTCCAGTGCAACCGAGACCTATGGTTCCGGAGAAAGATACTGCACTATATGGTTATGGTAGTGTTGCATGGAAGGATCGTATGGAAGACTGGAAGAGAAGGCAAAATGATAAACTTCAAGTGGTTAAACATCCAGGGGGTGGAGTTGACTTTGACGAGGGTGATCAAGATTTGCCTACGTTAGTAACAGCCTTAATCTCGATTTGCAAACTGCTAATTTATTCCCTTCTTTATCTATCATCTCTCAAAGATGGCAGAATAATCTGACATTTATATCTTTGAACTCTCTTTAGGATGGATGAAGGGAGACAACCACTTTCGAGGAAACTACCGATTGCTTCAAGCAAGATTAACCCGTATAGAATGATAATTATGCTACGTCTTGTGGTTCTCGGTTTGTTTTTTCACTATCGAATTCTCCATCCAGTTCCTGATGCATATGGCTTATGGTTGACATCACTTATATGTGAGATATGGTTTGCTGTATCATGGATACTCGATCAGTTTCCTAAATGGTATCCAATTGTGAGAGAAACATACCTTGATCGACTGTCGCTTAGGTACAATCCACTTTTTTCTAGTTAATTCGGTGTTTCATAATCGTTTATTTAATTTGATGAATGTTGATTATAAGATACATCCCTTCTGTTTATGTCCAAAGCAAGCAACTTTAACAATTCATAAAATAGAGTAATATTTTATTTTTAGTCCTGTAAGATATTCCTAGTCCTGTTGACTTCACGAATTGAAAATTGTTCCATAACTTTCGATTTGTCGTTTTGGTCCGGTGATGGGCTGTATACCACAGACGTCTCTAACATTGCTTGACCTCTTTTAGGTATGAAAAAGAAGGGAAGCCCTCCGAATTAGCTAATATAGACGTGTTTGTCAGCACTGTGGATCCCATGAAAGAACCTCCATTGATTACCGCAAACACAGTTCTCTCCATCCTTGCAGTGGATTATCCAGTTGATAAAGTATCGTGTTATGTATCGGATGATGGTGCAGCCATGCTTACTTTCGAGGCACTTTCCGAGACATCAGAATTCGCTAGAAAATGGGTCCCATTCTGCAAGAAATTCAGCATCGAACCACGGGCCCCGGAATGGTACTTCTCTCAAAAGATTGACTATCTGAGAAACAAAGTACAACCTGCATTCATTAGAGAAAGGCGTGCTATGAAGGTCTGTACCTTCTGTATTATCTTGTTGAGGAAAAAAACAGAGTATCGTTATGTATTATTCAGCTATTAATCCTTTCTAAATAACCGACTTTATTTATTATTTTGTGTCCCTTTTTTTAATACAGAGAGAATACGAGGAGTTCAAAGTTAACATCAATAGATTGGTAGCAAAGGCAGAGAAGGTTCCGGAGGAAGGTTGGACTATGCAGGATGGAACACCGTGGCCTGGTAACAGTGTGCGGGACCATCCTGGTATGATCCAGGTTGGTGATGGTCATAATCGTAATTTTTTCCATCTGTGACTTTTCTTATGAAGTATGTGATGCAATATCTGATATACAAAACTTTGGTAGCATATGCTTTCCTGTACCATAGAAGTGTGGAGTCGTAATATTTACAATGTCAAGTTAGTTCTATTTTTGTAAAAAAAAAAAAAAACTTTTTCTTTTTTGTGTGAATTTTGATCTTTAATTTACTTTTTCAAAAGGTATTTCTTGGTCATGATGGTGGTGTTCGTGATACTGATGGGAATGTGCTCCCTCGCTTGGTCTATGTATCCCGTGAAAAGAGACCTGGATTTGAGCATCACAAGAAAGCTGGAGCCATGAATGCACTGGTAAATGTCTATTATTCGTCTCTGATAAAACACACACACACACACACAAAAGATGCTGAATCTTGAGTTCTAGGTTTTATTTACGTTCTTGCCCCTCACTCTGCCAAATTTCACAGATGCGAGTTTCAGCTGTTCTGTCAAACGCTCCATATCTTCTGAATGTCGACTGTGATCACTATATAAACAACAGCAAAGCGATGAGAGAAGCTATGTGCTTCATGATGGACCCCACAGTAGGAAAGAAAATATGCTATGTGCAGTTCCCTCAACGATTCGACGGAATCGATCTTCACGATAGATATTCCAATCGTAATGTTGTATTTTTCGATGTATGTATATTCTTCCTTTGTATATCTTTTTCCTCTGTCATCTTTACCATCATGTGGGGCCTGATTCTTTGTCTTTGTGCAGATCAACATGAAGGGGTTAGATGGTTTGCAAGGGCCTATATATGTTGGAACTGGATGTGTATTCAGAAGGCAAGCACTGTATGGATTCGATGCTCCTGCTAAGAAGAAACGACCTAGCAAGACTTGTAATTGCTGGCCAAGGTGGTGCTGTATGTGTTGTGGTTCTAGGAAGGGCAAAAAAGGGAAATCAAAGAAAGATAAGAAGAAGTCCAAGCATAGAGAGGCGTCGAAGCAGATACATGCTCTTGAAACAATTGAAGAAGGGATTGAAGGTATAATTTAAAGTTGGTCTTATGTATAATAGTTTAACATAACAACTAGTACTTTTGAACCAAACAACTATACTGTTTAACAATACATGCTAAATTCAAACCAGTTGCGCGGTAAAAGTGGTTTACATGCCTACAACTTCTTGCAAAAATCATGGGTTTTGTATTCATTAAAAAAGAAAGAATGGAGAAAGGACACGTTTGATTGAGTAATTTGTTTATCCTTTTGCAGAAACCAATATTGTCGATCGACCTGCCATCCCCCAAGAGAAACTCGAGAAGAGGTTTGGGCAATCCCCTGTTTTCGTGGCGTCAACACTACTAGAAAACGGTGGTATTCCTATATCAGCCAGTTCCACATCACTCTTGAAGGAAGCAATACATGTTATCAGCTGTGGTTATGAAGATAAATCAGAATGGGGAAAGGAGGTAAGTTCTGTTCTTTATTTCGTCATCATATATGATGTTTTTGTTTCCTTCTTAGGGGCCTTTTGGTTTGTTACTATCATTCATATTGAGACAATTAGATTTATTATAAAGAAGTTTAGATGAAAAATAAAAAATTCATACCTTTCAATATGGGAAAGAATGGTCCATTCCCAAGTTTCTGGGGTATGAATGCACTATTCAAGGAATGAAACCAATGTAACGAACACATCTTTTTAATTTTTAATTCCATACCCCCTAAACCAAACATGACCTAAATACCTGTGCTGAATCAGGTTGGTTGGATCTACGGTTCGGTTACTGAAGATATCTTGACGGGATTCAAGATGCATTGTCATGGGTGGCGTTCGGTCTACTGCATGCCTAAGAGGCCTGCATTTAAGGGCTCTGCTCCTATCAATCTTTCAGATCGTCTTCACCAAGTGCTTAGATGGGCTCTTGGATCAGTCGAGATTTTCCTGAGCAAACACTGCCCCATCTGGTATGGATACGGGGGAGGATTGAAGTTGTTGGAACGATTTTCCTATATAAATTCCATCGTATATCCATTTACGTCTATACCTTTGCTCGTATACTGCACATTGCCTGCCATCTGCCTTCTTACTGGGAAATTTATTGTCCCCGAGGTGCGTAAATATTACCATATACCCCTCCAGAACGAGTAATACAGAATTGTGTTATTTTATTTTTCTCATATTTGCATCGAATGATTGTTTAGTCATTTTGTTTTACTCGTTAGTCAACCGAAGTTTTTTTGTCATTCTATGGAGTATATGGTAATTTTTCAAAATCACAGGGTTCTTTTTGAAAGTTTGAACTTGCATGTAAGTAATAGTTCATTTATTAGAAGAATTTCATATGAAGACTCAATTTTTTAGGTTGAATCTCAGTACAACCTAAAATTGAACCCTTGTGTGCAAAATCATTCTTTTGTTTATTTGTTGGTCAAGTCTTTAGCTGACGTTTCTTTCGATTTAACAGATCAGCAATTATGCGAGCATCATATTCATGGCCCTTTTCATGGTCATTGCTGTAACTGGCATCCTCGAAATGCAATGGGGTGGCGTTGGAATCGACGACTGGTGGAGAAACGAGCAGTTCTGGGTGATTGGAGGCGTTTCTTCCCACCTTTTCGCTCTATTCCAAGGATTACTCAAAGTAATCGCCGGTGTGAGCACAAATTTCACTGTCACATCAAAGGCAGGCGACGATGGAGACTTTGCTGAGCTGTACATCTTCAAATGGACATCTTTGTTAATCCCGCCCACAACTTTATTAATCATGAATATAGTTGGGGTTGTGGTCGGGCTAGCAGATGCCATTAACAACGGGTACGACTCGTGGGGCCCGTTATTCGGGAGACTATTCTTCGCCATTTGGGTTATCATGCATCTCTACCCATTCCTCAAAGGTTTGACTGGAAAGCAAGACAGGGTTCCCACCGTGATTGTGATATGGTCGATTCTACTCGCGTCTATATTGACGCTCGTGTGGGTCCGGATAAACCCGTTCGTATCGAGAGACGGCCCGATTCTCGAGATTTGTGGACTCAACTGCGACGACTAGGCAAGGAACGGGAAAAAGGGAAAAAAAAGGGGAGTTGGTTCGTGCAGCCAGACGGGTCGTTTGGTACGGTTTTGATCGAGTGAGTGATGTACTTAAGGTAGAATAAAAAGGGTTTGATTCTCACTCTTTGCAGATTTTGTATAGGGATGAAGAAGTGGGAGGTGATTTATTGATATTTGTTTTGGAAATGGTTTCATTGATTCTTTTGTTGGATATGGGGTTTATTGTTATGATGAGAAGATGATGTTGATGATGTCTTAGTTGTAAGTTATGGCCCTTGAGGGATTTTTGATGCAAGTTCTAAAGATTATATACTTTTCAATATCTTTATTTTTTCAAGACCATGCATTTTCTTGGTTTTTTTCTGGTGTTTACAAATTATTGAGTGATTTATGCTTCATTAGTGTGATAATAGGCATATATATATATATATATATATATATATATATATATATATTTTAATGATCAAATTTTTAAACATCTTGAAAATATATCTTGATATTTAAAATGTATTTCAATATCTTTAGAAAATATAAGGATGTCATCAATATAAACAATAATAAAATCACTATAAGAATTAAAAATGTCATTCATGATTTATATATATATATATATATATATATATATATATATATATATATATATATATATATATTTGAGTTAATTGCATAAAAATGTCTGATTTTTATACACTTTTTTAATTCTATAACGAGTTTTAATTTTTTGGAACTATCATGTAATTATTTTTCAGTCAACTATAGTTGATGTGTAGATAGAATTCTTTACAAACATTGCAAATACATTTACTATCTTTTGATATAATCTTTTTTTATCACAATATTTTTATTTTTTTTTTTGTAATTTCATGAGTGTCACTTCACTAAGTTTCAAGCAGTAGTTGTCGAAATAGAGTCTTGCGATAATAGTAAGAAGTCATGAATCATGATAGAGTTGAAAAGAAGAATGATTATAATTTTTTATAATTTGAAGACTTGGAACTTAGTTGAATATAAGGTCTAAAAAACTCGAGACCTCACTCTCAATTTTTTGGAAACTTACAAAAATGATTATTGAAGTTTGATAGTTTAAAAAAATAAATTATATTTTGAAATTGGTTAATTTTTAAACAAATATTGAAAATCTAATACTCCACTCATTCCTTATGTAATTAAACATTTGATTAAAGTTCAGGTCCCTTACTTAATTGAACATTTTATAAAATGGAGATAAAAAAACTCAATAATTTTAAAATTTAAAGTATTGTCTTCCAATATATGTCACATGCGGTTACTTTATCATTAAACTATCATCAAA
The DNA here is from genome assembly GCA_037126765.1 of Stenogyne calaminthoides. Lineage (NCBI taxonomy): Eukaryota > Viridiplantae > Streptophyta > Magnoliopsida > Lamiales > Lamiaceae > Stenogyne > Stenogyne calaminthoides. Next base: position 2,601,816 of record JBBCBC010000002.1, read on the forward strand.
GAACAATTTTATCTCCTTTAATATTAAATTATTAATAAACAACTCTCATATTAAAACTCGTGCAAATAATATATGTTCCATTGATGAGGGGGCAGAGGCAGACTTACTCAAACGTTTCTGAACCGTTGGTTTGGTGGTTCCAAACCGAAACCGATCTAAACCGAAACCGTAAATATAGTGGTTTGGTTCCAGTCTCATGTTTTGGGAAATCGAAACCGATGGTTTATCGGTTTGAACTGCCGTGTATATATATATCGTGATCAGACAAATCATCGATAAAAAAAAGCCATTGGAATCGAAAATCGACAGTTTCAAACTGAAACCAGCATTGTAAATTAGTTGTATTAAAGAAATCGAAAAAAAATGAGAAATCGGAACCGAAATCGGCATATACATTTGGCCAGTTCGGTTCCGATTCCCCATTTCTCCAAACTGAAATCGTCAGTTCCGAATGTATACGGTCAGTTCGGAATCGTTGGGTAAGTCTAGACGGAGGGAGTATCAAATAACACGTTCTCTTTTTTCTTTTTAAAACTTACAAACTTTTAAATTGTTGCAGTACAATACACAATTTTATCGGCACTAATTTTCCAATGCATGAAAGTGCTTTTACTCGGATAAAAAATCGCTCTACATGGATAAATCTTCTCAGAGAGGAAGAAAAGTGTCCGACGTATGGCTGAAAATCTCTAATTCAAAAGCATGTATTAAATTGTAACAATCTCAAGGATATAGTGTACTAATAAAGAGGGATGTGTTATAATTGAAATTAGGTCAAAAGGTGGTGCATTATATTGTAATTGACCCCTTTTGAAATTAAAAAATGCCTACTACGAATATCCATTTTTTAGGATTTATAGTATACAAAGTACCGTCGAAAGTGTTCATTATTATAAAATATAATTGCTATGGGTATAATGTAATTAACAAATTTTATTCAGTTTTTTTTTTTAAATACGTCAAATTTTAGAAGTAGTTTCTGTTATTATCTTTCAGACCAAGTCTTTAGCATGAAAAACACAGCAATGGGAAAAGTTATAAAATAAGACCAAGTCTCCTTAGCAAAAAACACAACTATAATAGTACTATTAAATTATTTTGTACAACTTTTTTTCTGCGTCAATCAATTACCAAGAACTCTTTTTTCTTGGTCAATACAAAAAAAAAAAGAGTCAAAACAACCCAATAGAGTGCCTCTTTTGATTTTTCTTTTTTTGTTGTTATTTTAGGACAACAGATTGCCTCTTGATTCTTCTTATAGTTGTAAAAACACTTGTATATATTTTAAAATTAATTAAATTAATAATAAAATATCTCAGTTCTCACGTAGCACTTACATTAACAAGGTAAATATTTGTATGAGCAACTCGAGTGCTTTTTTAATAGTATTATGATTTTTTCGAGGGATTAATTAGGTTAATGTTGTTTTCAAAATATGTCGTGTATCCTTTACAATGAAATGTCATTATAATAAAGATAAGATACTCTTTTAATTAAGATTTGGATGTATATTTATGAGTTGAGGTTAATACAAAATGGCAAACACACCTATAGAAACACTTGGAAAACATACATTCTCTTTGTTAACACTTAATAAAGTATGATTACTTATTTGTTGGCTGTGTTAATGAACAACAACGTAGACTAGTACTTAGCTCTGACACGAAGGCTTAAACTATTTATCTAAGTATTAAGGTGGCCAACTTAAATGTGAGTTTCTTACATAGTGATTCTCCAATCCTTATATGTTGGGACAGTCCCTAGGACATCACTTGAATTCCCCCTCAATCGGGTACTTGAGAATATAACAATAATCTAACAATTGATTATGTATCAACACTTAAACTTATTTTGAAATCTAAATTAAAGCCTATACATTCTACTCCAAACAATCTAGCTACAAGAAAAATATATGATACACTTATATTTATGCTAATCGATCTATAACTTTGTACCCCTATAATTAAGGTAGTCTATCACTAATAGTGCATTTTGAATTTTAGTGTAAGGTACGAATACCTAAAAATGGTGATACAAATATTTAAAAATGGTGATTAAATACAGAAATATAACAAACACATATTATAAGAATAAAAATAGAGTTTAGAGGATAATCGTTGAACTCAGATTTAGCCTTAACGATTCCAGTGCGTATTTCCCTCAGCCTCTATCTCACTCGGTAATACTCTCAAAACGGTATCTCGGACTCGAACCACGCCATGAATAAGAAAGCCAACACCCTTTTTAAAGGTGGAGGAACCCACGATTCTCAACTGTGAACCCATAATTTCCGGTGAAGGAAAGGGGCGATGAATCTCAGATTGATGAAGAATGGAGAGAGAGGGGAAGGTTGCCGTGGTTTAGGGGATCTGATGACAAGAGGAACGTTAGAAGAGAGTGGGCCAAAGAATGAGCTTGACCATTCTAGTTTGCGTTAAATTATAAAAGGGGATACACAAATAATACGGCCAAACCATTAGTATATTAGCAATGAGCTAAATAATATTACTCCTTTATATATGAAAAAGAACTACTCCCTCCGTCCCATTCTTAACCGCTATGTTATTGTGTGCTCGATTTTTAAGAAAAATTGATAAAGTAATAAAGTGTTGGAGGTAGAAAGAGTTGTTTATTAGTATTTTAAGTGATAAAGTGATGAATAGTTGGGGGTAAAAAAGTTATTTATTAGTATTTTATATGATAAAATGATAAAGTGAATATTTTCATTTAAGGGAATGTTCAGTTAAGAATGAGACGCCCAAAAGGAAAAGAATGCAGTTAAGAATGAGACGGATGAAGTATATATTTGAGAACATTCGAATAGAAAACAAATATATAATGGATATTTGGATTGGCCAGACGTAGTTTACAAGAAAATAAAAGGAACTTGGTATGCAAGACTATGCATTTTCTTGACATGATTTCAGGTCATATTACATCATTCCCATAGTGGGCCCCCAAAAAAGCAGTATGTTTGAAGATGATCTAATAATCCAATTTTAACAAGTCAATTTGAAAGAGCTAAATTGAATTAAATACTTACAAGACACGTAACTTTGTCCTCGAATGGTTATCAGATTGCTGGCTACGGCATCAACGAAGTCATTAATGTCACATATTAAAATATACATAAAATTAAAGAATTTTGAAACAAATTAAAGATGGTAATTTCATTTTAATTGTCAAATTCTAATTCTAATAGTTTAATCTTTTTAACTTCTCATAATACTGATTAATTTCATTCAAGAAGACTAAAGTCTTCTTTTTTAAAATGGTTAATTATATCCTTTTAAGTATGCTCCTTTCAAAAATTGTATGATATTTCACAAGTCCTAACTGTTATCTGGAAAGTAGAGTTAATTGATCATTAACACTTAATGGTGTTTGGTTTAAAATTTTGATAAAGAAAAATTGTAATAAGAATAAAAATATGGTGATTGTGGTGATTAATAAAAATAAAAGATGAACAATAATGAGTTTCAAAATAAGTTAATTACTTCATACAGAGTCTATCATTCCTCCAACATATTCTATGCACTACAGGGTATAGAAGATCTTATTACCAATAACTTGAACCAAGCAGCGAATGTACTCACTTTCGTTCAAAAGAAGTGATGTTTTAGCCTTTTGTTTCATTAATAAATTAGATGACGTTTTGCATTTTTAAAAATTTAAATTAATTGCATTTGTTCCAAATATATATCTAGAATTATTAAAATAGTTAAACAAATGTGTTCTTTTAATGAGAAAGAAAAATATATATTAAGAATAGTAAGAAATCAATTAATCTTAATATATGTGCATTCATTCAAAATGATATATATTTTAAATGAGTAACTCTGTATAACTTGTTCATAATATGAAATGGCGGTAATTTATACAGTTCAATATAAATAAGTAATACTTCCCACGTCCCAAAATCAATCAAGGCGTTTTTTTTTTTTTTTTGATTGATCGTTTCGCACACCAAAATTTTTTTTCAAATTTTTTTTACTCAAAATAAATACTTATTTACCATCTATATTATTACTTTTTATAACACAATTAACTCATACCCATACAATTGCAGTTGATTTGACCGAAATGTTCTTACTTTATCATTTTAATAAAGCAAAAAAATCAATTCTCTTATTTTTGTGCTCAAAATCAATGTAAAAATTGATCTAGGACGAAAAAGAGTATATTGTTCAGTAAAAATCACTAATACCGACCAAATCATGTTGTTTAGTGAAAATATGAAATATTATTCTCCGAAAGTGGCTAATTTATGATATAAAGAGTATTGTTCAATAGAATAGTTCGATTCACTTTTCGTATTCTATTGATGTTTCACTCTTCTAAATCTTTAATACATGGATTCAGGATATGGTGATTCGTTAGATATTTTTTATTATTCCACGTGTCATCCATTCACATTATAGAATACAAACATTCACATTATAGAATACAAAGTGGAACCCCAATTATGAAATAGGTGATTTCATTCCAAATAGTTGCCATTTGTTTTGCGTGGAGTATTAATTAATTAATGTCATTAACTAGTTACTCCATGATATAGTATAACGTATGAGATCTCTCTCTCTCTCTCTCTATTTCTATCATTAACGTACAATATTCTCTCTCTCTCTAGCCAGCTTCTTCCTGGAACCACCATTGCTTTTTCTTGAAAACCTCACACTTCTTCTTCTTCTTCTAACGCGTTTGTTTTATTTGTCTATCAACAACTTACTATATAACCCTTCAAACCATCAATAACCACCCCAAAAATTCTCCATCAATTAATTTTGTGCCCAATTAATTTGCATTAAAACTAAGCTATGACTATGGAAGCACAAGTAGTACAGCAGCTCATACGCTTATTCGGAGACGACAACGACAACGACAACGACAACGACAACCATAATCAACAAGCACGTGCGGAGGAGCTGGAATCGTCGTCATTGAAGAAATCGAAAGAGAAAAGAAGCAGCTCTAATTTGATAAAACCTAAATTTATGATCAAGAAACGTAAAAGGTATCGATCGATTGGAAATATCTATGTATCCACCCACCAAATTTGATTAATTTCAGTCCTCTTGTTTTAATTAAGATATACTCCTAGTAGTTACTTAATTTGTTAATTGTTTGGTGGAAAGAAAATAATTATTAAGTAGCTTATATAATTGGTTTGGTTTTATTGGATCATTTTCATGGTGATTAATTTTATTTATCAATCAATTTATATATTATTTAGAATTTAGTTAGGGTTTGAAAATGCAGTTTCGATAATTCATTACGGCGGTTGGTTGGATTTTTTTTATTTTTTTTCAAACTACATGTCATTAATCTAGACTATGAAATATATAGTGGAACAACACTTTTGGAACAGATGATATCATTAGTTGCCAAGTAAATTAATTGAAATAGGATTTTTAACTGGTAATATACCATCTAACATTAAGATGATAATATTTTTGAAGCAAATGGACGTGATATATTTTCGTGTTATTTCAAGAGGCCAATATTTTATAGCCATTTCTAGGTATGCAAAGTGGTTAAGTTGCATTTTAAAGAGGAGCAAAATTACAATGTTGCATGCTTGAGAAATGGCGCCATTGAAAAATAGATAATTTTTTGTCACTCAATTGAAAAATACAGGATATTTTTTTTAGTATTTCAATATATGTGTAGCTGTGGCTACAATTAGATACTCAATGGATGTCCTAATTGTAAATATGCTTAATTAATTAATTGATTATATGGTTATATATGTGCATTAAGAACAAGTAATTTTTGCATGTGATGATATGGGTATTGGACTTTAATTATGATTTTGGGGGTAGGAACAACTATATATTGTCTACAATTGAGTCATATATATATAATGGGAGATATTCAAATGTATAGAAACTAAACAATAATACCAGAAGAACTAAACGTGTCACCGAATGAACATTTTTCCAAGTAAGTTAAATAAAGAGCATTTTTTATTCGATGAAATAAACTAAATTTTAATGGTGGTGGCTTTGTTCAGCAGCCCATGCAACAAACTAATGTTCGTGCAATCGCTTAAAATAAAGTTGAAGATTAACTAAAAGTAAAGAACAAAATTGTAACTTAATTAATAATCTTTAGTTGAGAATAAAAACTCGGAATCACAATTCTTTGTTCCACTTTTTGTATTCCATTGGTATTTCACCCTTCTGGATCTTTAACACATGATTTTTTTTTTTTTATTTTTTTTTAATTTTAAGTGTCATCCATCTATATTATGGAATACAAAGTGTAACACTAATTATAAAATAGGTGATCTCATTCCGTAAAAACTTGTGGGAGACAATCTCAGACAAAACATATTTGATCTAATTAGCAAAAACTCGAATAAGATGGTTTCATTTATGAGACGGGTCAAAAACCAACACAAATTAACACTCAACATCTTCAAGATCAATCATATTAAAACGTCGTACCCAAATTATGTTCCGTCTCACGCAAAGGTTGCCTTTTATTCTATTATGATTTATGGGCTCATGGAGAGTCAATTCAATCATATTTCAAACTCCTCAGAGACATGAATAGAGCACCATCTAACACAAAACTCTCACACTATGTACGCTATAAGAAAATAGAGAATTGGTCACGAAATTTTTCAACATGCCTATAAAATTTTCATCTAAAATAATTTCGTTGTTAAATAGTAAGAATTGTCTATGACTTATCTATTTACGTAAATATAATTCATAGGTAAATTTATTTGTAGGTCATTTTTCTAAACTATAAATATAATTGCTTAAATAAATGTAAATTGCATAGGAAATTATTTGTGTATAATTTGGTTGCCTATGAAAATTACAAATGTTTAAATAATTTGTTCATAGTAGTTTATATGTCTACTAAAATTCTAAACATTCATAGGAAAGTAGTAAACAATCATCACTATTTAAGGACTGAGTTTTTTTTTTTTAGAAAATTCAGTAGCTACTTGAAAATTTTCGTAAACAATTTTTTATTTTCTTATAGTGTGATTAAGTTTACAGTAGGATAAATATATTAAAATTACGACTATAATCTAAAATGGAAACAATATATATGCAAAACTACACCGCCAATGTATTTTAAACAAATAAATTAAGCAATACCATAATTTATATAAGGATTTGATCATATGTTCGCAGGTGGGCACAAACTTATATGTCCACCGCTTATGTGGCGCGCCACATATGCAAGGTCCCACTATTATTTAATTAATTTATTTAATTAATTAAATCTTCTCATTAATTATATAAACTTAAACCCTAAACTATGAACCCTAAACCATGAACCAATCGGGTAGGGTTCAGGTTTTGGCCGGGTTGTGTCCGGGTCGGGTAATTTTTTTAATATAATAATGAAATTAATTATATAAACCTAAACCTTAACCTATGAACCCTAAACCATGAACAATTCGGGACCGAGTGAACCATGAACCACTCAGGCCGAGTTCGCTTTCGGGTTGAGTCCGGGACGGATAAAAGAAATTTAATATAATTAATGAAATTTGATAAAATATGGAATATATATAAATGAGAAGATTGAATTAATTAAAGAAACTAAATAAATGATAGTGGGGACTTTGCATATATGGCGCACATAAGTCGTGGGCATATAAGTTTATGTCCACCTGCGGACATATGATCAAATTCAAATTTATATATGTATATATACTATATAGAAAAACAAAAACTCATATGAAACGGTCTCATATATGAGATATAATACAATTTAACACAAATCACATCAATCCCTCCCAAAGTGTTTAAGCATCAATGCGCAATTTATGTCTCATATAGTCTCATACAAGTGTGTCTTTAGGTTCATACATCCACTTTTATCCATCGATGTACAAGTAAAACCAACAACTTATTGGTCCATGAATAATAAACTGTTTCATGTATAGAAGCTCCATTATAGTGAATTTCACCATTCTACATATATACTAAATTACTAATATGTGATCGATAATTTCCAGATGAACACTCAAGATCATCAAATCTAACATGAATGCATTCAAACATTACAACGAAGAACGACTACAACATATATCACTCATTTCCAGCATAACATAACATCGAATACAAAACATTATAAACATACAAGGTCCTCTGACAAGGTATCAACAACCTCTTTGTCCAAACGACGACAATGATCTTTCCACTCCCCCGTTGCATGCATGGTTGTCTTATATATATAATTCCTTTAGTGCCCTCAAACCAGCTTGAACTCCCGATGACTTATAATCACGAGTGAGATCACAGTCTGTTGAGGGGGATTCTTTCACCTGATCGAGCAACTCTTTGAATAGGAGAGATTGGAGTGATCTTTTGTGGCATTGTCATACCTCCAGAAACGATTATTTCTGCAATTTCACTCCAAATGTTAGGCGCCGAGTGATTCAACAAGAGCGTATAATAACAATGAATATATACGAAGAACACACTAATTCTGTTCATTGTAAAAATACCCGGCAAAGTGATAAACCTCAAATTTGTTGATTCAAACAGAATATCGTAAAAGTGATACTGAGATAAAGCTCTGATTTTTTTATTAATCCAATTCAACTCCATAATAACAATGATAAAAGAACTATTTATAATAGTATGTTACAGACATTGTTTACACAAGACGGAGGCAGCAGAGTGGGCCTTAGGCGTGCTCATATTATTATTTATTTCCTTATGTTGCTGTTTTGATTATTGAAGTTATTTCCTTTTCTGTTAGAGTCAGCCCATGGGCCTAGGGATTATTTATACGCTGTTTTAAGACAGGAGCCTTTTTTATCGAATTGATTACTGGAGTTTTTCGGCCGTGAGGCTTGGACGGAAGTTGTTTCCAGAGTGTTATATACCTTATTTGTGTTACTCTCTCTTAATTCTCAACATAGTATGTACTAATCTGATATCCTAACAGTATCCAAAGTTAAGACATGTATAAAAGGTTAGACCAAATAATGATATCATACCTATCCCTTCACGAATAGAAAGATTAGGCCTTATAATATCCTTGGAGTTGAGCAATAAAACGTCACCAATGTATAAGTGATTTGTTGGAACAAAAACACTGCATAATTCTTCATCTCCATCATCTCTCTGAAACAGAAGAGAAATTTACAAATAAATAAATAAATGAAGAGTAATCAATATTTTTCTAGAACAATAGAAAACTATGAATGGAGCACTAATATTTGTAAAATAACTCCAGTTTTTATCTGTCTGAAAATCATTTATTTCTCATTGAAGCAATGGCAATAAACTTAGGAATTGAAATGAATTGATAAATTTAAGGCTCTCTTTCAAACACAATAACTAATGGTCTTACATGTTTTTCTTTTGCTCTTTTTCTTTCTTCCGTTTTTCCAAAGTAGGCTTTATTGATAATATCTATTAGTCTACTAGTAAGTCTACATCAAAGTTCAGCCATTTTCTTCCATAATATGGGGGCTGGAATGTTGGCCTTTTTATAGAATTTTGTTAAAATCACTATCCATAATGTTTTACTTGGATACTTATGACTAATATTTAAATTTTTACCATTTTAATTTATAGATATAGACAAACCAGTCAATGGTCAGTCATTCCCAAACAAAGAATATAGTATATGATAAAAAATAAATTAATCGCTTAACTAATGTGATCAGCTTTTAAAGTTCAATTTACCATCTGCGAGTAGTACATACATGATATAGGACCAACTGTTTCATGTTATCTACATATAGTCATATACCCTACAGAAAACCAAGAAATACCTGGAGGACAACTGTGGAAGTGATAAATCCAAATGCATATTCACCCTCTCGTGGATGGCGTATGATTGCAACTTCCTTAAATGCAGTACTATTTTGGTCTGCAAGTATAAATTCACACAGTGAATATTACACATAAAATGTAGGAAGCAGCAAGCAATAAGAAACAAAAACCCATGAACGTTTTTCTTCAAATTGAGGCAATCCCTAGTTTGTGGATGGAATAAAACATGGAGAGATTTGCATTTTAAATCAACAAAAAATATAGGGAAAATAGTTTTCTAGTCCTGTAGTTATCACTATTTCAATTTTAGTCTGGTCGTTTCATGAACTGAAATTGTCCTATAACTTTCACTTTTTAGACATTTTGGTCCGGTAACCGTCTGTAAGAGGTCAAACATCCGATTGACCTATCAAAATCTGCCACGTGGACAAATCAGCCTCTGACACGTCCGTCAACAGGATATTTCACCTCCTACAAGGGATTACCAGACCAACATGTCAAAAATTGGAATTTACAGGACTAACTTCAATTTGTGATAGTTGACAGGACTGAAACAGAAATAAGGGTAACTTACATGACTAAAAACCGATTTTCCCTAAAATATATGTGAAATCAAGAATCGAAGTCCATTCTTTACCGGAGAAATTGCAGAACTGATTTGCTTGGAAGCTGAGTAAAGGTGCTTAACAAATGGCATTCGTTTTATAAACCATTCTCCAATCCAGAAAACTGTAGCACCCAGCCATGATGAAACAAATACACCGACAAGAAATACAAAGAGCAATGACGTCACAAATCCAAGTCCTGCACCAAAACCAATAAATCGAATTAGCATATCCGATAACTTCCAAGAGAAAAGTGGTAAGAACATAGATGACCAAACAGAAACGAGTTGTATGAAGAGAAATACATCTATTACTTGCCACCCATGATATAGAAACATATCAACGTTAACATTGATCTAAAATCTGATAATCTGCCAGTTGCTTGAAATACATAACCGAAAGAAGCTAATAGTAGGCCAACGCCGAAGATAGAAAGTGGCCACCCAACTGTACTTTCTTTTCGGCGAAGTTCTTAAAGAGACTCACTATCTACTTAAAAAATTGTAATTGTAATAATAATAAAACTCCAATTTGGGGTTTTATACCAGCTCAGTCCTGAAATACAAAAAATCCAGATAGCAGGAGAAAATGGTAATTGAATAGCTGACTTTGTAAAAAAGTAACTTACCAAATATATCAATGCCCAGCTGAGCATATAGAGGACTGAAGAAACCGTCAACAAATTGAACGAACCACCAAGTTACAAAGAATGTAATAGCAACTGGAAATAGAACTATGCTGCAATTGTAATGTTTTAGGATGTTATATTTAACCTGACAATAGATAAACTTAAAATAAAGGAGATTGTTAGGCAGAGAAATACCATCCGGTCATGAACTTTTTTGAGACCCAACTTTGAAGAACAAAACAGCAAGCCTGGACAGTGAGAATTGGAGACCTTTAGAGATTAAAGTCAACTCAAATTTGAAAACAAAATACCAAAAAAAAAAAAAAAACGTCTCTAAAGACAGAGTCAACAGTCCATCTTTTACGAACTTATGAGAACTGTTTGAAATATGCAGAATAGAAATGCTCTCTTCTTTTCTTGTATACCTTGTTCCAATTTCTTTTTCTTTTTTTTGAGGGAATGCATTTGTTATCATTTGGTAGCTTACTTAGTAATTTAGTTTTACTCTTCCCCGACATCATCAACTTTATTGTCCGTGCACGAACTTCGGCAAGTACATAGCCCAGAACATAGGAATTGATTTATTTTTTCTAAAACTTTGAGGTCTTCTTAACTTATGTTAGCAAAATGGGGAATCCAGTTTGACTCATCATAGGCTGGCTAACTTTATCGGGGCTGCTCAATGCAACGGGTAAAACTAATTTACAGATATTCTTATTGAAGGTCACATTTTGCAAAGAGAAAACGTATTACAGGATGATAATGCTCATATTTATGAATTAGAGGTTATTTTGGTAGGTTTTTCATCAATGATAGGAAAGAGATGGAGAAACTGAACTTTCAGGCACATATGAACCCCATTCTTTCCTTTTTTTTTCTCAAGAAAATCCCAAATTATATTCTGTTTCCAACTTTATAAGCAGATCGGAAGTATACTAATGTACATCTTCTATTCTTCAACGAGTTGACTAAGAGAAAATTGAAAAGTAATATAAATCCATTTCCGCCTCTCATTAATACAAATTATGCTTAATTATCGAGCCCATGTCCAAATCAACCCTAAGATTCAAATACCCAGCTAAGATTCCAATATTATACGATCAAAATCAACTCACATTTCAATAAATACACACAATAACAATATATCGTAAATGACTGAAAAAAGACACTAACCCTACGGGTGGAAGAATCAGGAGCAATCGGAGGCGATTTTAACGGATCTTCGGGATCTCGCCCTTCTTCATCTTCGCGAGCGCCTTGACTCAGTGGCACAGACGTGGCGTCCTTGTCGTCCGCCATTCTTACCAATTATAGTAAATTTCTCCGATTTCGCTATTCTTCGATCGCAAAATTAGGGATTACAGTTGTACAATCGGCGAAGATTGTGCCATTTTGATAGATCGAGAGAAACGAGGATAAGTATTTTTGAGTGTTGATGAAGGAAGTACTACGGCTGATGCGTGAGGTACTAACGCAGTTTTACAGCACTCCACAAGTTTTGACTTTTGAGAGACTTGTTGTAAATGAAAGTAATTGTGTATGTATTTCTATTTCAATTTTCAAATGACAATCATTTTTCCCCCTACTTATCTTTTTTAAATGTGTATAATTTCAATTTTTATCTTGTATCTATGTGATCTGTATTTCCAATTTAGAGAAATAATTCTTGCATTGAACTTAGACAGTTAGACCTAGCATTTACCTTTTTCTTCCATAAAAAAAAAATATCAAAATGTCAATACTGTGGCACTTTCTTTAGCTAGGATTGCTCGTCTGTTTGAGAGTCCTTTTTATTGGTTGAGTCTCCCAACTTTGTGGATGACCTACTCAGTATTTGTTACTCCTGCAAGTAACCTTGTTTTTTTGTCGAAAAAGAAAAAAAAAACAAATTGTAAAAATAAAATTTACTTTTATCCCTAATTGCATTTTGAATTTTGAACTTTCAATTTTTGCAGGTAGGTATTAAACTTTCAATTTTTTTGCAGTAAAATGACCTCGGTTAAATTCATAGGAAAATGGGGGATATTTTCGTCAATTCACATGTGCTCCTTTGTCTTGGAATCGTTTGAACATTTGTCCAAAAGATTCGTTTCGAATTCAATTGAGCATTTCTAAAAATGGAAATAAAGTGCCTACATTAATATAAACTTTACCCTCAATATTACACATCATGTCATTATTTAAAGTCAATTTTATTCTTTTTTATTTACACCACGTGACATTACTTTATTATTTAACACTCGCCATAAAACAATTTATACTAATAAATAATTTTCACATTAAACTACGCATACACAACAAATGTTCAAACAATTCCAGGGCGGAGGGAGTATCTGTTTTTGCCTCAAGATTTGTCTGAGATCCTTTCTTTTTTTTTTTTTGCAGCTATTTAAAAATTCGGTATCTGCCTTGCATAAGTTGAAAGTTTGATCCTCAATTTGTAACTAGTGACAACGATAAGTCATATTTTTGCAATTTGTCCCCTTAATAATACTTACACTTGGAAAAACAAAAATTAGAATTCACAGATTGTTTGTATTTTTCAAATAAAACAAAAATATTTACATGTTTAAAAAGTTAATTAATTTTGATATAATTTTACAATTTATTTAAGTAAAATCAAATAAAAATCTAAACTCTCATTTAGCCACTAATATCCCCTGTACAGTTATACTTGATTACTTTTCCAATTGATGAAAATCTAATGGCTTTGAATATAGTCGCATACATCTGTACCCAGAAGAAAAGATACATCAATATATTCACCTCCAATTGTGGTTATAATTTCAAAAGAACAATTTATCAGTTGAGTTCATAGAACTATTATGGAACTAATAAAATTTTAGAGGGAAGGAATGTATTTATTTATACTCCTAAATGAAGCTTATCTATAAATTTATCAACTAATTAAATTCATTGCACTTGTGGTAGTTTCATAGACATAAAAATTAATTAAGGTTAGCCGTCAAAAGACTCAAAACTAAATCTAGATGTACATATCCCAACTTAAAGAATACTATCTCAATTTCGAGTCATTCCTTATAAAATGTTTATTTGATAGAGTGTGCACATAAATAAGAGTTTGTTTCAAGGGTAGGACTTCATAATGCACCGTGCATTTTATAGTGTATTTTTAAAATATTTAATTTTTTAAAGTAAAATATACAATTTATTAATATTGAAACGTGTAATTTATGTTCGTGAAACAAGTTATATATTTCGATATAAACAAATTGTATATTTTAAAAATACGTTATAAAGTCTTGATCGTTTGATTTATCTGAACTTAAAAATTTTGAAAGTGATGGAACTTATTACGAATATTGATTTATATGTGATTGAAATTGTCAAAATGCATTGAAACAATTATTTGCCTCAATAATAATTGGAACAATTATTTGCCTCAAATACAAAATGTATTTTAATTTTTATTTTACAAGGTCATTGATTGTCAGACAGCGTAATTTATTTTTAATGTGATAGTTTAGTGAAGTTAAATAATTCATGAATAATGTGTGAAAAGATAGTTTGTTGGGAAATGAATTTAATAAAGATATATGATTTTGATTTGATCCCAAAATCCCTGAGTATGACATGTTCAGAATGATTTTGATAGTTGAGTCAGGATTCAGTTTATAGAGTATTCAGGATGTTATCTCAAAATGTATAGTTTAGTTCGGGATAGGTTACAAAGACTAAGAACTCGATATGTTTCGAAGAAACTGAAAGTTTGATAAACCAAGTTTACAAACTTTGAAGAAACCGATAATCGAAGACTCGGTGAGAAATCGAGATCAAGACTTCGATGAAACCGAGGCTTACTTCGACATGAAGATTCGATGTAAAACAAATATCTCGAAGACCCGCAAGACTCAAGATTCAAGACTCAAAAGATTGTTTGTAGACTTTTCAAATAAAACAAAAATATTTACATGTTTAAAATCGAGTTAATTAATTTTGATATAATTTTACAATTTATTAAGTAAAATCAAATAAAAATCTAAACTCTCATTTAAGCCACTAATATCCCCGAGTTTGTACAAGTTATACTTTATTCAAAAAGAGGAAGACTTTTCCAATTGATGAAAATCTAATGGATTTGAATAAGTAGTCGCATACATCTGTAAGACCCTACATGAAGGTTATTGCACAAAACGATACATTTCAAACCCTAAATATTCATCTCCAATTGTGGTTATAATTTTTCAAAAGAACAATTTATAAATCTTGAGTTCATTGTAACTATTTATGGAACTAATAAAAACTTTTAGAAAAGAAAGGAAAAAACTTAGATTTATTTTATATTGAAGAGAGCTCACTAAATGAAGCTTATCTATAAATTTATCAAAGCTAATTAAATATCCTAACCCTTTGCATTGTCTTCATTGTAAAGGATATCTCTCATCCTAGTTGAAACCAACCGAGAAACCCCAAACCCTTGAGAAGGTAGTTGGAGTGTGTTTTTGGTGAAAGATTTAAAAGAGTTAAAACTAAAATATACAATTTATTAATATTGTTAGTAAGCTACTAATTTATTGTTTGTGTTTGAGTAAGTAAAAACAAGTTATATATTTCGGGTATAAACAAATTGTATTTTAAAAATACATTAAGTAAACTATAATTGTTGTGAAAAAGCCTCGGGATGATTAGTGAATTTCTCTCGAGGATCGTTTATAATTGTTGTGTTGTTTATTGCTTTCCTTATTATCTCTTAACTCATTGCGTTGACTTGATTTTGAAAGCATTTTTCAAATTGATGGAATCTTCATTTTGCATAAATAATCACAATTTCACTAATTCCATTGAAATTGTTTAAAAGTATAAACTAAGAAACCATTCCGCGCGTCGCGAAAGATTTGCCTCAAATTACAAAATGTATTTTAAACTTAATTTTTTATTTTCCAAGCAACTCAGATCTCGATTGATTATCCGAAGACAGCGTCAATTTATTTTTTATGTGATCTTGAGTTTATCGACTCGTGAAAAGTTTTAAAAACACTTTAAACGTGTATTCATGAATAATGTTACTGAAAAACAACATAGTTTTATTCTTTAAATTATAAACTAATTATATATCAATTTCTAATCAAAATTTACCCCATATAACATTACATCGTCTCATGTAACAACTTATTGGAAAAAACACCCATATAACATTGCATCAACTCACACAACAATTTATTCAAAAGAAAAGAAAAAAAAATCCAGTGAAGTTAATCTTCAAACATTCAAGAATGCAGACAAAAAGAGGAAGGTATGCAAATTAAGCACAATGTTGAGTTGCATTATTCCATTTGTTACAGCATATGGCACATCAGTGCCATTTCAAAGCTATCAGTTATATTTCAGGCAATTAAACCTAGATCTCATTCAAACAGAAAAGGAACTACAACATCGATCGATCTCTCTCACAAAGACAACATTTGTGCCGGAATTTCTATTCAGAAGCTTCCACATGCTTTGGTGCCTCAACTTCTTTCAACTTCTCCAATGCCAATACACGTTCATCCAGTGATTCGTAGAGGCCATTCATCTTATATGAAATGAAAGAAATGTCATATCAAACAAAGATAACTACATAAATTATTCAATGACATTTTAGAGAGCAAATTCAGATTTACAGTGTAATCAAATAGTTAAGTAAATATACACAGAAATGAAAGAGAGAACATGGATTCAACTTTTAAACAGAACAGGGCTGTTTGTTGATTCAGTGCATGTAGTCTAATACGAAATATGAATGAGAAATTATTGGGGTTTCAAATCAGTTGAATTGACATGAAATTAGGTGGTTCTCAATCTATCAGAAGTTATCCTTTACTTTGTATACAGCCATCTTGGAAGACTTATAAAACTAGATAACTCCATATATTCCAACTCACAATCAACAATTTGCTCACTTTCTAGTTGAGACGAAGCAATTTATTTTCCTCTTGTCATTATAACTCTAGAGTCGATCCATATTATATAAATGCTTATCTTGGCAAAAAGATTATTGCTAGAAACATGTTCAGCTTGGCAATTGTGCAAGCTGAAGGGAAAGGATTCAAATACTTAGTGCTGAAATTAGTGCTTCATTTTGCTTTTTCAGCAAACTTAGTAAGGAGCAGAATGATATGATGAAAAAGGAAATCATACGTAAAAAAAAACTGTCCAATTGTAGGTCCCAATTGGGTGTCTTCTTCCAAAACATAAGTACTTTATCTTTTCCTTGAGCTGCTTGTAGGTTGTCTTAGAATCTTAAATTTATGCAATTTTTTAGGCTCCATTTGGATGGGTGGATTTGAAATCCATGGATTTCACACACATATCACCACTCTCCAATGGATTTACAAATACTTAGAATTGAGTAGGTAGTTAAAAATGGATGGATTTCAAATCCTCATCAAAACCTAGTCATTTGAAATCTCCTCCTCTCTACCCCTTCCCTCTCTTCCTATCTCTCTCATCTCTTGACAATTCATGATTTGAAATATATGCATTCTTACATGTATTATTTTTCAAATCCTCCCTATCCAAATGGAGTCTTAGGGGATTTCTCATACCATGATATTGCATTGCTTTTGTTAACAATTGACTACTCCAGAAAAATAAAACGGAAGACACGAAGCAATGAAGAACATAAGAAATAGATGACAATATAGGAAGAGGAACACAAAAAAAAAGGAAGAGAAAAAGGAACAGGAAGGAAAGAACGAAAGAGCAAATAAAGGTTCATGTAGCTCTGTTTTTGTGTTATAACATTCTATCTTGGCCATTGTTTTTTCAAGCACGTCCAGGAATAAAAACTGAGCAGAAGGATTTGGCTCTAATCACTAACAACAGTGTGACTACATATTAAGTCAAGAGATTACAACTAAGGGGGCGCTTGGTTCAAAAATTCTTCAAAGAGAATGGTAATGAGAATGAGCATGGGTAATTGTGGTGGTTAATGAGAATATAAATTGATCAATTCACCTTCATTATACTTCGTACAAGGTAATGAAACTCCAAATAAGTTAATCATTACCCATTTTGATTAACTACCTCCCCTCCTATAAACATTTCTCCTCAATCTTTCCACTATTCTCCAACCAGTGACATTTATTGTTCCTAATTATTCCAAGATTAGGGCAAAACACTAACAATGTAACCATCATTTCATTGTAACTCACTATTCAATGATATCCACTACCATTCCCAGTGAAGAATTTGAACCAAGCGCCCCCAAGTTTACATAACACAGAATAATTCAAAGGTGTATAATGATTGTCTGCTTTATTGTAGAAGCATCATAAGCTTAGGGCCTTGATTCAAGTGATTCCCCCTAAGCAGAACAATAATGACGGAAAAGGAACAGCAGTTTTAAGGATTAGATCATTTCGTTCATGTACCCTGATCAACAGCTTCTCACTCCAACAATGGAGATGCATTTTAGGGAATATTTCAACCATATCTATACACAGTAATCTTCAATTCTCCTAAACATCTTTTAACAGAGCCCAAATTTATTCACTATAAATGATTTATTTTCCCTTAGAAACTTCAACCTAACAACTTCCGCATCATAAGTAGTTTAATTATTCTATATAATCACAACACAAACGACTCATTCAATTCAACCGGAAGCTATTTCACATAAAAATTTCACACCCACACACCACATTCATTTCAAAGAAGTAGTAATCGAGATAAAACAAAATCGAAATTTCTTTAAACATAATAGTGTAGAAAACCTGTTGAGAAATGGCGTGGTGGGCAACTTTATAATCCTTCTGGAGAAAATATAGACCCGCGCCGGAAGCTAGGGCGGCGCCGGTGAAGAACGACGCCAATCGCACACGCAATACGTAACCCATTTCTCTTTTCCGTTCGATCACAGGATCTGAATTCTCCAATTGATCAAATTTTTGCCCTCAATTTTTCCCCCTTTACTTGATGAAACGACGAGAGAGAGCCAATAAATTAAACTAGTGGGCCTTCGTTAGAGGCTTAATCTTATGGGCCCAATGAGTTAAGTATGGGCTTGAGCCCGTTTAGGTTCAACTTATTACAATATGTGTTGTAGAATAGGCTATAAAATAAAGAGAAAATAAAAGACCAAGAAATAGATATATTTTATTATTCAACCAAATGTCCATTTATATAGTTACATGGAGTAAATAAACATCTAATTAATTCCTCCATTAACCACACATGATGAATGTCCTTATTCATATCTCAATCATATACCTTGATGAAGGCACAAAATATGTTTTCCTTCAACACTCCCCCTTGTGCCAAATCAAAAGGGTGGTAGGTGCATAATTGTTGTCTCGCTAAAAACCTTGTCAAGTAACAAAAACCCAGTGGGAAAATAAACCTTGGTCGAAGGGAAAAATAGTTACAACGCATCATGTTGAGACTCCCCAAAAGTCTACACCTATCACTTGATACGTACATCTATCAAGTGAACTCGGAAAGCCTACGCATTCCAATTCTTCTTACGTGCTTCTAAAAAATTATCTTGGTTAATGACTTTGTGAACAAATCAGCTGCATTTCCTTCGGAGCTGACTTGAGTTACTTGAATCTTGAGCAAAGTTTGTTGTTGTTGGCTGTAGAAAAACTTCGGAGATATATGCTTTGTATTGGCACCTTTGATGTAGCCAAGTTTCATACGTTCAATGCAAGCAACATTGTCTTCATATATACATGTAGGCTCCTCGACTGTAGGATTCAAGCCACTACTTTGTCAAATATGTGTGATGATAGACCTTAACCAACACTCATGAACTGCTTCGTGTAAGGCAATAAATGAAGTAGCTACAAGAGTTTGCTTGGTTGATCTCCAAGATATCGTCGTATTTCCCATAGTGAATACATAACCAATTTGGGAATACCCTTTATGTGGATCAAAAAGATAATCAACATCAGCAAAACCAACTAATACATCTTTTGGTGTATCGGTGTAGGGGGTAGTTTCAACATTTTTCTTAGAGGTTACAATTTCATCTGTGATCCCACTTTTCTCTTTACAAGGAAATAAATAAACCTATGTCAAATGGTTCCTTTTAGGTATCAAATTACATTCTTGATACCATTCCAATGGCGATGTGTTAGTCCTGGTCTAAATTATATTAGCAAGTTCAATGAGAGAGTAGTATATGGTCGAGTTATTGAGCTAAGTACAATAATGTGCTTATTCAACTTAAATAGAAATTCCAGCTCCCAATAACACTTCGTTACTTTTCTTTGGACAAATATAACTTTTCATCATCTTCCTTTAGACGAGATGGATATTTTTTTAAATCTAAACTTTGACCGATCTGGGAGTGCTAACCGGATGCACTTTGTCTACATTAAATCGCATGAATATCTTTTAGACAAATGCATACTAGTGGATAAGTATTCCACAAGCTCGGTGTTCTAGTTTGGACCTAGTTTTCCCGAGATTCTTTATCTCAACTTCAATTTCAAGTAGTTCATGGTTTCTCTTATTCCATTAAGAGTACCTATTATGTTCATTTATCAACATAAATTGATAATTTTGTAAATTCGGAACTTATATTCTTTATAAATACGCAGGGGCACAGTTCATCGTTATTATAACCTTTCCCAATCAAGTTGTCACTTAGACGGGGTATATCACATCCGTCCAAATTGTTTCAATTCATTAGTGAGCACTTGACTTAAAAGTCATATAGTACTTTCATATATATCTCTGAATCAAGATCCCCATAGAGATATACACTAACCACATCCATAACATGCGTCTCCAGTCCCTTGGAAACTATTAAGCTGCATTATGGGAGTTTAGCTCCTCATAGTCAATTCCAGGGCATTGTGAGGTATTTCAGGACCTCATTTTTCTCATTACGCTTAGTGACAAAGATTCATTTACCTACAAGCTTTACACTTGGTAAGATTAGCACTACCGAACCAAATACCAGTTTCTTTGTCATAGAATCAAGTTCTATCTGGATTGCTTCTATACATTTAGGTTAATATGCTCTATGTTGACATTTTGTAACCGAGCGTGGTTCGATATCACTGTGCTCTATAATTTTATTGAGCAACAATATAAGTAAATTCATCATCAATGTGTGTGCAACATTTGTCCATCGACTCATACACATTATAATAATTAATAGAGATTTATTTATTCTCTGAAATCATTTCAAACATCGGAGCGTCCTCCAGTATTGATTCTTGGACATAACTATAATCAGAGATTATCTCATTAGATGGTTTTGATGATCAATGGATTAGGTTGTGCCGCACCTACCATTTCCTTTGGGTGGGTGTCAATCGAACCAGGTGTCTTCCCTCATTTCTTTTTGAGAGCCACATCCTCAACCACACATCCAACAAGTGTGGTTGCAACACCTTTCCTGCGGAGATGTGCCCTTTATTGGGGACTTGTAACCTTGCAAGCATATTTACAACTGGTATATGGGACCTAGTCACTTTTAGCAATATTGGTAAACGCATCAGGCATCGAATTTGCTACGTTTCAAATATTAATTATTATTTATACTTCACTTTCACATGTAAAGTTCGGGGATCAAAAAGAGACGGAGTGGGGACAAACTACGATACTCCCTGTCGTTTCCCTAGAAAATGTTTTTCCTTATCTTCCCCTAACGACGGGAAGATAGTCTCATTAAAGTGACAATACGAAAATCTAGCGAATAATTGTTAGAGGTTCATATCCAACATAAATACTTAATCATATCTCAGAAACCGTCTTAGTGCGCTGTGGATGCGCTATAGGCACATATCAATTACGCGTAGGTGTAAAATGTCAGGTTTACATATATCCAGTTACCAATTAGTACGCATAAAATGGTTGGTCAACAGTGGGTCTGAAATGAATAAGTAAACTGCATGCAATATTGTATAACGCCATACAGAGATAGACATGCCGGTGCGCATAAACCAGCGTCGTAACCACCATTTATTTTCTTTTAATGGTGGCTTCTATGAGACCATTTTATGTATGCACATGGGGTCCAAGATACTCTACATTGATCCTAATAGACATTCAATAATCATCAAATCCTTTTGATGTGAAAAGTTGTCTAGTTTGATTAGGGTGGTGAGCCTTTGAACGTATAATTTGTGCAAAGAATTTTCGCAATGCAGAATTTCTTGTGGACAATTAAATGACACGTTACGAGTGTGTCAAAGTATCAACTAGATCCATGAAATACTTGAATAGGTCAGCGCAAAATGAGTTAATATGTATTTGAGATTTGTAACGTGGCAGAGGGGATGTATATCTGGTGCTTCAGAAATAAAAAATTGTGATTAGAGTAGCAACATGACCGATATCGTGCACTGTATCGGATAGTCCCAATTTATTCCTCACTCAAATAAAAGGGTTGTTCGTATGAATTTTTCTTCAATAGACAAATCATGACTTGAATATCAAAGGTCATGCAAAAGTCTATATAAAACATAAAACAATGTCACATAGTCCATTATGTGAGGTACATAAAACAATGTATTAGAAAAAAAAATTAGGTTAGTAACGAGGTACATCTCACTAGATTGACTCATTAATTTCTTTAAGATGTGTGTTCTTCCACATTCATTAGAGGTAATACATTTAGATTTCATTCTCACTTTTCAAATGATTATCGTTGGCTCGAATATCTTTAATATTTAGCAAGGTTAGATTAGCTCTGGGTTCATACAAAACCTCTTTGATTTATAAATGTGTCATTAGACATCAAATAAATCTCAAATTTGGTTGAGTTTCAATTTTTGAGTAGAATGATTTACTTTACATTCAATATTTTCTTATATGTTTACTTTACATCATGAGAGTGCAATTTCGAACCATGTGTATTAATGTACAACAAATCCAAATACTTTAGAATAAAATTCAAATTCACTAATATGCCAAAACCAATAAAAGTAAGGTCTAATAAAGAAAATCTTATTTAAAACTAAAACTAAAAGCTTAAATAGAATGAGACCTTATGCCTTAACAATATTCTTGAAATTAAGAACCTGTTGTATTTATTAATTGGGCAAAATCCTTATTGCCATTGAATTCTCTTGTATTTGGCTGGTACTTTATTTCTTGCACGGTGACTGTTATACCAGTGGGGTTCTTTCCAATGCTCCCTTAACCAAATTTATTATCGAAAATTTCTTTGTCCCAACAGGCTTGTTGTTTTTGTATAATATCATCTTCCGTGATTTACACCAGAAATGTAAGGCGTGTTTGTCCTCATATCATCTTTTGTGGTTTGTTTTGCACAAAACGTAAAACAAGCAACACATGTTTATTATAACTTTTAACTCTTTTATAATCAAGTAGGCGGAGTACTTTCCACCAGAACATCAATTTTGGAAAGAAAAAAAAATTATGTTTCTAAAAATGTCCCTTTAAGGTCTTTCACAGTCATTTGAGTGTTTTCAATTTAAGGTACTAGCTCCATAATTAAGGGTTGAAATGTCAACCTCATAAATATTTGAGCATTGTCTTTGACCTTGTCAGACGGTTCTTCGTCCTTGAAATCGATTGATGGTTAGTTTTCATGTGAAAAACCTAACGACGGTACTCAATTTCTTTTGAGACTAATATTTCGAATTCAGGTCAAGCTGGTAAAAACAAGGGAGAATATTGATATACTATAATTTATTTATTTTCAAGAATGTGAATGAATTAAATTTTGAAACCAAGGGTCACATATTTTTGTATGCTTTGTGAAGATATTTTATCACACTTACTTGTAATCATATGTATCATCCATAAATTTCTTTATCATGGAGATATGCAATAACTAACATCCATATACACAATATTTGACTTAGAAACAAAAGTTTCATCATATAAAGATTATCAAAAACTTATAAAAATAAGCATGAAATCAAATTTACTTAGAAACAAAAGTTTCATCATATAAAGATTATCAAAAACTTATAAAAATAAACATGAAATCAAATCTTATAAATAATTATAAAATCACAAAATAATCTGCTTAATTATTTTGCTATAAGCGTATAAGATACACTACTAATATTATTTTGGGTAAAGCATGGGGTCCAATCACTTTTCTTGATCTACATTAAATCATATGCAATCAAATACATTCAAGCAAGTTCAAAATGTGCACTCATAAGCTTATAAATGAATAAATAATTTTTATTCTCAAGGCTCTTTTGAGAATCAATAATTAGAGGCAATAAGAGGATTTCACAAAAAAAATCATAATCTCTACAGCAAATAATTTTCAAGCCTATTTCGCGACAAGCGGTTTTAATTGCTGAAATTTAAAAGGGATTAAACCTCTTTACCAGAGCGGAACCCTACGGTAAGGGTTCCTTATGACCATCAATGAAAGATTTAACTCGTTAAGCAGCCTCAATGGAAGGTTCATGTGTTTGCTTTCTTGTTTCATATTTATGGGCAATTTCATCAACCTTAGACTCATCTCAAAAAGGTAGAATAACCAATCAGGTCCAAAATAAAAACTCAACAAAAAGACGAGTTAGCTAAAATTAAAAAACAGTGGAAATTTAATATAAATATTTAAATAAACTTGATTAAATATGGACTTGTTAAACATATATAAGTACATCTGAACTAAATATCTCATTTATAAATCATCAGAGTGCAAGAATTCATATTTGCTAAAGTGACTTTTCAACAATTCATAATCAAGCTTTCAAGATATAAATCATAAAGCTTCACTACTATTAACTGCATCAAAACAAATTGCAGAACTACAATTGATAAATTGCTTGACAATGTTTGCATCAGATTGCCAAATTAAATTGAAGTCTATAATCATTGAACATAATCAACTATACATGATTATCATGATTGTAATCCTGAAATTGAGCATTTCAAACACATGATTAATAAAATGAGCATTGTGATCCAAAATCAACAATTTAAATAGAAAGACTATTAGTTATATATTTAACTATTCAAACTCCACCACATATAGATTCAATTCATGCGACCAAAGGTACAATTACAGTTCAGGGCGAGATGACTTAGACAACCAACATCACCTGTAAGTCAGCCTCCATAAACTGGAGAGAGTTAAACGCAATGAATGATTAGTTGGTTAGAACCTCGTGCTGATAACATGTTGTAGAATATGCTAGAAAATAAAGAGAAAATAGAAGACCAAGAAATAAACATATTTTATTATTCAACCAAATGTCCATTAATTATATAGTTACATGGAGTACATAAATATTTAATTAATTCTTCCATTAATCACACATGATGAATGTCCTTATTCATGCCTCAATCATATACTTTTATGAAGGCACAAAATATATTTTCCTTCAACAATATGTACTTTATACAAGAATCATGGAAAAAAAATCACACTTAGGGCGCTAAATGGTGTTGAAAAATATAAGTGGGGACAATTTTTTTTTTTTTTTGCTTTAAATTTTGGCCTGACCCAACTTTATCATGAATGTTGTGCCGGCCAAAATGGTTTAAACGTGTTTATGTCAAAAGAAAAACTTTATATAGATAAAAATCTCCTTTTTTTCTCCATGTAAAATTCATATAAATTTTGAGAGAAAATTACACATAATTTTGCCTTAGTAAATTTCATTCATTTTTAAGAGTATGTGTTTTTCTTTTAACAACAAATTTAGAAAAAAAAATATAAACAATTCTTCTATATTTTTAAATTATGACAAAATTAATATGAAATGATGTCACGTATGAGATGAATTCCATTTACTATGTTATTATGATTCCTGGTTTACGAGGCTACACGATCATGTTACTAAAACATATCTTAAGTATTAATTTGAAGATATGTTTTATGTATGAGACAGTGCTACATAAGTTTTATCACTAATTATGCAAGCGTGAACATACCAAATAATAGTAGAAATTATTGAATATTCCAAATGATGCATATTATCATGCATCAGATCCCGTAAATTAAAATATTAAATATCATCAATTAATAATAGTTGCCATGTTCGAAGAACTACCTACTCTGTCGTATAAAAACTGTTCAAGGCTCTGAAAATGTAGTTCGGTTTCTCTGTTTCATTTTTTTTTATTTTACTTGGTATTTTATTCTTTTGGATCTTAAACACATGGACTTAAAATATATTGGTTCGTTAGATTTTTTTATCATTCTATTTATCATTCATCTATATTATGAAACACAAAATGAATCTTCAATTGTTAAATAGATCATTTGATTCGCTGAAAAAGTAGTATTCCCTCCGTCCTAATTTTGATTGGCCAAATACTGTAGACACGGAGGTTAAGAAAAATTGAGAGATAATAATATTAAATAGTGTAAAGTGGATAAAATAGGTTTGATAGAGGGAAATAATAGTATAAATGGTGTAAAGTGGATTTGGTGGAGAAAAATAATAATATTAAATAGTATTGAAAGTTTTTTTTTTTTTTTTTTAGAAAATGACCAAACAAAATTAGAATGACTATTTATGGAAAATGATCAATCAAAATTAAGGGATATCCATAGAATATTCCCTATTAAATATAAAGATCACAAATTAAAACTCATACATTTACAAATCAAATTCATTGAATAAAACTTGTTTAATAAAATTATAATTTATTTAGATGATTAGATCAATCCTTCTATTGTTTCTCTTAAGAGCTTCCATCAGAAGCTACAAAGTTCCAAATTTGAAAATTCAAAAGAATTCAAACATTTGAAAAAAAACAATTGCTTCACCCCAACCGCTCCAAATTCCCTCCATTATCCACGCTCCCTTTCTTGAATTAGGCGGGAAAATCTTCAAATTTCGCGTCGCATAATTGGAGGGCAAATCGCTCGAAACCCTAGCTATTTAACCACACATCGAAAACCCCATTTCCAAAATCCCCCATCTGCAAGCATACACAACCCGCAGAACCCCAATTTTGTGGCGAAACAATTATACCCACCAACTGTTTGTTGAAACTTGAAAGTACTCAGTGAGTGGAAAATCGAAATTATCTTGGAAAAAATGTATGTGGTGAAGAGGGATGGGCGGCAAGAGACTGTACACTTTGATAAGATCACTGCGCGCCTGAAAAAGCTGAGCTATGGGTTGAGCAGCGAGCACTGCGACCCGGTTTTGGTGTCGCAAAAAGTCTGCGCCGGGGTCTACAAAGGCGTCACCACCAGCCAGCTTGATGAGTTGGCGGCGGAGACCTCCGCCGCCTTGACGGCGAACCACCCTGATTATGCTTCTGTGAGTTTGATTTTTCAATTGAGTGTTTAGGGATTGTATTATGTTCTTATTTGTCTATTTTGGTCCGGATCTGGTTAATTCCTGTTTAATTTGAGAGATTTGATTTTTGTTCTTTGATTCGTAAGTTGTTTTGATTCTGCATGGTTGCAATTTGACTTTTTGTAGAATATTACAATCATCAGTTTTGCTTTGCAATTCTTTTGTGATCTTGCATGTAACTTGATTTCCCCTGGAAAAATTCAAGCTCTCGTATAGTTTTGGTGTAATCTAGCTTAGTTTCAGTGTAGAAAAGATTGTTATTATGCCTCCCTTTTCTGTGATTTGGCTTTAGGTCCTACATAATGTTACCTGTTAATTTAACTGTAGGTTTATTCTAGTTAAGGAATTATCTGTTGGCTTCTCTTGTTTATCTTGATATGCACTAGCCTGATTTTCAAGTTTGTAAAAGATCATGTTTCTTTAATATGATTTTCTTTCTTGGGAAATGATGTAAAATTGTACCATATACAGTTGGCTGCCAGGATTGCTGTATCAAATCTTCACAAGAACACTAAGAAATCCTTTTCTGACTCGTAAGTAAATCACTTTGCTGTAACACACATTTGCAATAAGTGATAGAGCTGTTATACATGAGACTTTCCCTTAACTTTGTACTCACATAATTATCACAGAATCAAAGACATGTACAATCATGTCAGTGAGAGGTCAGGACTCAAGGCTCCTTTGATTGCAGATGATGTCTATGAAATAATAATGAAGGTATTGATTTGGCAAGCAAATATTCTTGACCCCATTGCTATTGAATTTCTCATTTTATTTTTTCTAATGTATTGATGTTTTTTTTCCCTTTTGACAGAATTCTGTTCGTCTCGACAGTGAGATCATATATGACAGAGACTTTGACTATGATTACTTCGGTTTTAAAACCCTTGAAAGGTCTTACTTGCTTAAGGCCCAGGGGAAGGTAGTTGAAAGGCCTCAGCACATGTTAATGAGGGTTGCTGTTGGTATCCACAAAGATGATATTGATTCGGTCATAAGAACATATCATCTGTTGTCTCAAAGATGGTTCACTCATGCATCTCCTACCCTTTTTAATGCTGGCACACCTAGGCCACAAGTATGATAACTGTTATAACTAGTATTTGAAAGGGTTTTTAGCAGTTGGTTGAGAACTTACGTTTATTTCTTAAATGAATTGCAGTTAAGCAGCTGTTTTCTGATATGCATGAAGGAGGATAGTATTGAAGGCATATATGATACATTAAAGGAATGTGCTGTTATCAGCAAATCAGCTGGAGGAATTGGAGTGTCTGTGCACAACATTCGTGCTACGGGAAGTTATATTCGTGGAACAAATGGAACATCGAATGGCATTGTTCCAATGCTGCGAGTGTTTAATGATACAGCTCGTTATGTGGATCAGGGGGGTGGCAAGAGGAAAGGTCTGCACATTTTTTTGTGTAGTTTTTGTTTTATTGTCATAATTCTTGCATAGGCACTTCCATTTTGATATTCTTTTACTCTCTATTGATGAAAACAGGTGCTTTTGCTGTGTATCTGGAGCCATGGCATGCTGATATCTTTGAGTTTCTTGATCTGAGGAAAAACCATGGAAAGGTAATATATGAGACTATTTAGTAGATGTGTAGTATTTTGGGTGATTTTAAAATCTGGGTTTTGAAACCTAGTGGATTTGAAATCCTGATAATTAGTTAGGTGTGTGTTTGTTTTGGAATTTTGAGTAGGGTGAGATTTAATTTTATGCCAATTCAATGTGTAAAAGTGAATGATGTTGTCTTATTATATTGTTGTTGTGTGTGATTGTAATGATTGGATGATGTAGGGTATGAGTTAAATATGTTAAAGTGTAAGGAGAGAGGTTTAATTGTATTGTCAAAACAAACATGAAACATCATTGTTGTATATTCTTAATATATCAACATAAATTCATGTTCTTTATGTTTTAAGATTGTTTTTATGGCAATTCCTTGATGTTATGAATATTTTTTATTTCCTTTCTATTTTTGTAGGAGGAGGTCCGTGCGAGAGATTTGTTTTATGGACTTTGGGTACCTGATCTCTTTATGCAAAGAGTTCAATCTAATGGTCATTGGTCATTGTTTTGTCCAAGTGAGTCACCTGGGCTGGCTGATTGTTGGGGTGAGGAATTTGAAGCATTATACACTAAATACGAGAGAGAGGTAAACACCTTATGAAGTGCATTTGAAGTTACTATGATGTTTTATTTATGAATGGCTTCAGAAATTATTTATTTTATTTTGGCTCAGGGAAAGGCCAAGAAAGTTGTCCAAGCACAAAATCTATGGTTTGAAATCTTGAAGTCACAAATTGAAACAGGAACCCCTTATATGCTTTATAAGGTAGCATAGATGTGCATCATGGTTGTTCAAGAATTATTTTATTTTTCTTTTGACTATGCTTGTTTTGTTAGAAGACCTAAATTCTTCACCCATTATTTCCAGGACACTTGCAACAGAAAAAGCAACCAGCAAAACCTTGGTACCATAAAGTCCTCTAACTTGTGTACTGAGATAATTGAGTACACAAGCCCCACAGAAACTGCTGTGTGCAATCTTGCATCAATTGCTCTACCACGATATGTCAGAGAAAAGGTTATTATTGACATACATGTGATAATTTACTTATTTTTATTGTATATACATATATCCTGTTTCTTAATTCATTGTCTTATTCCTTAAAGGGTATTCCTATGGAATCACAACCAACAAAACTTTGTGGCAGCATAGGTTCTAAAAACCGATACTTTGACTTTGACAAACTGGCTGAGGTGTGTTTTGATTTATTTTTTTAATTTCCTATTCTGTTCACATTGGCATGATATACACATTATCTATATTTTTTATTTTCTGATATCCATATTTCTTCTTGTGTTTTTGCAGGTCACAGCAATAGTTACTACAAACCTAAACAAGATAATTGATGTGAATTATTATCCTGTTGAAACTGCAAAAAGGTCTAATATGCTTCACAGGCCAATAGGAATTGGTGTTCAGGGTCTGGCTGATACATTTATCTTGCTTGGAATGGCATTTGATTCTCCTGAGGTTAAAGCCGCTGTGCTATTACTTGTTATCTCGTTCACTTGACTAAATTTTACTCAAGTCTGTTGCTTCTATCGATAATTGCAGGCTCAGGAGTTGAACAAGGATATCTTTGAGACCATATACTATCATGCATTAAAAGCCTCTTGTGAACTTGCTGAAAAAGAAGGCACATATGAGACGTACAGTGGCTGTCCTGTTAGCAACGTACAACACTCTTTGAAAACACTTATGTGAACTTGGTTCATGTGAACCTCATTCCAATTTTGACCCATTTATAAATGTGTTGCAAAATCTTAAATATAGGACCCATTTAGGATTTGTTGGGTAGGATTAATGGAATTCACGGGTATCTGATCTGTGGCCAAGGTTCAAACAAGTTTTTGTCGGCAATTATATCTAAAATATCGTTAAATGTTTCAGGGAATTCTTCAGCCAGATATGTGGGGTGTGAAGCCTTCAGATAGATGGGATTGGGATGCTCTTCGGGGAATGATTGCAAAGAATGGAGTCAGAAACTCACTTCTTATAGCACCGATGCCTACTGCTTCAACGAGCCAGATTCTTGGAAATAACGAGTGCTTTGAACCATACACTTCCAACATTTACAGCCGTAGAGTTCTAAGGTATTTTAGGTTGTTATCATTATTATTCATTTAGCAGCTCCACCTGTTAGTTACTGATATATATATATTTTTTTAAATCAGTGGTGAATTTGTTGTGGTGAACAAGCATCTTCTTCATGATTTGACGGAGATGGGGCTGTGGTCTCCTGCTCTTAAGAACAGGATAATATACGAGGATGGTTCTGTTCAAAAGATACCCGAGATTCCAGAAGAACTTAAACTCATTTACAAGTATGCACATATCCAAACATTGGGACTTGTTTTTTCTTATTTTTTTAAAAATAATTGCTAATTAATTTTTCCTTTTCTTCTTTTCAGAACTGTTTGGGAGATCAAACAACGGATATTGGTTGATATGGCTGTTGATCGTGGATGCTACATTGACCAAAGTCAAAGCCTGAACATCCATATGGACCATCCTAATTTTGGAAAGCTGACTTCTCTCCACTACCATGCCTGGTCTAGGGTAAGCTAAAACCAAATATGGCTATATGTTTCCTTTTATTCAAGGGCTCGATTGGTTAATGGTATAAGATTAGTAATACTGTGAAACAATACCAACCAATACAGTATTAGACCCGGTTTGGGTAGTCCAATTTGAGGTTATTAAGGATCCAGTCTCATTAGAATCCATAATGCTGGTTCGCATCCCCAGGTATACTATATGTGAAAAACCAACTTTACCCATTTATTGTACTGTATGCATAGGTGGAATCTCTTGAGCCGAAGATTCTAAGTAAAATACTCATTACCAAATAATAAAATTGATCTGCAATCCCTAAAATGTGTATTTTACCATTTGACAAATGACATTGATGCATTGTCCAGTATAGCATATCCCAGAATAGTGTATCATTGTTTATCCATCATATGTATCAAACGAGCTGGTGTTTTTCTCATCCTTTTATTTGGATGTGAAGGGTTTGAAGACGGGAATGTACTATCTAAGATCACGTGCTGCAGCTGATGCTATCAAATTCACAGTCGACACTACCATGATTAAGGTAACTGCTAATCACATAATTGATAGTACTTTCATTCATACACATATTATATTAATGTATTCAAATGGTGGGCGGTGTGCAGGATAAGCTTAAGGAGGAAGCAGATGATGATTCAAAGATGGCCCAAATGGTATGTTCCTTAGCTAACCGTGATGACTGCCTTGCTTGTGGAAGTTAGAGGTCATCTAGATAGTACACCTTTGTTCTCGAAATCGTGAGGAGTTTTCCAGATGTGGCTTCTAACTTAAAATCATGGAAACTTGTCATATGTCATGACTAAATGAGTGTTTAATGCTTGTATCTCTCTTATATCTTTAACTATTATGCATATATGTAATGTTTGGGAGGTTAATGATGCACTGTTTTGTTGCTCAACTCTGGAACAGTTTATTCTCTGTATAGGTCGAATGTATGTCGTTTCTTCTTGTCTATCTAAGCATGACTTGAGTTCTACATTTTATTATATAACTATTATAATTGGTTTAGGGGTAAATTTGTGACTCATTTTGAAATGGGTCCAAATTACGAAAAGAAGTATGTAGGTTAGAATAAGTATTGATGCAAATACGAGAAAATTACAAGAAATTAATCAATTTTGGTTTTTGTGACCAATCGAATAAATTCTTAACTAAGTGCCTGTTTTCAACTTATTATTCGAGGCTAGAAACACTTCTGCCCCCTCACTACTTCCAGGCCATGTAAAAAACAATAAAAATTAAATGGTAAAATTAATATAGCAGTTGTTTCTGCCCTAATGATTAAGGTAATGAGTTAATATTTAATGGACGTTCATTATTTTTTGAGACTGTGTCTCAAAAAATAAATAATATGACATGTCGCTTTTAAATTGGTACCATTAGTAACTAGCATTATTTGTCTTGTGATGCTGATTTACGGAGTTTGATCTTAATTTGTCAATATTAGATAAAATTGTTGTTGAATTTGTTCATTGATTCCAATTAATACAACATAGGTGTTGTGGTGTGCTTTAACTACTTGGGTTATTCAATTTTGCCGTGTGTCCTATTATGCGTCCTATTAAAAAATAGGAAGTTTTTATAATCTAATAATTGTTCCGACATAATGAAAGGTGGGATGGGCTTGAATTCCAAGTGCACAACACATAATGTTATCAAGCTTAAAGTATTTGAGGAATGACAACATATACATTCATGCAATTTGTATTGAGACTAACAAAAAGGTAGGGGCGGATTTACAATACTGGTTTATTGGCTGTGCATACACGGGTCTGTTGTAAATATTATCTTAGATTGACTTAAGTTTGGTGCTCTTTTAATTTATTTAAATTAAAAATGGATGCATGAAAGAATTAAGCCCGGCCTTAATTGTCTCTACATAGGTTGTCAGTATGGGAAATTAAACTCTGTGGTTAAAGATAAACTCTTCAATTAGCATCACACTTTATAATACAATCATTTATCTCTTCTTACACTTTAACATATTTAAATCATAATTCACATAATAATCTAATAATTACAGTGCACTAAAATATATAATATAATAAAACAAATTCAAAATCAAAAAAGTCACTTTAAATTCAAAATCACCCAAGTTTTTTCAAACATAAAATAAATTTTTACATTGATCAATGCTACAATACAGATTGGTTTAACCTTGGAGTTTTAATTTTCAAATGCTGAAATTAATATTGTGATTTGGTCCGAAAAATATGTTCATATGTATATGCTCACTTTAAAGTTTCAATTTTTGTATTATTTTGTTAATCTTTAAAACTTAAACTAAACAAAAAAAATCGATTAAAATAAATTTGTTTTGTCCGCAGAAAACACATTTTCGATTTCTAGTATCACTCATTGAGCAAGTTCTCTTGTAAATGTTACTGATTGGTAACTTTTATAAGTTTTAACATGATGAAATTTGGGGATATTGTGTTAGGTGTTCGATTTTATGAGGAAGTTGTTGGGCTTTCGATTTTTATTGAAACTAAATTCGATTTTCAGAACTATTTTGGGTATATCAGCATTTTTATTATCAAGATTTTGTTGGGTGAATACATTATCCTTGGGTGTTTTTTTGGTTATTTTTACGATTTCAACATCTTTGTTGTTTCAGTAAACTGATTAGTGCTCAATGTATGCAGAGATATTCCCGAAAATTGTAAATGGTGTCGTGCTAAGGAAAAATACAATATTTCTGCAATTATACTTTTACACCTCTTTTTTCGAGCAGTCGGACAAAGATGTTTATGTTGAACATTGGGTAATTTTGGTGTTATTGAAACTTGTTTATTATTAATTTTACAAACAAAATGGACTTAGTAGATTAAAGTCTAAAATATATTTTGATGAAACTTGGAATGAAGTTTTGTACAAATATATGAGAAACTGAGTTCCTTATTTTATTACAAAGCTTTTAAATGGACAATGAAAAATAATGAAATTTTGTTACTTGCTGAAGAGGTCAAATATTTTAGAAATATGGTCCCATTTTCTATTTTTTATTTATTATATTAGTAGATAGTAGATGCAATAGTTACCTTTTGTCATTCATTTTTTTTGTCATTCAATTTTCTTTTCAATTGCTAAATTTGTTTAACAGATTTAATATAGTGACCATGATGAAGGTATATGCTCTCAAAAGTTTCTTTTAAGATAAAATTTGGTCCAGAGTTGACAGTCCAAAATGTTACGAATTTATAGACTCAACATGAATTTTATTTTGATAAACTAAATCCTTTATATCAGCATCTTTAAGAATGCTCCTATTTTTTTTGACAAAAAGTATATCAATGTATGATTGATGAAATGATGAACCTATAAGTGGACAAAGATGCATATTTATTGATTCTCATAGTTTTCAAACAAAATTTATTAGTTAAACAACTTTTGGTTCCTGATTTCTGCGAAAAATGAGAATAATTTTAATTTATGGTTCCATTTTCATTTATTATTAGGCTTTTACCTTTTTTTTATGTTTGATTGTAAAAACATTTCTGACCGTGATGAAGGTGATCCTCAAAGAAAAATGGTCCAGTTGTTTCCAAAAGGTGTTTTTTTTGATTTGGATTTTCTATTTTGACAAAAACATATCACATTTGATGAATGTGTTGATGGATATATATATATATATATATATATATATATATATTTTATTTTATATATATATATGTGAAACATGAGTGTTTAGTGTTTTTGGAATTAGGATTTTGTGTTGAAAATTGTGGATAATATATTATTATTGTTCCCACAAAAATTGTGAGAAAATCTTCATTCCCACCAATTTTTGCAAAATTTCAATCATATGAGACTAAAAGTGCAAGTAATTTGACATCAAAAATCTGATTGGTTGAGAAATTGGCGCCCAAAAAATTGGAAGGTCGATTTTTGGGTTTTTTGAACCTATGGGACCATATGTGAAAGTGGGACCAGGTAGATTAAGTGGTTAATTTTGTATTAATTATGTTGCATAACTTATCGGACCAAAAATTCAAGTAGTTAAAAGGTGGTTAAGTCTTAATTGCACATTAATTATGTCCCATAACGTTTGGGAATAAATCTGCAAGTGGATTTAACGGTTTTCATCACGGTGGGACCACATTTGAAAATTAAAATTCTTGAGGGACTAATTCTTCCATAGATGATTTAAACCATTGAAAAAAACGCCATGTGGTTAAAAGAATTAAAAGTCAAAAAAACTCTTACATGGTACGTACACTAAAAGGCAATCATATCAACTATATTGTAGTCATCCCTAGTTGATGTCGTGCAATACAAGAAGAAATGAGGATCCTTAAGCAGCAGACGACGGTTGAGAGGAATTAGAAAAGATATGGGCAGAGAGAAGGCCGCGTCTTATAATTAAAATAATTAAGTGGTAATTTTATAAAATAAAATATTATAAAATAATTTTAATTTACCACTTGGCAAGAGAAGAGAACTGACACTTAGACAACATTTTGAGAGGTGCAATCCTCCTATTATAATATAAAATAAGATTCAATTTTGGGGTACGATTATAATTTAAATAGTATTCACTCTATCCTAATTTTATTTATCCTTTTCTCCAAAAGATATGTCTCAAATTTGTTTACTTATTTACATAAAAGAGAATAAAGTAATAACATTTTTCCAACTATCCATCAGAATTATATCTAATTTTATTTTTTTACCCATAAAAAATCATTTACTTTAATAATAAAATAAACAAGACTATAATACCTCCAACAAAAAATAACTTTAAATACTAATAAATAATTTTAACATTAAAACTCGTGCTAAAAACTAAGAGGTAAATAAATTTAGATCCGAAGTAGTATTAGTTACTTAATTTTTTTTTTCCAAAATAATTATTTAATATTTAAAATTTTAGAGATTGATACTAAAATATATAGTATTGAGATGATATTATATATATATATATATTTTGACAAAGAAGATGATATTATAACTACACTTGAATTCATTGAATTTAATTTTTTAAATACATTCTAAAATAATATTCTAAAATTTAGATTACCCTTAAACTCTTTTAAAAAAAAAATATTAATTGTATTTTATAAAAAAAAAATAAAAGCAAAGCCCCAAAAAATTTGATAAATGGGCTGGGCTGTAAAAAAACAAAAAAAGGGGCGGTTAAAATATCCTAAATTCCTAATCTTCTCTCTCCCTTCATTCTCCAGTTTCTTCAATCGGCCGCCAGCCACCGCCTGACCACCTCTCACGCCACCCGCTCTCTTTCTCCCCCATATATCAGATTATTAGGTAACTCTCCTTCTCTCTCTTTTTTTGACCCAGAATCGAAATTTGTTAATTTCAACTGATTTTTGCCAAAAAAATATCATGATTATTATTAATCGATATATTTTTTGACCGGATAAGTAAGGGTATGTTTGTTTTGGGATCATAGTGGGCGTGCCAAATCCCGAACTTTAAAGTCTTAAAATTTCAAAATCTTGATGAATAGTTAAGATGTATGTTTGTTATGGGATTTTATAGGGATAGGATGATGAAAAAGTTAATTGATGTGATATTATTATATTATTTTAAGTGTATTGGGAGAATAAAAAAATAGATGTTTTAAGTGTATTGATTTAATAAAAGTATAGCAGTAGTATGTGATGAAATATAGTAGGATTAATAGGATTTCAAAATCCTTACTTTAAATTTTAAAATAAATGGGGGTTCGAGATTGTAAAGTTCAAAGTCAGGTCGGATAGTCGGGAAACAAACATACCCTAAGTGACGGCGTGATGAAGTACGTAGTCACATTGGGTACAGGACACTGCACACTTGGACTTGTATGAAATTATATATATATATATATATATTCTCTTCTATTCTTACTCAAGTATTGTTAAAATTGGTTCATGTCTCTTTATTATTGTCCTTCAGTCAATTATATAGATCATGTTTCAATTGTTGGTCACACTTTCGTTCCTTTATTTTTTCAGGTTTAATTTTTATTGGTCACCTTCCATTCCTTTATTCTTTTTCTTTCTTTTAATACTAATTATTTAGCGTTAAATATTAAAGGTTTTCCTTTAATCATAAATTTGGTTGCGGTTGCTTTTGGTCACACTTATTGTTGGAATCACAATTATTAATAATTTAGTTTTAGATGCATTTTTTATGAATAATCTTTATTAAATTCACATTTTTTTAATTTGATTATTCAATTTATATACATTGAGTTTTTCCCAATTAAGGATCTCTTTTCATTTTTTTTGTCCCAATCTTTAAGGAACATTTCCTAAAATGGACATACTCACTTTATCACATAAAATACTAATAAATAACTATTTCTACCCCCAATTACCCATCACTTTATCACTTTTTCACATAAAATACTAATAAACAACTCTTTTTACCCCCAACACTTTATCACTATTCCCATAAATCCTTATGAACAATAAGAGTTCCTTAAAGAATGGGATGGATGGAGTATTATGTAATTATATTATTTAATGAATTGTAATGTAATAAATTTAGTTTTTAATTATATATATAGTTTAAAAATATATTTTAAATTATTTTATTTTTGTTCTTTAAGTTGGGCCCCTTAACTAAAATTTCTGGCTCCGCCATTACTGGTGACTATAGTTAAACTAGGGACTGAATATATATTTTTAATATAAAATAATGAGGGAATTATGAAATTTTTATAATATTTTGTATCTACTGGGGTGTTAATAACAAAAAATTCACTTGCACAATATAGGCCAGAAATATAGAACATAAAAATTTGGCCAAAATTCAGATCAAGCAATTTAAAAAAAAGAGATCATATATATATATATATATATATATATATATAAAAGTAATTGCAGTTTTTCATTTTGGGGATGCAAGTGTACCCCTTTGCTCTATGGTGGATCCGGCCCTGGTAGTAATAGCAAGAGATAATATCAACTAATCTTGCTGCTAAAGTTTAGGGATTTCCTTATATAGATCAATAGGAAATTAATATCTCATTAATTGTACTGTTGTATATATACATGATTGAAAACGTAAATATTCAAGGCAAATATTATTTTCTTCTTCATGGTATCAGAGCCTCCCCAACGGAATTCTTTCACGTAGTATCAATGTCATTGTTAGTCTCTTGATATCGTGTTGTTCCCTAATGATATATGTATTCTCTCTGTAATTGCAGCAGCAGGTAGCTTGTGCAATGGCAGAAGAAACCGGAAAAGGGTTGGATCGGAGAAACTGCCTTTTGGATATCGAATCACAGGCACAGAAGTGGTGGTCAGACGGCAAAGTATTTGAGGCTGATTCAAATGAAACTCCTCCCAAACCTGGTGAAAAGTTCTTCGGTAACTTTCCATTCCCTTATATGAACAGATACCTCCATTTAGGACATGCATTTTCCCTTTCGAAACTCGAATTCGCAGCTGCATATCATAGATTGAGGGGAGCAAATGTGCTCTTTCCTTTCAGTTTCCATTGTACTGGAATGCCTATAAAGGCTTCGGCCGATAAGCTCGCCAGAGAGATCGCCATGTTTGGAACCCTCCCGTTTTTTCATCAGATGTTAAGCCAGAAGGTGAGACTAGTGAGTGTGAGGGTAAATTTAGGAGTAAGAAATCCAAGGCTGTTTCAAAATCTGGTGGTGTTAAGTACCAATGGGAGATTATGCAGAGTTATGGTTTTTCTGATGAGCAGATTGCGGAATTCACCGACCCGTGCCATTGGCTGGAATTTTTCCCACCTGAGGCTGTTAAAGATTTGAAGGCTTTTGGATTGGGGTGTGATTGGAGACGAACATTCATCACTACTGATATTAATCTGTATTTCGATTCATTTGTGAAATGGCAGATGAGGAAATTGAAGGAGATGAAAAAGATTGTTAAGGAGTTGAGATATACTATATATTCACTGTTAGATGGTCAGCCCTGTGCAGATCATGATCGAGCTTCAGGAGAAGATGTAATTCCACAGGAGTATACTCTCATAAAAATGGAGCTAGTCCCACCTTTCCCACCTAAGATGAGTAGTACTGTGTTAGAGGGAAAGAAGGTGTACTTAGCTGCTGCAACTTTGAGACCTGCAGAGACGATAAAGAATTGCTGGGTGTTGCCGGATGGAAAATACGGGGCTTTTGAGATTAATGAGACAGATGTGTTTATCTTAACGAAACGAGCAGCTCTAAATTTGGCTTATCAGAAGCTCTCACGTATTCCTGGGAAACCTACTTGTTTAGTTGAATTGAACGGTCAAGACCTTATCGGTTTGCCTTTAAGATCCCCATTGGCATCTGATGATGATGATGTTACAGACAAGGGTACTGGGATAGTTCTTCCCATGTTATCTGTTCTTACAGACAAGGGTACTGGGATATTTACTAGTGATTCTCCCGATGATTACATGATTGCTGATGGGTTCACGGGGTTGAAAGTTAAGGATAGGAATAAGCTTTTTTGAGAAGGGGCAGGCTGTGGTTTATTGCGAGCCTGAAAAGAAAGTCGTGTCAAGATCTGGGGATGAGTGTGTTGTAGCTTTGACTGATCAATGGTACATCACTTATGGAGAGAAAGAATGGAAGGAAGCAGCTACGGAATGCTTAAAGGACATGAATCTTTACTCAGCCGAAACAAAGCATGGGTTTGAACACACGTTGAGTTGGTTGAATCAGTGGGCTTGCTCTCGTAATTTTGGGTTGGGGTCTCGTATTCCCTGGGACGAGCAGTTTCTGGTTGAGTCTTTGTCCGATTCAACTCTTTATATGGCGTATTATACCGTAGCCCATATGTTGCATTTGGTCAAACCGGAGCAACTAACAGATGAGGTTTGGGATTTCGTATTTCTTGGTGGGGTTTATCCTGAGTCCTCGAAAATTGAAAAATCTCTTCTTAATAAGATGAAGCAGGAGTTTGAGTATTGATATCCGTTCGATCTTAGAGTATCTGGGAAGGATCTTATTCAAAATCATCTAACATTTTGCATCTATAATCACGCAGCGATCATGCCTAAATGTCATTGGCCTAAGGGGTTCAGATGCAACGGTCACATAATGTTGAATTCCGAGAAAATGTCAAAGTCGACAGGGAATTTCAGGACAATTAGGGAAGCTATTCATGAATTTTTCAGCTGATGCAACTAGATTCTCTCTTGCAGATGCTGGTGATGGGATGGACGATGCTAATTTCGTCTTTGAAACTGCGAATGCAGCTATTTACGTCTCACGAAAGAGATTTCGTGGATGGAGAAACTTCTTGGTCCCGAATCGAACAAGTTACGAGATGGTCCACCTACCAGTTATGCTGATCGAGTGTTTGCTAATGAAATAAGTTTAGCATCTTATGCGACGGAGAAGAATTACGGTGAATACATGTTTAGGGAAGCTCTGAAAACGGGCTTTTACGATCTTCAGGCTGCTAGAGACGAGTATCGCATCTCTTGTGACTCTTTAGGAATGAATCGAGATCTGTTGATGAGATTTATGGATGTTCAGACACGTCTGATTTGTCCAATTTGCCCTCATTATGCTGAATATGTGTGGAAGAGGGTTTTGAACAAGGATGGGTATGTGATAAAAGCCGGGTGGCCTAAAACTGATTCACCAGATCTTACACTAAAATGGGCAAATAAGTATTTGCAGGACTCGATTGTTTCGATGAAGAAGTTGTTGCAGAAGCAGATTTTAAGTTCAAAGAAGGGTAAAACGGCCACTTCGATTGTGAACAAACCTACTAATGGTCTGATTTTCGTGAACGAGCAATATGATGGTTGGAAAAAGGAAAGTCTGAACATACTGAAGAACAAATTTAATCCTGAAACTGCCACCTTTGCCCCTGACGAAGAAATCCGCTCTGTATTACAAAAAAGTGAAATTGGTCAATCTGGTAATTTCAAACAGATACTGAAGGTGTGCATGCCTTTCTTGAGGTTCAAGAAAGGTGAAGTGAAGGATTTTGGTGTTGATGCATTGGATTTGAAGCTTCCATTCGGTGAGATTGCGGTTCTTATGGAGAATCTTGAGCTGATTAAAGGACAATTAGGGCTCGAACGTCTTGAAGTTTTATCTATAACAGATTATGATGCTGTTGATCGAGCTGGGAATCATGCCTCGATTTTGAATTCGAATCCACCATCACCAGGGGAACCTACTGCAATTTTTTTTTAAGTTGATGAAATAATTTTGCACAATTTTAACTTGCTACTGTTTTCTGTTTTCGGGGACTTGGATCTTATCGGGTCATAGGGCTTGTTTGCAAACTAGATTGGAATAGTGAGAAACACTTCTTTTTAAAGTTGGTAAGACCCAATTTTTAAAAAAAAGAAGTGCTTCTTGTGTTCCATTAGAGATTGAAAACACTACCATAATCTATGTTGATATGATTTTTTTGGATATAATTTTGCTACTGTTTTATGTTTTGGGAATGAGATTTAAAATTGTTCGACCAGATACTTGATGTGTGAAACTGGTTGTTTTGCTTATTGTATTTCTCATATGGCATTTTAATGGGATGTGATGTGCTTATGTGGCTCTGTTGAATTAGCTATCTCACCAGATTAATACTTAGTGGTTTAGTGGTTTTTTTTTTTTTTTTTAATGTTCAACTTCTTTTATTTTGCACATTTTAACTTCAAGTATTTTGAACATTTTAGTTTTTTCATGGTACTTAATAGATTAATTTTAGTTGAACATTAATTGTCGTATTATAATCACATATATGAGTGGGTCTCATGTGCATCCAGGTGCACCATGCACTCATAGTGCATTTTAGAATCGTGCAACTTGTTTTACTGAAAGGTATAAGTTGTTTACACTGAATCGTGCAACTATTAATATAAAAAAATAAGTTGCATCTTTTAGTAAAAACAAGTTCTTGATTTTTAAAATCTTATTTATAAATGCTGTGTCACTTTGATTTATATAAAGAATTAACCTTTTATTTAACATTTAACAAAAGAAAAGAATGGTGCCCTTGTATAACCTAAATTTGTTCTATTATTTTCTTCTTAGTATTATTTTTCTTGAATAGTACGTTCTGATGTTCTACTCAAATCCATTTTTTAAACATGCAATTTATTTCATTGAATTATATAACTTATTTATATCGAAACATTAAATTTATAATAAGACCTTAGACTACTTCCTTTATCATCATTTTTTAAAAACAAAAGTCTACCGAATTGATGGGCAAAATCATTTCAAAATTTTTAAGACTTAGTCAATCAACCCCCATTGTTTTATTAATCTACTTGGCTAGTCAAAAAGATTATGGCAACCGCATGATGTACATATTCCCCCTTTTAATTTATTTGGCGTTTCTTAAAAACCCATATGCAAATTATTCTAAAATCACAAGCCCAAAAAATAAAAAAAAAAAAATTATTTTGTATTTTTATTTCTTTTTTTTTCTATTTTTTTTTTGACTGGTGGTGTACTAAATGAGTATTTACTAAGAGGATTTTATTTTTAAATATTTGGTGTCTAATTAAGGTATGTCTACTTTCTATGTCACATTTTATTTTTAAATATGTATTTTATTCTGTTCGATAAAAAACACAAAACCCTACATGAAACGATATCATGAATTTAAATAAAAAAAAAAAAAAAAAAAGATGTTCTATTAATTATTTCAAAATGTCAAACAACTTGGATAAAGGAATGCCAAGTTACAACTTACAAGGATGTTCAGTGCCACTTGATACGAAGAGAATATAATAATATAACCATTGACTTTAAATAGATAAAAAATGCCAATAAGAATTCAGCTTTTTGTTTTTTGGTTCAAAGTCAAATTGTTTGAAATAAGATCTTTTTAATAAACCTAAAGAGGCAAATGGTTGAATGTAAAGGGGTTATGATCAACCTTTAGTATCATATATATCCTTCATTTATTCTTTTTTAAGTCCTTTAGTTATGCCATGATGAATGGCAAATTACACTTTTGGTGAATTTTGGCCTTCAGTCTTGACTTCGACTTCAAGAAATTAATGTTTTTAGATGTCAATTTTTGAGATCGTGTTTAACATGCATATTATGTTTGTGTTTAAATATTAAGTCTAATTAAGATTTTGAAATTACATGTGTTTGAACCTTGCATCTCATGCTTACCAATTGTACATATTATATAATTTTTTATATATTATGAATATCTATTTATTTAAGGTAATTCTTGTGTATACTAGTGGCATCGTGCAACTGATATGTGTATATTTTAATGGTAGTTATTTTTACTTGAACAATATTAGTTATTTTTCATAAACAATGTTTGTTTTTTTTAAATATTATTAGTTGGTCAATATTTTATTTTCATTGAACAATATTAATTATTTATATAGAATAATATCAGTTGCGTATTTTGCACGGTAACTGACGCATACAATGTTACTCCTCATTTAATGATGTTAGTGTTTTTTTTTTCAAATACTCGTTAATAATTAATTTTTATTATTCATTAATATTATCATCAATAATCAATTATATAATTAGAAATTAAATATGTATAAAGGATATTTTTGTAGATGTACAATAAACCATATATAAAATTAATTCCGTTTAATTATTTTCTCAAATACTCCTCTCACTCGTGGGTTAAATTCTCTTACCCTATCATTGATAGAGAGACATATTGAGTGAATAATTTAATATGATGGTGTTGCTTTTAGCAAGAATCAAACTCAGAATCTATGAGTGAGCCAAAGACATCTGATATTAAAAGAAAAATTATATTATCTAAAAGTTCGAACTTACGTATAAAAAGGTATGCAATTAAGTAGTTCGTTGGTTTAATTATTTCCCAAACACCTTTTTCAGCTAATCTTTAAAGAGAGGAAAGTTCATTCTAAATGCATTT
Organism: Stenogyne calaminthoides; assembly: GCA_037126765.1. Lineage (NCBI taxonomy): Eukaryota > Viridiplantae > Streptophyta > Magnoliopsida > Lamiales > Lamiaceae > Stenogyne > Stenogyne calaminthoides. The sequence continues at coordinate 2,645,987 of JBBCBC010000002.1, forward strand.
GCAAATGACAAATACTTATGTGCACTTTTTGCACCAGTTTAGAATTCGAACAATTGAATTTTTGAGATTTTTTTAAAATTATATTTCAACTTTCAAACAAGACCCGTACCAATTCGGGCCCGACCGAACCGACCCGACTGACCCGATCCGTCCCGAATGGTTCATGGTTTGGATTCGAGTTCATGGTTCAGTGTTCGGGTTTGGGTTCAGGGTTCAGGGTTCAAGATTCATGGTTCGGGAATGGAAAAAGAAATAGAGGGTAAAATCACTCAAGTTTTAATATGTGGTTAATCCAAATAAAAATTGAATCCAAATAAATCGTGTGTAATTGATGCACATAAGTATCATTATTTGCGAACAGTGGTTTCGAATTTCTTGTAAAATTAAACTATTGTGGAACTTCAACTCGTTATGTTGACAATTATGAAGCAATTAATATCGAAATCCTAGGTTGAATTGAACCCATTAGTCAATTAATATTTGTGGGTCCGTAAACTTAATTTTAGTGGTTTGAACTCTTGAAATAAAAACTGCATGCTAACTGTAACTTGTATCTATTTTGGTAACTTTTGGAAGAATCTAAATTTTCGCAAGCAAATCAGAATTTGATGTTCTAAACCGCGTTGCCTAAATTGGTGAGCTTTGACTCAGGTCAACGCCGACAAAGTAGTTCTTTAGATAATGTTAGGAAAAGGACAATTTTTTGTCTGTGATAAATGGGTTGAGGGGTTGTAATATTATATATATATTTTAGAAAAGAGACCAAAAACTCCCTCATCCATACCATTGGCCTCTCAGTCGGATATTTTATAAATTAAAAGATTTATTCAAATAACAGACATTTATAAAAGAGAGACAACAATACTCAATTCATTGGACAATTTGAACTTGCATTGCCAGAACTTCTCCCCTTACCAATTGGCTATGCCCTTGGCCTTGGGGGCTGTAAGTTTTTTTCTTTTAAGGGTTGTAGGTTGAATTTATATAAATTGGGTGATACACTTATAAAATATTACTCCCTTTATCTCATACTTATTTACTCCTTTATATAAATAATCCATCTTATATTTGTTTATTCTTTTTCATAAATAGTCATAAAATAAATACACATTTTTTAATTATTCTCTCCAAACATCTCAAAGTTACATCTAATGTCATTACTTTTGTTCACAAAAAAATATTTACTTTAATTATAAGTTGAAATGACTGCAATACTATAAACCAAAATCAATTTTTATCATTTTAGATACTAATAAATAATTTCTACATTAAAACACGTGTCGTAGGTAAAGAGGTAATAAGTATGGAGCGGAGAGTGTATATGTGAAATATTAATGCATATTAGGAAAGGCTGATCTCGCGGTTAATATTTGAAGAGATTGAAATTTCGCGAACCATTTGCGAGTCGAATTGTGTTAAACTGATTTTTTAAAAAAATCATGCAAAAGCAAAATGAGAAAACTTTGTACCTAGATCCGTTTTATTATAAGAGAAACATGTGTTATTATAAAATAAGTATGTGATGTTGTAAAGACAAGTAACACATACTTCCCTTTTTAGTATATATTTTTTCTTATAGTAACACCTATACAAGGTATTGAAAATTATGGTTCATATAACTACAAATGTATTACTATATGAAAAAAAAAACCACTCCTCTTGTTTCATTATCATTTCCCTATGAATGAGCCATAGTTCACGAATATTTGATTCTAAAATATTTTATATAAGTGTTTGTGATAAATTAAATATTTAGAAGAGGTACAATTACTTGAGATAGTTTTTCAATAAGATGAAATATAATTTAAGCATAACGCTTTAGCATTTTTAATAAAATATTTATTAATTTGTTATAATTTGTACCCGTCTCATACGAATTTTTGTCTATAAATAATGCTTATTTGGAAAATGCGTATTTTTCTACAAAGATTTTAATAGCTATTTTCTTCTTTCGTTTGCGTTAGCGTAGTTTATTTTTGGCAAAATTTTGTGTTGTTCGGGTCTATGGTGAGTACTATTTATTCAAATATTATTATTATGTATATATAGCATACTATTATGCATAAACTATTATTATTATATTAATACATACCATTGACAGAGTTCATCGTGAACTCAGGTTCGCAAGAGATATGTCTTTATTTTTTCTAGTATATACTCCTATTTACTTTGGAAAACTTATATTATTGCACAATGGTGTAATGTTATCACTCTTTCCCAAAAATAGATACTCCCTCCGTCACAGGATAACTGCAACAGTTGATTTTTATACTCATTTTTTTGAGCTAGTTTTGTATAAGTAATTAAAATGATAAATTGAATTTTAAGGAGGATATGATAGATAAGGTATCATACCCCTCCTTAAAATTCACTTTATCATTTCAATTATTTATACAAAACTCGCCTGCAAAATTACGTGTAAAAGTCAGCTGTTATAGTCATCTTGGGACGGAGGAAGTATAAAACTATAATAGTAGTAGAATTTGAATATAAATTGATGTTCTCAGTTCTCACTCAACACCGACAGCGACTCGGGGTTGATACGGCCACGTCATCATGGGTGCACGACAGTCGGCCGCCGCACTGAATTAATGACCACCGCTAATGCATTTTATTTTTTTTTTTTCCTTTTCTTTTTTGTTCTTTTTTGCAAATTCATTTGTTTAGGTCAAAGACTCAAAAGGTGAGGAAACTTAGTCAATCCTCACGTAATTATCCATAAGAAAATGTGTAATGTGTTATTTCTTCCATCTCGAAAGAGAATTGCCAAAAAAAAAAAAAAATTAATAATAATGACAATTTTACGTTATTATTAAATAATTCTATCGCAAATGCAAGTTATTGAGCTTTGCAATTCGATAAATGGTCGTTTAAAATTGTTATTATCATGTGACAATAATTCTTATTCTTATTAAATGGTTTTATAAATGAGATAAGTTAAAAATTAGCATAAATTTACATTCATCATTTTTAAATTATTAAAATATTACGTATTATACTCTGTCTCATTAGTTATGAAACGGTTTTATGCAAGTGTTCTTCCTTATTATATACTCTCTCCAACCTGATTTTGATTGACCACTTTTCGTAAATAGTCGTCTTTATTTTGTTTGATCATTTCCTAAAAAGTAAATAAAACAACTTTCAATACTAATACTATTATTTCCCTTCATCAAACTCACTTTACACTCACAATACCCCTCCATCAAATCCACTTTATCCACTTTACACCATTTTTTTTCCGAACAAAATTACTTTACATTATTTAATATTATTATTTCTCATTTTTTCTTAATCTCTATGTCTATAGTATATAGCCAATTAAAATCAAGGCGGAAGGAGTATTTATTTTTACAACTTATTAATGCTGATGTGATCGTAGGGAGTATAAAATAATTAAAGTTATCATTCCTCGATGACTGTAAGCATTACTATTTAGAACTAGACTTGGTTTTCTGGGAATCAAGTCTATGTTATGAACTTGAATTTTATATAACTCATTTAATTTATTTTTAAAATATTTTTTTAAATCACTAAATTTGACTTGTATTATACAATGGGTATGGTCAAATGCCATAAATTAAAAACAAGTTCATTGCATGAATCAGATCTATATAAATTTTTGTCCTAGAACTATTATTATTTGAATAAACAAATGTACTATCAGAAATATTTTTAAAATAATAGTCATTTATATGAACAGATTTCATAAAACGTGTACGGAACCATTTGACCACAGATTTGATGCATCCCTAGCTAATTTGAGTAGGTCTCTCTTTCATAGTTGTAATTTTATAAAGAAATAACAATCTGATTGGGATTGTTGGAGCCTGAGTGAAACAGAGATGCAGTGCGCGGGAGGCGCTCGACCTGTGCTCGTGGTCGAACACTTATGTTCGGTCGAGCATCCCCCAATGCAGCGTCCGCTAGGCGCTCGATCAGTGATGAGCTCGAGCATTTCCGCTCGACCAAGGCCCGTGGTCGAGCGGTTCCGAAGGCCTGTACGCAGATTTAGGGTTTTGGCCCAGTCTCACACTTAAATACTTTTGACTCATTGTATTTGTATAACACTAGAAAAAATTAGTAAATCTCCTGACTTGGTAGTGCCCCCAGACGTAATCGTTCCTGACGAATTGGGTAACCAAATTTGTGTTCCTTAATTCTTGTTTTTATTATTTTTTCCATAATTGCTGTTTTAAATCCTAACAAATCCTTCATTTCAAAAAGAAAAAAAGAAAAAAGAAATAACAATCCTTAAATTATAGTATCAATACAAATAACTCACAAATAACATAATAGAACGTGTACAAACTCTCCTATGAAATGTGAAATTAATAACATCACATTTATAAATTAATATCAGTACTTTTATAAATTAATATCAACAACATTTAATACTATAATCTTAATTTATAAATGTAATATTGATATCAATTAATAAGTATAATAATATTAGTTTATAAGTGTAACGATATAAATTTCATATTATGAACAAATTTCACTGAAAACTCACTCGAGAACGTGTATGCTAATTCTATATATAAACAAAAAACTCTCCTGTGAAATTTGTTTATAATATAAAATTGATATCATTTCATTTATATAAATTAATACTAATAACATTTAATACTATAATTTTAATTTATAAGTATAATATTATCAATTATAATGATAATAATTTATAAGTGTAATGATATAAGTTTTATATTGTGAATAAATTTCACGGGAGGCTTACTTATATATAAAATGTAAAAGTAAAAAGTCAAAAAAAAAAAAAAAGTATGCCTTTAAAACTTAAAATTCACATTTATCCGTTGAAATTAAACTTATGTGATAGCGTGACCATAATTACGTAATCTTAGCCACTCTATTTGTTTGAATATATTTCAAATATGATATTGTTTTTATGTTAATCAAATAACAACCTTTCCAAATTTGCATTTGAATAACAATTTAATATTAGCAAACTAAAGCAAAATTCGTGTGTTAGTTACAAGTAACAACAAAGAATTTCAAGCGTACGGAATTGACATTTGACTGGCATTCTTATTAGCTAAGTACAGAATTAAATAAAAGTCTAAAGATGTCACACATGACACTTTATTATACAATTAAAATAGAATATATGCAAATGCTTACATTTAAAACGGTTCGATTCCCCGTTTTACTTTTCGTATTTTATTAGTGTTTTATTTTGTTAAATCTTTAATAATGAATCCTAGAATATAGCTAGTGGTTCGTTAAATATTTTATTATTCAGCATGTCATCTATTCATATTATAAAATATAAAATAAAACACTAATTATGAAACAGGTGATCTCATTCCCATTCGGTTTGGTTTAGAGTTTGGAACATGAGTGTGAAAGCAACTCGAATCTTTGATTTTAACAGGTTCACATTTTGTTTTTGCAAAATTCTGATAAATTATCACTTCGATTTTGTTGTTTTATTTCTATTTGGACGAAGTAAATGATTTTTTAAAAATGAACTTTCGGTTTGAGTTCAATATTTAAAATAGAAAAGCCGAAAAAAATCGAATCCCAAAAAAAAAATAAAAAAATTATTTAAATTAAAATGGTGGATAAGTGTTATAATGTAAAATCAAATATTATAACTCCATATCAAACCTTCTATTTTATATTTAATTAATTATGCTAAGATTTTTTATACTTTTATTCAAATAGAAACATGTTTTTATGTTTTTGGAAATGATATTGAAAATATTAAATTATATTCAGTTATTCGGATAATCGATCTAATCGAACTGAGTATTTTGTTCAATTCTAGTTCGCAACCTTTGTCCAATCACATGGATTATAGTATTAGTAATTTAGTATGACCCCAAAAAATGTGCAGCCCAATAATGAGTGGCGGTGTATATATGTCGGCTCCGCCAACAAAACAATTCGAGACCGTGTCTTCCTATTCTCAGATACTTTATCAATATCCCAATTCACACCACTCCGTTGACCAGTCAACTCCTTCCCAAAATTTTCAAATTAATTTTTATATAAAAAAAACCAAAATAATTATTTATTTCATAGTATAAGATTAACCCCACTTGCCATTTACCAGAAAAATCCTTTAAAACCTCACCAAATTTAGAAACCCCACCAGATCTAAAATCTAGTAAGAAAAAAAAAATATATATCATCCTTTCCTGATCGACATCAATTTAAAGATACAGACATTAATGAGTTGACAAAATAAAATCTTCCACGGCTTTTTTATTTTTTTCATTATATTAAAATAGTGGAAAAAACAGAGTAGTTCTATATATAACGGTCAGTTGAAGAAATAGAATGGGTAGTAGTTCTTGTCAACTTTCTAAAATAAACAAAATTCTCATCTTCAAATTCAATTCTTCTACTTTTATTAAATTAAGTTAATTAATTTTCTTTGACAATTAATTAGTTTATTAAAAAGGGAACTCTGTATTTATTTATATTGGGATCCTTACATGTGTCTGTTGAAGGTGGCGAATTCAAGAGAGGATTTATATTCAAAGAAAAGAATTAATGATGAGGAAATTAGTTTTGAAGGGGTGAATAGTGTTTTGGATTCTTTGATTTCGCCGATGCTTTCTGGGTTTAGCAGAGAGCAGGAGATGTCAGCAATGGTGTCGGCTTTGGCTCATGTGGTGGCCGGCGGCGGCGGCGACGCGGCGGAAGATGGCGGTGGTTCTTCGCCTTCATGCAAGAGGGCACGTGATGAAGAGCAGGGGAATGAATCTGTTACCAGAGTTTGCAGGGGATATGATACTGATCATTTTTTCAATAGTGGGACTTCATCTTTAGGTAATTCTTGATTTCAAGCTCTGTTATTTATTATTTAGAACATTAATTTGTTGATATAGATCACCCAGACAAATAATTTCACAGTGTGAAATTAATTATTATACACTAATATTATGATATTTTTTAACTGAACGGGACACACTCTTTTTTTTTCCATATATTCATAGTTTAAACTTTTTTATCATTACTTTATAAAAAATATTTTTTATAATTTATAGTAGCATATTTATCTATCTCTCCCACTAGGTCATGCACAACTTATGCGCAATTTCCATGCGCGGCTCTTTTCAGTAATTGGGTAAATGTGTTATAAAAGAATAAAAAAGATTTTTTTATCGAGAGAGGTCAAAAAAGAATTTGAATTATCAATATATGACATTTTTGCTAACATTCTGTAACCTCCTGATATCATAACATTTACACATAAATAAATATTACTGTATTTGTTTACAAAATGTAATGGTATCAATTTCTTATAATAGGCGGGGAAAATTGTTATTGTTCTAAAAGAATATACCAAAAACTATGATCTCCCTCCTCCATATACCGTTTGAAAGAAAAACCAATACAGAATGTGCATAGTTGGAGAATTACTCTCCTTTCAATAAATTAGAACAATAAACATGCAAATCCAGGCAAGCAAGTTTTCTAATTCATACTGTATTTCAATCTCATATTTTTGTACTTTAATATAGGGGTTCTTGGTTAAAAAATTATCAAGAATAGTTATGAGAAATTATTATAATGGTTGAGAATAAACATGAAATGAAATGAAATCCACCTTCATCATACTATATATATACGTATATATATATATATATATATATATTATCGTTTCTCTTCATTTAATCTAATATTCTTTAACAAGCATCATTTTTTATCCCACTTATTCCAAAAAGTAGAGCAAAACATTAACATTGTAACAATCATTCTTATTGTTATTCACAATTGTGTATTTTTATTATCTTTATAGTTATAAATTTGAACCATGCACCCCCATAATTTATGTAGATAGACAAGGTCTTCCATTTCATTCTTCTATAGTCATGTGCATGCAGAGAGACAAGATCTTGAAGAAGTATAGCATGCCATAATACTTGTATATATTTGTGATATTTTTCGAGCGAGTCTCATGTGCATCGTGCATTTATAGTGCATTTTAGAACTGTCCAACTTGTTATACTGAAAGATGCAATTTGTTTACACTTAACCACACAACTATTTTTGCGGTTCAGAACCCAGCCCGAGCTCGATCCGAAGAAGCAGCAGCATCGCAACATCGCCACCGGCAGCAATATACACGTACACAAACACGGAACAAAACATTTCATCATCATCGGCGACGAGAAGATACAGGGGAGTGAGGCAGAGGCCATGGGGAAAATGGGCCGCCGAAATCCGGGACCCATACAAGGCGGCGCGTGTCTGGCTCGGCACATTCGACACCGCCGAGCACGCCGCACGCGCCTACGATGAGGCGGCGCTCCGCTTTCGCGGCAGCAAAGCCAAGCTTAACTTCCCGGAAAATGTCCGCCTCTCTAATTCTCATTTAATTCAACCGAACGTCGCCGTTTCGACCTCTTCTGACCCCATTGTTCACACACAAAATCAGATGCAATTCGATTTGAATAATAATAGTAATGTTTATGGGGCGTCAAGAATGATGATGAATCTTGATGATATACAGAGATCAGAACAGGGTGGGTCGGGTTATTTGGAAGGGTTAATGGGGTTTTCCGGTGGTTTTCAGTCTTTTCCGGTGGTTGCTCCGGCACCGGAAATTGATCTCCGGCGGGAGGGGAGTCCGAGCAGCGGTGGTGGGGGTGGTTTTTCTTGGACGGATTCGGGGCATCATACTTCATCTGGATAAGAGTTGCATTTTTTTTAAAAAGTCCTTTTTTTTCTTTTTTGAGAAGATTATTAGGGTTTTATGGGTTTTTTTTTTGAAAGGGAAGAAATAGTATTAGAGAAATGGGGGGAGAATTCCTGTTTTGCAAGGAAAGGATTAATTTGTTTCCGTTATGAATTTAATTGTACGCTGTACACTTAAAAGTAAAATATAGTAATACACACACTCAAATGTTATTCTAGTATTTTTTATTGAGGCACACTTGCATGAGACCGTTTCACGGTGAGACGGGGCATAAGTTGGGCATTAGCGCTTTAACATTTTGGGAGGTGTAGGTGTGATTTGTGCTTGGTTATACCCCGTCTCATATAAGTTTTTGTTTTTTTTATTATATCTACTTGTGTTGTTTACGGTTACTAGTGACGCGCCCGTGCGATGCACGGTGAAAAATATTAACATTGAGTTATTGAAAATTCAATAATTATATCTGTATAGTTAGATCGAATTGAAGATTTAACTATGAACACATATTATATTTTACATTAAATATCTATACTTAAAATGTATTACTCCATATTTCATGATGAATAAAAAATATAAGTTCAAAATTTTGTATGAGATCATCTCGTATATTAGACAGATCGTGCATTTACTTATATTAGCATCTTCGAAAATTTCATACCAACTTATAAAATCTTTTAACTTTTGATATGAATTTATGAAATTTATGAAACTCTTGTCCAACTTTATTTTAAAAGGGACTATGACACAAATGGTTAGGTGAAACTTCATCTTATTTATGAGTCTGTCTCGTACATGTCTATCAATTTATACATATGTATACAAAATATTAATATACACATTTTAATTAATTATTTAAAATTGCCAAAATAAAATAAGTATTGATCTAATATCAATTAGTCCACTAAAGGCTATCAATATCGGCCCAAGGAAAAGAATGTAGCCCAACAGTGCATCTTTATTACAAAATACCACATGTTCATAAAAAATCCCAACACAATTTTGAATTTAGTGTTTTTATGTATAATCTTATCACAATTGCATGATTTACCATTTTGTAGATGTGAATTTTGCCCTTGATATTTTTTATGCTTCCAGATCAGAACAAAAATTGGGTATCTATTATGTGCATTTACGCTTATCCTGAAAATGAAAGAATAAGACAAAGTTATGTATTAAGTTGAAACGTGCAAATGAATTCTTAGGTTATGTTTGTTTCGGGACTCAACCGGATGGACTTAGGACTTTGAAAATCACGTTTCATTATAGTTTGAGATTTAAAATTAGACTTCAAAATCATTTCCTATAAAGTACACCTACTTCCCTATTTTTCACAAAATTCAATACAAATACATCACAATTTTTCTCACCCTCAAAACAATATAATAATATTACATCAATTATTATTAAATATTGATTTGACATAAAGTTAAATCACACCTTATTAAAATCTCAAAACAAACATACTATTCACCAAAACTTTTAAATCCATAGGATTTTGAAGTCATGACTTGCCCCGCACACCTAAATTCCAAAACAAACATACCCACTAAGAAAAATAAATGGTATTTTGTTGTTAACTCACTACACTATCACCTGTACATATGTAAACATACAAATAAAATGTATATTTAGAGACTTTGCATTAATCATATTTTTTACTATGAATCATAATTCATAATATCATACATATGTTTAATACATATAGATAGATATAATACTGCACCTTTGAACTAAAGAAATTCTTTAATTCCAATTGCAGATTGTCAATACAGCTGATTTACTAACCTGAAGATGAAGATTGGCGATATGGAATGTCCACAAATATAAATATCTGCAAATTTTAAAGTAAATAAAGGGTTAAATTTAGAATACATATATGCAGAAAGAAGAGAAATATGAAATACTACCCACTGAAATGTCCTAAATTGTAATGGTGAGGTATGATAGGGTTTTAGAGTTAATATACTGTTCAATGTTCATAGAGAAGTGAAAGGTCCCAAGAATCAAGATCCTTGTTGCATACGACTTTGCCCAAGATCTCTCTCTAAATTTTTACAGATACTTCTGTTGTTATATAGTTATAGATATTAATATAAATAATTGAATGAGATCACCTATTTTATAATTGATATTTCATTTTATATTTCATAATATGGATGGATGATACGTGGAATAATAAAAATATCCAACGAACCACCATACCCTCGATCCATGTGTTAAAAATTCAGAAAGATGAAACATCAATGTAATACGAAAAATGGAACAGGAGAATTGGACCATAATAATGTACTCTCAAATAGCTGGTATAGCATTTGTTTGTACTGAGCAAAAATTTAAGGTCAAAAAGTTCAAGGGATAAGAAAAAAATAAATAAATAAGAAACAGGTGAGGGGTAAAACTGTAAAAGTATATGGTAAACAAAGAAAATGAAAGTGAAAATTAAGAATAAGTTTTCTATATTGCAGTTAAGTCAAACAAATGCAAAAATTCGGAATATTTTTAATTGCAAAACTGATTTAATGCCATTTTAAATATAATTATAAATTGTTATTTAAGTTGTTAAACACCAATCCGTTGTAGTCTAGTTGGTTAGGATACTCGGCTCTCACCCGAGAGACCCGGGTTCAAATCCCGGCAACGGAACTTTTACCAATTCCACGCAAATATCTTATTCTCATTCATATATTTTGTAATCTCCAATATCTTATTCTCATCATTTTAAATGCGACTTTCCGACAAATGTTTAAAGATCTTTTGATAGCTTGACAGTCTATTATGCAATTGGCAGCTTAGCAGTGTTTATTACGCAATTTCATAAGGTAATTAATACCAACACATATACATTTACCATAAAGGATAAAATTAGGAAGGTAAAAAAAAACTCAAAAATGCAACTTAAATTATTCAACAAGCAACACTGAAGCCACAAAAGGATTAAGAAGACGCTTGCAGCAAATCGAATACGGTTTTTGCGGACAAAAAAAATTGAACGTTCAGAGCAGAAAACCATAAAAAGATGCAAATTACTGCAGGAAATTTCATAAATCAGCATATTCCATACAGTATATATGTGCCATAAGTCAGGGATTTAACATGCATTTCTGTTGGTGATTCCAACCACACAAGTTCAAAACGATGAATGAATCATTTGAAAAGGTAAAAGCATCAGAAAGGCATGTGTTATCAATAAACGTCCATCCTCGACTGTCCCTGCCCAGAGTCGTTGGAACTGGCATAAAACCCGACCTAATATTTGTACTCATTTTCCTTCTTTTTTACGGAGAATTATCAAATTTTCAAACTTTAAGCACGGCCTTGTGGACCATCGTCTCCTTGTGAATTTGGTGGCAACTCTTCTCTACAAGCTCAAGCAGCTTCTCCAAGTTAGTTGCCCATGAATTTAAAATGTCATTACTGTTCTTAGCTGTTTGGAAACAGATCACCCCCATAGGTCTGTCAATCTTCGACACCAGTGCTTTTGATACAACCATGTCTGACAGATGTTTTTCAGCTTCCTGTTAAAAGAAAGAGAAACACAGTGAGCCGAGAAAGGGTATAAAGATCGAGATCATGGTTTTAAGTAGCAGTTCAGGTAGGGGTGTGAGTCGAGTCGGCTCATGAGCTGCTAGTGCACTCAACTCAGAAAAAGCTCAAAATTGCCTCGAATTTGATCGAGTCAAGCTCAAGCTATCAAACTAGTTCTCGAGCTCGAGTTCGAGCTAAGTAATACTATGCTCATTAGGCTTGCAAGCCTAATTGAGATCACATATTTATACTATAAGAAATGGAAGTTATTATAATAAGAAGATTAAATATTTGCTTTGTTTTACCCTTTTACCCTCGTCTATTCGTTACCCACAACAGTTACTAGTATCTATATGTTGATATGGAAAAAAATAAGATACATTAAATAGGGGCAAAGATGGAAATGAGAAATTAATAATATGTTGAATGTAATTACTGGCCTATCTTTGTGGGATGGACAAATATAGGAAACAGGCCTATCTTTGTTAGACAGAAGGAGTATTAGTTATCGAGCCGAGTTGAGGTCGAGAATTTCAAGTTTCCCATCAAGTCGAGCTCGAGTTCAAAAGAATTGACCTCGATCAAGTTCAAGTCCAGTTCAAGCTTGACACTACTTGACTCGGCTCATTTACACCCCAAGGTTCATGTATTGTTCCACAGCACTCACAGTTCATTGCAATATTATCAAGGGATACATAACATTATAGAATATCAATGGTAATATCATGGAAAGATGGAGAAGTAAGAAAAAGAATATGCAGACACCTGGACAGTGAGGCACAATAGATCTGCAAGTCTCTTCAAGGTTATCCGTGAATAATACTTTGAGACAACAATGATATTCTGAAAAGGACGACATCTCGTTATATGTACGTAAAAGAAAAGAAAAAAGATCCATATTGACAAAACAATAACGCACAAAAGAATGGTTTTTAGGAGCATTACATGTTCTATTACTCTGAGTTTTAAGTCTTCAGCTGCCTTTTCACCCAAAGAACCACCAAGTATGTTCTTTTCATTCTCAAACTCGTCTTTAAATGTCTCCCACAGAGCAGTCCATTGAATAACCTCCATGGTATTTAGTTGTTTCAGCAGCAATCTAATGGAAAGGGCAGATTAATATAACAACATTAATTAACACATGGCAGTATATAATTTAGGGTGGAACTACAGGGGCAAACCTGAAGTGAGGAATTTCTGAGAGGTTCTTATCCTCCAGGGTTGAGTTAAGAAGGCTAGACTGCATAGGATCGTGTGGAGACAAGACCAAATACCAGCATATTTTTCTCAACACCTGTAGGTGTTTTAATATAATAAAAAATTAGTTCAACGAATTATAGGAACAAAAATAAAAGGGGAAAAACACGAGTCAAATAATCAAGTGAAGCGCATAAATATCCTGTTTATGATATTTCAGGGTAGTTAGAAGGGAGGATCACTATGTAAACCACAACATACCGGTATCCACTGGGCAGAGTCCTCCTTCACAGAGGGAATGTCGTATATTGACTTGTACGATCGACATATTTCGAGGTAATCATTGCTGTGTGCATAATACCTACACCACGCAATCAAATACTGTCAGTATATACATTAAAAAAATATATATATATATTCTCTGCTAGAAAGGGAAGTGTGAGAAACCAAAAATTTAGAACTTCTGAAAATTATTTTGAGTATTTTCAAGTAAGAAGTATCCATAGGGTATATGCATTCACTATATATATGTATACATTTATTATACTACATATATTTTATACGGCTGGTTTAAAATGTTCGTCCAGTCTAATCACTGTATTTACTTCAAAAACTAGGTAATATCGTAAAATACTCTTGTTACCAGCTGTATAACTAAGAATTTCCAGATATAGAAACTAAAACTACAGTACTCCTCAGTTCAGAGGGGTAGATCCTCAAAGCTTCACTCTTTGACAAAATGACTGGATCGACTTTCAATTACTGTTGTACAGAATTACTAATTTACTATCCCGAGCAAATACAACAATACAAGTGGACATCTTGTAAAGTGAACACAACTACAGAGTTGGAACCTCCTTATTGATTGATGGGGCTAAATCCTTCTCACCCAAGTGCCAAGAGGTAAATATTATATATGTCAGATACATTTCGCAATTTTGAAGTCCGTATCATATCCTCATAAGAATTGAAATTGACGTTCTCAATGGAAAACTATTGCAGGTTTCATGAAATTCAGATCATGTGTTCAAAGACTAGAAATGACAGATGTAGCAAGCAATAAATTACTGAGATCCCAAGAAATAATTCAATGAATCAGGTTCTAACTCATACATCCCATATATTCACCAAACCCATAATTGGGAGTTAAGGAAAATATTTTCCCATAATCTGACAATCAAGAACCCTATTGTGTATTGAACATGGGGAATAATAGTAAATGCTAGACTGCAATAAAGCTAAAATCCAAATCTCCCTTCTACAATTTTTTTTTCTTTGGGTACATATACTGTGAACCATAAGCTTGAGTTCTATTACAGGAATTATATCACGTTTGATAGAAAACTTCAGTGCCAAAATCGTGGGAAAATAGAAATCAAAATGTAGCATACCTAATCATTAATTGGTAGTAGATTTGCTTCAACTCCAACAGTGATGGAATATCAGCAGGAGCTTCCTCAACAATGCTTTCACTTTCTTTTGACTTCTTCTTTTCTTTCGATGTATCAGCTTCAAAAACTCTAGGACTTATCCTTCTTGAGAGTATTTGTGCACGAACATAGTCCTGTCGGTCTAAACACAAACGAACCTGCAAAAAGTGAAGAACAAGATATCTTTGCCATAAGCAAAAAGCTTCACCAAACAAAGAGCATTATAGCTGGAAAAAGAAGTGACCACATACTTGCTCGAGTATGAAAGCTATTTTTTCTGTTTTTGCCATGGCGCCAAATGTTTCCACCTGTGGCACAAATCTGTTAAAGAACTAGTGGATTGGTATAAAACCTAAAACGACTAAAGCATCAGGGAAAGACTGACCGCAACTTCTTGCATCAAATCAGCAGCCTCAGCTACAAGTCCCTGTTCTTCCTTAATCTTTGAAAGTATCTTAATGAGACGAGCTCTCTCTATCTCAACATATATCTGCCAGCATTTCCGAGGGCAGAGTGTTACACTAAAAAGAAAGTCATCGAACGAAAGATAAAGTACAAAAAATCTGCGCGAGAATCACCTTTCCAGCAGATACATTGGTGAGTGTCTCAATAAGCTCTATTTTAGTTTTAAGATCAGGAGTCTGGTCAATATATTGCATTGCTTGTTGAACCATGGCTTTTACAGCCTGCATCGAACCACCAAGAAGGAAAATCAAACATGAATACAAACTTCGAGCAATGAAAGAAGCCAAGAAACATCAATTATCAACGTGTACGAAAACGGAAACATGAAGATCCACAGAAGTGATAACTCTCACACCCAACTGTTTATACTTTATGTTCTTCTCTGCTGAAAACAATGAACCTAAAACCTGAAAAAGATGGAGCACCAAAAACTGCATCGCAGTAGACTGACAAATCATATAGCCTCTAATAAGATAATTGCAATCTGAATATTTGACATTTGAATCTTAGCTCAAACGAAGTTAATTTATTATCCATAAAATACAAACATTACACAGAGCTATTCCATATGTTATATATATATCATAGAAATAGTTTTATAAGGCATATATCGACTCAGTTTCACAAATTAAACATTGCATGACAGGTAAACACCAAATCATAGAATAGAGATCAAAATTCAAAACGCTGCATACGTGTAAACCATTCAAAACACAATCAAACTACACTACGATAGTACTAATATCAGTAGAATACAAGCATAGATTTACATAACTGGTTAAGAAATAACACTAAACCTGTTTCAACTGTCCACGGCGCTTGGAAATAAGCACAATCTGTTCGTTGAGTGTTACCCACGCGCCGGCTTCAAAGCAGAGCTGCAGAATATCGGTGACGGCTTTCCTAGTGCCGGCGACGTCACCCACTTGCCTCATCTGCTTCTCCACATTTAGCAACGTCGTAATTTTCGCCTCCAAATCCCCCCCTCCATTCTCCTACAAAATCAGAACAGTGAATCAACAAAATTATACCACGAGATCCTAAGATGGGTGAAGAAATCATAAAGATAGAACGTGATCGTAAATCAGATGCGCATTTGCTTACCATTTTGATAGAAGAGACTCGAATAACTTGGGAATTTTCGCCAAATTGTTTGGAAAATTGAACCCTAGGAGAGAGAAAAATGGAGCTTGAGTGAGTTGAAATCTGTTTTACGGTTTTACCATGCGATGCGACGGCCGTACGCAGTTAATTAATTTTTTTATTTTTTTTGACAGGAGTTAATTAATTATTATTGGTATGAAAATAATATGGCAAAAGTATGTTAATTACTCCCACCGTCCCACTATATTTGTCTCACTTTCTTTTTATGGATGTCTCACTATATTTGTCTCGATCTATAAAAGAAAAATAATATTCCACTAACTATTATTTTAATATGGCAAAAACTTGTATCTGATATTGCATCTACAAATATATATATCAATTTCAACCCAATTTAATTTCGCCCGGTCGGATCGGGCCCATGTAATCCAAAGCTTAGCGCTTTCTTTTGTTGGGGTTATCTTGAAAATTATCTTTTACTTTGTATAACCGGATCAATTTAAGCTTATTTCTTTGAAATAAATTATTTATCACTGACGCTTTAAATATCATTGAATGTTACATATACTACTGCATAATTGTTCAATAATAAGACATGTTACATTGTAGTTAATTTAGTGATACCGGATCACGTAAGATTAAATTAACGATCTCTTTTGTAACTAAAAAAGTCTGGAATTCACAACCCAGATGGAAATGAACAATCCATCGTGAAAGGTTGAAGTGTAAAGCTTTCAGACGGTTTTATGTTTGACCAAGAGATTGACTAGTCGTTATGATCTTGTTGAAAGAGGACCTATAGGAGGATAAATTCTTGAACCGAATCTGAAGAAAATTAGACCTCCGATGATTAGTTATTTCTTAATCTCCGTCCCTTAAATAGGATCGTGTGGAATTAATAACTATTGTTTTGACTTACGATGGGTAGAGAATCAATGAGATTCAATACCTTGTATTTGGGCAATATTATTAGTTACATGACGATTCTTAACATTTAATACTGAGAATCGATTGTCTTAAAGTCGTCTTGTTTGATTAGTCCCTTGGGAGGGTCGAAGTTTTATCATACCAAATCTTGCAAGTGGAATTAATTTTCCTGTATGGATAATAATGTTGAAATTGTTCTGGACCAAGAAAAAAGATATTAATTAAAGTGAAGCTTTTTTCGATAAATTGAAATTAATTAATGGACCCGGATAATCTTAAACGCGAGAAATAATAACAGGGAGCCATATTAACGATAATATGGGTTAAGATGGATAGTCTTGAATATTAATTATGTAGTGATATTAATTAATATTTATGGGCCTGAATAATATTGTGGCTCAATATTGGAAATTCAAGGTCCATTGGAATGTCCAATCTTAATTCTCCTAAAGGCCCTTCAAGTAGCCCAATTATAAAGTCCAATAACTGAAAAAGGTGTTTAAAATTAAATAAAATATTATTGCCTATTTTTCCCTAAATTTTCGAAAATAAATAAATAAAGAGGAAGAAATATTTTCTTTGAATTTTGTTATGGAATGATGATAAGTATTCTTGGAATACAAGTTTGTCTCATTAAATTCAAGAAAACTCCCACTTGGCCATTTATTTGTGTTTTTTGAAAATTATGAGTAAAATAAGAAAGGAAAGATTTCTTGATTTTCTTGAAAATGTATTATGGAAGATATGTATTCTTGGAATACAAAAATATCTCATAAATTCAAGAAGATTCCAATCTTGAAAATCTTGGCCCTTATTTTTCGAAAATATCCATAACAAGAGGAGGTGAGATTTTTGTGGAATATTTTAAATATGGAGAAAAAGAATATATGGGATATATTCAAGATTTCTTGGAGATCAAGAAAAAGATTTTCCCATCTTATTCAGACACAAAAAATCGGCCACCACCCTCTCTATAAATAGGGGATGAATTTTTCATCCCCATGCAATTACATGTGTTGGAAAAATTAGAAATCCACAAAGGTGGTGCAACATAATTTTATTTTTCCTTTTGTTAAATTGTTCATGACATCCGGCCCACCTGATTGTTGAACAAGGGCGAGAGAATCTTGAGAAGACTCTTTGGGTTTGTTCATGTGAATGGGATATCCATCTTCTCAGCGGTTGTCACTCAGAGAGGTTAGTTCACGTAAACTCCTAGCAATTCATCCATCGTAGGATTTATGTGACGAATTTGTACGCATGATTTGTTGTTGAATTATTATTTGAATTAATATAGGATTAATTCATGCTAGTAATAATTGTTAGAATTAAATTTGTATTTAAATATTCATCCCGAATAGATCCGGGCAATCCATTCCCCAACATCTTCCTCACGTAGGGTTCTTTTTTTTTCTCAGGGCTTTCCTAATTCTTCTTCTTCCCACCGATTCTGGCGGTGAGTTTAGGTCCTTCATTATTTTTCCTCACGATTTTGTGATGCAGTTTTTTAGATTCTTCTGCACTCTTCTCCCTCTGTTATTTAAATCTGTAATTTTGAATTGAAGATTTTTTTTTGCGCTTGTATTGGTTTTTATTCATGTAGTAACACTCTTTTGTTCATAGGGTAACACTCTTTTGTTCATGTAGTAACACATCAAGTTGTTCTTTAAATCTGTAATTTTGGATTTGAGAATTTCTTTTTCGCGTTTGTCTTGGTTTTTATTCATGTGGTAACATTATTCTTCATAGGGTAACACTTTTTGTTCATGTAGTAACACTTATTTTTTTTAGTAATATGTAATGTTGTATACATGTCGCAATACTATGTGAATACTTCGTGTGTTCTGTATATAGCAAACAATAATGTGCTACCTTATGAACATTTATGTGTTACGTTATGTTTTAATACATGTTCCGTAAGATATGAAGTTTATAAAGTTATTTCAATATAACAATATAGTAACACTTAAACATAGATGTAGTAACACAAAAAAACATGACCAAAAAAAAATTAAAAATTATGTACTCTGTAAGAATTGATTATTCGACCAAATATCTTAACAATAGACCTGAACCACTAGATTACAACATATATTTGATAAACATATCCTTCAATAAATATATATTGGTCTGCCAAACCCTCGCCTGCATGAACCCGTCCAGGCCAGCCCCGACCCACGCCTCGACCCACGCCCACCCCAATTCCCACCCAACCCTCCTCGAATTTTCGAGTTTTTCTTCTTATTTGTGTGGTATTACATAACACTAGTGTCAATATTTCACACAAGACATTCTCTTTAATATTATTCCCCTCACTTTTCATCTCAACTACCCAAATACCTTCACTTTTCATCCATTAAATACTATAAAAGTCCATTATCTATTATTTTAATATTATTCCTTAAACAATTCAACAAAAAGAAGTGGGACAAATATACCGGGAGTATATTGATAGAGAAAATATTATTTTTAATCTTCTACCATTAAAGTTTAGACAATTCTATTTTTAATTTTTAATATTTTTAATTTTAGTCAGAATGTTCTTTTTTTATTGCACCTCACGTGACACTTTAAAATTAATCTTTTTTTTGTTACATAACAGCCCATTTGTGTAGGTCGCTTGTGACACTTCAAAATTGATTTCTTTTTGTTATGTGACAGTTCACTTGTTAGGTCATCGGTAATTTTTTTTAAAAAAAACTCAATTTTGAAGTGTCACGTAAGGTGCACATGCTTATTTCGACGAGATTTTAAAATATCCGACAAAAAAAATTAAAATTAACACATTCAGAACTAAAATTGAAAATGTAAAAAGTTGGAGGACTAAAAATGAATCCAAAATTACAGGAATAAAAATGATATTTTTCCAAGACTATATATACAATCAAGAATTGAGAAGAAAAAATAGATTATACTCGCTCAGTCCCATAATAATTTGCGCATTTTCTTTATTTTGACGTTTCAAAATAATTTGCACACTCCAAAAATAAAAAATCATTCATAATCCTCACCCTCATAATATCCATAATTTCATATAGAATGTCATTATATTTGGATCTACGCATACATACACAAATTCAAATTCATAATCCTCACCCTCATAATATCCATAATTTCATATAGAATGTCATTATATTTGGATCTACGCATACATACACACAATTCAACTCGCTTTTTTACTTTGTACGTGAAAATTTACAAAATTACCCCCTCAAAATCGTATTCATTGCTCCATTTTTATAATTTGTGTGTTCAGCAAAGAGTGCAAGTTAATTCGAGACGAAGGGAGTATATATCTTCTAGAAGATTAGATTATAGTCCATGTGTATCGCACTCGATTTATTATTTACTATTTACACGATATTAAATGTAAGAGTTATTTATTTTATATTTTCAAGCTTCCACTTAAATGTGTAGATGCTTAAATTATTGCTGAAGAAAGTAGCAACTTTAAGTGAAGGAGGTTCATAAATAACAGGGCAACTGAACATATTTACAGAACACACGACATTTTGCAGATTTTAAGGGAGAAATTTTTAGAGAGCTAGGGTATGTTTGTTTCGTGATTTAGGTGTGCGTGGGAAGTCATGACTTCGAAACTCTATACATTTGAAAATTCTGATGAATAGTAAAAATATGTGTTTATTTTGAAATTGTGGTAGGATGAGATTTTGATTTATGTCAAATCAATATGTAATAGTGATTGATGTTGTATTATTATAATATATTAGGTGGGAGAAAAGTAAGAGATAATTAGTGGGGGAAAGAAAAATGGTGATATAATTGTATTGAATTTTGTGAAAATAGGTGTATAAGTATATTTTATAGGAGTGCATTTAAAATCTGGACGTGGAAATCCCCAACTAGTATGTGATTTAGATTGCAAAATCATAAGTTCATCGGGGTGAGTCCCGAAACAAATATACCCTTAGGCAACGTTTACTTTGAGTGATGAGGTTGAATAAAGATTAATTATCTAATGTTATCACCCATTTACTTTAATTGATAAAAAAATCGTTCATAATCCCCTTGCCCCGGGGATAAGCCCCAATTTTGAAATTAGATTTGATAAATGATAATTGATCCCTTCAAAAGAGGTGTGATTACTAGATTTTGTTTGGGAATACCAAATATTACCCAAATACTCATTACCATTACGACGAATTCTCCGTCAATTTTTCCGGGTAAAACTCAACCCTCCTTTCACCGCGGGCGAATTCCGTTTATTATCTAAAAAATTAGGGGGAAATCATTATTATTTACGCCACCCATAAAAAAATTAAACGATCAGAAACCGACTCCGGTCAGAAATCTGGCAACGACGACAAGTAGCGTGAGCGATGGCAGAGTGAGAAGTGGCCGAGCGGCGGCGGTTCTGAACGGCGGCTTCGCGATGTTGGCGACATGGGGAAGATGAATACCAGTAGAATTGAGTCATTTGGATGAGTTTTTTAGATTAACTTCAGATCGAATTAATTTTTAGATGAATTTTTTAGTCAATTTTTTATATTATTTTTAGAACTATGTGTGAACCATTTCTCAGTGGGGAAGACGTTGTAGGGAAAATGGAATGGAGGTTGGGATGAGGGTATTTTAATAAATGTGTATATTAAATTTTATCAAATTTATTCTAGTAAATGGAAGGTGAGATATGTAAATTCACTCTCTATCTCCTCTCCGGTCTCATCTCACCTCCCTAAGGAGTGTTTTACCTTAGCAATGTATTTGGGGCCCCGGTCTCTGGTTCGACTTGTGAACTTATGCCTCTAGGTTTTTTCTTTTTCTCTTTATAGATTAGTTATTCGCCGGTTCATCTCACCTAGTTATATTCATGCTAATTTTTATTTTCAAAGTAAATAGAGCTTTAGAGTTTGAGAGTTTCTTCATAAATTTCCACCCATTAGGTGGGGGAATGAAGGAGTATTTTTTACTTCAAGATTTAAGGACTTGAACCTCGAGATGTTTTTTAGGATTTAATTTTTCTTTTATTTTAAATTTCAATTAATAGTTCATTTATTTATATCCAACTTTATTTTGCAAGAGTTTGAGTTTTAATTTGATGGGCTAGTACTCTTAGTGTGTTTTGTTGGTGAGAGTATTGTGAATATTGAACTTATGTTTTGATTTAGTTATTTTTTTTGTTTATTTTTTAGTTGATGTTGATTCTATTATGGGGTTTATTGTGCTTTGATTGATTTCTTTTATTAATATTTGTGAGAAATTATGTGCTACAAACTAGAGTTACGTGAGTACTATTGAATGCAAATTTGTGAATTGAGAATTGATTAAATGTTTCAATTACACTTTTTATCCATTCGGGGGAGTGTAATTATTATTGGAACACTTGAGTTTAAGATTATGTAGCGAAAAGTGAAGGATATGGGGAAGACTTTTACTACCGGGCTTGGAAACACATTATTGCAAGGTTAAATTACCCGAAATGAAACAATTATTTTCGATAGTTTTTACTCTACCGTGCCTATTCTTAGCATTAGTATTTAGTCTCTATCACACAATTGATAAATAAATTAGGATGATTTTATTGATTTAATTGTTCAATTTTTTGCAATTTGATCATCATAATATTTCACATTCGTGTTTTATTGATCTTACTTAGTCAGGTACCTCCTTTATTGTTTTTATTTGTTTATCTTTGTTGCTTGTTTTTATTTTTCTCACTTCTTGTTCGCAATTATAATAACAAGCCAACATATATCATTAAGGTTACACTGTACTAGGGATGTAAAAATTGGTCTAGGCAGTCGCCGACTGACACGAATTTCGCAAAATCGGTGGAAACGATTAGTGCCGCCTAGACTAATTTAGGGTTTATTATTTTTATTTTATTTTATTTAGATCAACACTTAATAATAAAATTACTAGTTGGCCAGAATCCACTCGCCTAACGACTTTTGACTTCCATACGCTTACATTGTACTCCTAAATTCACATCAATACAGATTCATTACTTTTCAGTTTTCAATACTGATCGAATGAACTTTTGCTATAATAGAAACGAAACAGAATAAATCGAAATGGAAACAGATATTTTACAGTTTTTTTTATCACCCTTCTTTTCACTTAGTAATATTAACTGATTTCACTTTAAAGCATTAAGTATTCCTATTGAATAATATTAATGGCTTACATTAAGTTCATTAATTTAAATCATATTAATTAACAATTAGATCATATTTATTTTGTTTCTCTAATTAAGGTGTTTAAAGTTACAATAACAATTAAGATATAATTGATGGATTGATTTTTTCTAAAGTCAATTAAGTTATAATTTCATATAATTAAACTGGAATTCAGTAACAGCAATGCATTTCAATTGTTACAGTCAATACAATAATATCTAGATCCATACCACAAAACAAATTCAGTTCGATTCAATTTAAAAAATGTCACAAAGTCCATGTTGTTTTTAATCGATTCTTTTTTTCATTCCAAATTTCAATTCGAATTAGGTAATCTCCGATACAAGACAATCTATGAATGAACGTATAAAATATGCTAGTATCATTTGTTTATTTTGAGACTCATCATGATAGAATTAAAATTTTGCGTAATAAATCCCATTAAAATTTGAGATTTTATGTCAATCCCCAACATTCACTTTTATAAAACACATTTAATTTTCCACAAAATTCAATAGAATCACTATTTTAGTCACTCTCAATTATTACTAATCAATTTGATATTAAACAAAATCACTAAAATCTCAAAACAAATGTATATCCCAAAACAACTATAGCATTCAACCTAAAACATTTAACAAATACACATTATTCATAATTACATAATTCATAATTTTGGTGAAAAAGACAAATTAACAAATATGATTATAAAATGTGAAGATCATACGAACTACCTAAACAAATTACCAAAAACGATTATCCAATCTAGAATCAAATAAATGGGAAAAACTCAGACATCCAAGGAAGGATAAAAGCAGCATTCGCTCTCAAGCCCGGCGAAAGGCGAAAGCACTTAGGCGGCCACTGCGAATGTTTTGAGAAACAAGCCTTAGGATTTATCATCATTGTTCATAATTTTGGTCAAAAAAATCAAAACAATAATCATAACAAGTTCTAAAATAAGTAATCTAATTTCAAAATGAAATGATTCTAAAAATCTCAGACATCCAAGGAAGGATAAAAGCAGCATACGCTCTCAAGCCCGGCGAAAGGCGAAAGCACTTAGG
This sequence comes from Stenogyne calaminthoides, assembly GCA_037126765.1. Taxonomy (NCBI): domain Eukaryota; kingdom Viridiplantae; phylum Streptophyta; class Magnoliopsida; order Lamiales; family Lamiaceae; genus Stenogyne; species Stenogyne calaminthoides. The sequence goes on from JBBCBC010000002.1 coordinate 2,670,513, forward strand.
CGGCCACTGCGAATGTTCTGAGAAACAAGCCTTTGGAATTATCATCATCGAAATTTTGAAATCAAATTCGATTGAATCGGAAATCTACATCCAGTTATGGCTAGCAAATTATGAAATTAAGATGCTAACAAAGTGAAGGATGGTTGAATCTGAGGGACGCAAATTCATCCCTCAAGCAACTCAATTGCTTCAATGCTGGAGGAGTAGACATCGAGTCCCTCCAAATCAATAAAATGAATTTAAAAAAATCACAAATCGAATGATAATTCAGAGGAAAACATACAGATTAAAAAAAAAAAAAAAAAAACTATAATTCAGAGGGAAAAATACAGATTAGACTGAATACCACAGACACACAAGGAAGGATTAAAACAGCTGCAAATGATTACGAGAAACCGACGTTGAATTCTTCATCGCCAACAATTTGCAAAAGAATCGAAGATAAATATAATTGCAGGAATTGAACAACAGCCACGTAATTATGATATATAATCATGAGTGGAATGAATTTGTAGAAGGGGAGACAGAAGACCTGATAGATGAATGAGGAGGTGAAGAGAGGCGGGAATTATATAGGGGAAATGTGGATTAGGGTTAGGGTTTATCTTTTGGGAACAATCTGGAATTCGGGCTGAATGTATATGGACTCAGGATCATATGGGCCTGCTTTGTGTTTGGGTCTCACAGAAAAGCTACTGTATATTCGTTTTCAATTTCACAGTTTTTTTTTCCTTTAAAAAACAATAAAAATTCATAGTTTTGTTTTCTTTCCTTAATTTAATACTTTCATCAAAGCATAATTTTATTTAGTATTAATTTAAATATTTATTATTAAAGATTTTATTTAAACCAAATATTATCTTTTCTCAAGGGAGAGAAACGCTTTTATTGATCAAAAAATTAAAGAGGATTTAATATATATATATATATATATATATATATATATATATATATATATATATATATATATATAATCTTAATCTTAATCTTAATACTATATATTGGTAAACCTGATTCAGCTTATGTGGCGAAACCACGTCAGCCTGTGCAAAACTCAATTTCACCAGATTATTTCATTTTAAAATCGTGCACTCTCATTAAAAGTTATTTTAAAATAAATTTTAAATATATAAATTATATAATTTTATATATAAAGATATATTTACATATATATCATTATATATATTCACCGCCTACTTGTGATGCTTACCCATATATCATATTTTATATATATGACGAAATTCTAACTTGGCCAAACAAATAGATTTTCTAGATATTTGTAAAATATACAAATAATTAGATTTTATTTTTAAAATTTTTGTATGATAATTATTTGTCTGAAAAAAAAAATATGTATTAAATCTTGCGTAGATATGATTTGATGTAACTCTTTAAAATCCTTCGAGTAACTAGATTTTCAAAGTTATTTAATAATAAATATTTGTCATTCACAATTAGAAAAAAATTAATTCGCATTTATGAATTGCAAAATCTTTCAAAATAAATAAATGAAAACATTAAAAAAAATTATAACATCAAAAATTATTTCAACACTGCGTAATCTGTGATATCTGAACTAATACTATATATTAATAAACCCGATTCAAATTTATGTGTGGCTTAAAACCACGTCGATCTTGAAAGCCCAATTCGATCACATTATTTCATTTTAAAATCGTGCACTCTCATTAAAAGTAGTGTTTTAAATTAATATTTTTTAAGTCTATCTAATTAAATTAAATCTTTTATTATATTTATTTGTAAAGATTCTTATATTCATATCCCATATCCTTATAAATTAAGCCTCTCGAGTCTCACCCTTATAAATTTAGCTCCTCGCGTCCATATCTTTTATTTTATTTATATGTAAAGATACTTATATTCGCCCACATCCATATTCACGCCTCATCCGAATTTCTTCTTTTATGTCTTCTGAATTTATTAATTTTATTTTATTTTATATATTGTAGGGAGTATTGAGATAAGTAATTTAAGTTTGAATTGATTATGAATATTAATTTGTTACAATTGTATAATTATTATGTAATTGCAGGGAGTATTCATGATTTTGTATTGTATATTGTAAGGAGTATTGAGGTAAGAGTTATGAATTGGTTGTGGATGAGTTTCTTCGTTTTGTTCATAAATTATTCTAATTTGATGAATTTGTTAATCTGATTTTGTTTAGTATATTGTAGAGAGTATTGAGGTAAGTAATTTAAATTATGAACTTTTCTGTTTAATAGCGATTCTTCTAATTTGATTAATTTGTTAATCTGAATTTTGTTTAGTATATTGCACGAATAATTGAGGTAAGTAAGTTAGTTCTGAATTTGTTGGAGATGAGTTTCTTCTTTTTTGTTCATAACTATTATTCTAATTTGATGAATTTGTTAGTCTGATTTTATTTTGTATATTATAGGGAGTATTGAGGTAAATAATTATTTTATGAATGAGTTTATTCTTTTTTGTTTAATAGTGATTCTTTTAATTTGATCAATTTGTTAATCTCATTTTGTTTTGTATATTGCACGGAGTATTGAGGTAAGTAAATTCAGTTTTTGAATTGGTTGTGAATGTTTATTTCAATTGTGTAATTATTATGTATATTGCAGAGAATATTGAAGTAAATAATTGAATTATATTAATGTGTAATTAAATTATTATATTTTTGGTATATTGTATGGAATATTAAGGTAATTAATTTGACTTTGAGTTCTGAATTGGTTACAAATGTTTATTTTAATTGTTTAATTTAATTAATTCTATAATTTATAATTTTCAACCGTGTGTAATAGTTTGTATCATGTTCTAATATTTAATTTGTTAATTTAACACGAGTTTAGTGAGCTTGAAGACCATCTCTTTCCAAATCTTGAATTTTGATTTATGTTATTTGGTTTAAATCCTTAATTTGATACTTACGATCATGAAAATGGATCATATCACTTCTTTCAAAGATTTTGAATTATTGCAGTTTTTTTTCCCTTATAATATTGTTTAGCTTGATTTCCTTAACTAAAAAAGGTTTGATTTCTTCCTGTTGGAAATGTGTTTAGTTATTCCGGCAAAGTTCAGTTTATTAATGGCAATGTTCAGTGATGACTTTGTTCTAATACCATTTCTGGTGATCTTGGCCTGTACAACCAATTCATATTTTGAATTCTTAATCAATCTTTATGCTATTTTATTTGTATAATTCATTTTTTTTAATAGTATACAATTAAATCAACTATTGCTCAACATTTAATAATTAATTAGTCACTTATATTTTTTCTAAAAAATTTAATATAAATCTATTAATTATTTTTGTTAAAAAAACATCTAAAAGTTCAGTCAAGTATATATTTTTTACAAAATCTCTATGCAAGAGATATGCTATATGTATTTTTTTTTCCAAACAATTACTATAAATTTATTAATTATCTTTGTTCAAAAAAATATCTAATTTCAGTCAAATGGAGTATACAATTTGCAAAATTTCTAAAAAACCTAATTGTGAGAAAATTTTTAAACAATTATAATTAGTTGTATCTATGTTGCTATATTTGATGTATAATTTTTTTTACTATAAATTGTTTGAAGGATTTATAAATAGTTATAGCTAATCTATACAAGAGTTGCTATATACATATTTTTTTAAAAACTGTAGAAAATAATATTATTAAATCGATGCATAATATTCCAAAATTATGTTTGGATTTGAAATATAAGCAAAACATGTATCATTGACCATGGACAATAATATATTTATAAATAAATTAAGAGACACTTGCTGAGGCGGCCTTCTACCACGGTGAGACATAACATAATTTGGGAATTGACGCTTTTAACATTTTGGGAATGGATGTTGATTTGTCTTTATTGTGTCTTTTGGTCTAATATATAAAACAATCTCATACGATTTTTTGTCATAAATTAATTATATTTATTAAATATTTAAAGTATTTAATTTAAAATAATATTGTAAAATTTTCTTTTCAATCCCGAAAATTCATGGGGTTCACACTTAATATATATATATATACAAATAAACTACTCATTTAAACAAAAAGAACAAGTCTCACACACGAATGAGAAGAACAAAAGAAAAAGGCTAGGTCTTGTATGTCACCGGCACTGTCTTGACTTATTCATAGTGCATTTTAGAAGCATGCAACTTGTTATGCTAAAAAGTCTTTGACTTATTTTCACATAAAAGTGCAATCGCTTTATATGGGAACATAGTTGCATGCTTCGCTTTTGAAATAGTTGCACGTTTCTATTTTGTATAGTTGCATGCTACTAAAATGCACTTTGAGTGCACTGTGCACTTGGGTGCACATGAGACTCACTCTAAGAAAAAACAAGTCATTGTTCAATTAAATAATACTCCCATCCATCGGTCCATCCCATACTTAATGGAACTCTTTTCATTTTTTTTGTCCCAAACTTAATGTAACCTTTCCTAAAATATAAATACTCATTTTAACTCGCACTCTTCAAATACCCACTTATGTACCATATGTCACTCTCTCATACCTTCAACACTTCATCACTTTATCACCTTTAATAAATATTATTCTACTCTTCAATAAAGTTGATTTCCCATTTCTAACCCCAACATTTTATCACTTTATCACAAAATTCTCATGAACAGTAAGAGTTCCATTAAGTATGAGATGGAGGGAGTATATAAAAGGCTCCAAGACGAATTCTAATTTGAACAAACGACACACATTAAACAAAATACAATGAGATCAAACAATCAAGTTGTCCCGTGACTGCTTGCATTACCAGTATTAAATCCAAAATCACTTCTAAAATTTAAACTCAGACAAAAAAAAAAAAAAAAAGGCACCAGATCTAACACTAACAAACATAAAAAAATTTGCACAAAGATTAGAAAAATTGCATGAATCGATGAAAAATACATGAGGCGAGAAGAATCTCACGCTAGGAGAAAACATAGGGAGAGGGGAAACCCATGTGAGAAAAACTCATGTTGCAACAACATCAACAAAAAAATAAAACCATGAAGCCATAGAAAGTAACTGTATTTTCGTTGAAATCCCCTCCATTCTAATCGTCGTAGAGGTTTGTATCTCGAGCAGTATAATGACATGACGAATGTCCTTGAGCAAGTGAGAAATCGAATGGAGTTTGGTTGACAATTGTTGTATTAATATTAATTCTGCACAAGTCCATTAACAGTTCAGTTTGAGGCCCAATAACTTAGAAGACCGTCAGGCCCAATTATCTACTCTTTGGCGGGCTAGCCACATGGAGTGGATCTCGCCTACTAATATGAGCTCGCTTGGATGATCTCAAGCTCACCACATTGTTGGCGAGCTCAATGAAGAACAACAGAAAGGAACTCCCGAAGTTCGCAGTTATTCGCCCCAAGCGAGGAGCTCGCCAAATCCGCGGACGAGGAGCTTGCCCCAGAGCTCGCCCAGCAACTCAGTAGTAGCTCTCCCTATAGCTCGTCTGGAGCTCGCCAATAGCTTGGCAGTAGCTCTCCCATTAGCTCACCAGTAGGGGTGTGCAGAATTCGGTGAAAATCGAATTAACCGACCGAACCGAATCAAATTTTCTAATTTGGTTCAGTTATTCGGTTTTCGGTTCTGTTACAGTTTTTAATTTTATAAATTTTTGGTTTTTGGTTTGGTTCAGTTCGGTGACGGACAAAAACCGAAAAAACAGAAATATAATTATTAATTTATTATATAAATAATATTTTTTATTACATGATTAATTGATTACATCGCATTCACATGTATTCGGTAAGACTTTTATTTAATGATCTTGTGTTTTATTGTTATTTAGTGCATGAAATTTATGGATTGTGCTTTTCTATTGAAATTTTTATGTTATTTTTATTCATGTATGACTTAAAAAGTTTTAAAAAAAATCACAAAATTTAGGTCGGTTTGGTTAGGAACAAACCGAACCGAAAATTTCGTTCGGTTATAATTCAATTTTTCACGGCTATTCGGTCGATTCTTACCAATACTAAAATTTTGATTTAGTTCGGTTTTGCTTATTCGGTTCGGTTCAGTGACCAAACCGACCGATGCTCACCCCTCAGTAGCTCGCCAGGAGCTCTCCAAGTAGCTTGACATTAGCTCTCCCAATAACTCACCAGTAGCTTGCACGGAGCTCGACAATAGCTCGCTTATCACTAGAGAGCCACCAAAACGGTTTACTGGCCTTTTGTCCTGTCCTCTACTCATTAGGCCAAGTCATGTTCATGGGTTGGGCCCTACCATCATTAGTCGGGACCCACAGAATGCAACAATCACCGAGCCCAAGATGTGGGCTCACGTTCATGGGCAACTTTGGCCTATTTTTTTTATTATTTTATTTACTTTACAAAATTACATTATTTCTTTGTAATTCTTTTGGGTATTTTTCTACCCTTATCAATTTACTTCATTTTCTGATTTTAAAAATAAAATTATAATTATTAATTATTAAAATACAATCTTATGTACATGACAACATTAACTTGAGTACTATTTTGTTGAGTGTGATTGTTAATTGTATCAAAAGAACTCATAGTTTGAAAAATTACAAAATACTCTCTAAAAATTAAAAAGTAAAAAAAAATTAATTGATAAAAATTACATAATCATCTTACTTATTTTTTTTCCAATTGCATTTGCAGTATTGTTTCCTGATTTTCCAGTATTCATCATCAGTGAAACAATTATTTTTAGTATTTATAGTTTGTACAAAGAATTACAAAAAAAAAATAAAAATAATAATAATAAATTTTGTTGGGCCAAACAGGCGCCCATGACCTTTTTAGGCCAAATGGGCCGGGCCAAATAGGCCCACTTCTTTTCGGGCCTTTAATTTTTTAGCCCAGCCCATATTTGGGCTTGGGTTGGCCGGGCCAGACCCAAATTGCCGACTCTACCTATCACCATAACTGTGTTATTTCACGGTCCATACGCAGGGATAACAAGCAAGGGTGACCTCGGAGAATAAGTCAAAGATTTTCCAGATGTCAAGGTTTGATTTTGTCCAACTAAATACGCCAACAACCACGAGTCAGGAGATCATTTTCAACAGGGCAAAAATCATCTGAAGTAGGTGTTGGTTCTATCGTCAGAAGCCTTCAAGAGGAAAGTTAAGGTGCAGATCTCGATAGAATTCACTCGCAAACGCCAAGTTTCCCCGCACATTAAATACAAAACATCTAGATATTTTAGCAATCAACAACGATTTATGTGGGAGATTATCCAAAATTTAAAAAAACGCTTGGAAAATAGTTTTATTTTTGTAACAACTTTAGAGAATTTTCATACTCCACTTCTTTTATAAACCAAACAATATATGATAATGATAGTCTTTAATATTTATCAACCAAACTAGCATACTCATTAAATTCTTCACTACCATCAAATGCATTATCATTTTAATTCATGACAAAAAAATATGTGATGCCGAGTTCATGTGAACTTTTTTTTAATATTATTATTATGTTACTTGTGTATATGAAGTGTCATTGTTTAAAAATCAAACATGTTTTGAGTAATTATACTTTGTAAATATAACAATGATACTTCAAAAAAAAATGCATGTGAACCATTCCTTTGAGTGGTGTGGGGGGAGGGGGGGGGGTGTGAAATATTAGTTCAATAGGAAGAAGTTGAAGATTTGCAGATCTTGTGCAGGTCGAACCAAATCAAGCGAAATTTTTCTAAAAATTCGCGCAAAGGTGAAACAAGAATTTCGCTTCCATACTGTGTTATATAAATATAAGAATGTGTTGTTATAAGGATCATTATGTATTACTACGTGATGATTGAAAAAAAGAAGATATTTTTACTAATTCATGGTGTAATCTGATTGTTTGGGCCTTTACTCACGTCGCTTAATCACAAATTTGAAGGAGAAGTAGATAGAAAATAGAGTGAGAAAACGAATGAAAATAGAGGAAGTGTCGTTTTTGTTCGAACAATAACACATTTTGATCATAGAAAGAACACCATTTTTCAATACCTTCTGAGGCATATATATGTCTTGAAAAACAAGTATGTGTTATTTGTCATTATTCTACATATACATCGCATTTTCTGATATACATGTTTACTCTTATAATGAACGCAAAATCTCGGAAAGCAATTATGTTGTTTTGCCTTTGCTTAAATTTTATTAGAAAAATGTGTTTGACCCAATTCGATTTAAATACATAATCCGCAAATTTTTACCTATTTGTTTATCTTGCTATCTTTTTTGTGATCCACGAGTCATGTTTCAATCTTGCAAAGAATATATACATATACTCAGTAATATATGTTTGCCCTTATAGTAATAAAAATCTCAGAGCGGGTTTTATTGTTCTGCCTTTGAACGGATTTTTACAAAATATCCATTTAATCGGTTCGACCCGCACGAAATCTACAAATATTTTACTCTGCCTTAATTATGACGCGCGAATCATATTTTACGTATCTAAATATTTCATATTTTCCTCCTGACAAACGGAGCGCTCCTAAATTAATTTTAGAACTTTGCTCTCCTAAATTCTTATTTCTTTTAACTGTTTTTCAAGAAAAGAAATAATAATTTCTTCAACTTTTTTTTTTCAAGATTTTTTTTCTTTAACTATTTAAGTCCATAATTAAAGAATTACTATTAAATAGTTAAAAGATTCTTTAAGCAAAAACTTTGTAATTTATACTCCATCCGTTCATTTATGTCCACTTACCTTTTTTATACATCCACAATAAATTTTTAAACTCCATTAGCCTTTTTTATACATTCACAATAAAATTTTAAACTCCATTACCCATAATTTTTATTCTCACTTTTTGTATAATATGACAAAAAATGTCACTCATTACTCAAACGTATTTTTTTTTTCAATACCCAATACCACCCTTCATTTTTTTTATTTTATAGAGTAAAAAATAAAATAGAGAGAGAATCTTTCGGGTAAAAAGGGCAAAATATTCATTACCTAATGCTAGTGGAATCTCTTCATTCTGAAGAGTTAACCAACACTTTGCATTGAAATTTGAATCGAGGCGACGCCGAACAATCAGCAACCAAATCCAAATCAAATAGTATTTGATTGAATGAAAATCCCAGAGAGGATAAAACTCAGGAACTTAATTCTAAAACCCGATAATGGGTCTCGAGTGAACTGGGTTTTTAATTGTGGGTTGAGAATCTCAATCCCCGTTGGTTTATTGGGCGTTGTTGGTATTCTTTGGGTAATAAAAGCTAGAAGACATCTCGATTTCAATATCCCAAAAAAAGAAGACGCCCTTCCTAGTTTCTGGGTTGTTCCTGGATTGGAAAATCTTGGAAACAATTGTTTTTTGAATGTTGTTTTGCAGGTAAAAGTTGTTTCTTGAATTTCAGTTTGCATTTGAAGTTAGTTTAATTTGGTGGGCTGTTATTTTTTTTCTAAATTGAGGTTTTTTGAGGGTGTTTGTGTAATTTACTCCGATGGTTTGATTGTTCTGTTTAGGCTTTGTCAAGTTGTGTGAGCTTTCGAAATCATCTATGGGAGATGATGGATGAATATGGTGATGAAAATGCACCACTTGTTAATGCATTGGCTTCATTAGTTGAAGGTAAGCATATTTTGTATGTGAATTGATGATGTGAAATTGGATTGAGTTGTTCATTAGAAATTTGAGTGGTTACAATATGTGAATTTGAAATTGCAGTTTCGCTTCGATGTATGCATAAGAATGCTGACCGTAATGCATCTGTTCTTGTTGATTGTTATGTTATTATGTTCGTGTTTACAAGTTTAGTAGTTGATGAAACCAGACTTTAATACCTGAATTAGATGTTTGAGGCTTCTAGTTTGTGAATTTGCTGATGTAGTTTTTTCTTGAATTTATGTATGGAGTTGATGATGATGATGATAATGAATCTTTATTATGTTCATTTTAAGAAGTTTAGTAGTCGAAGAAACCGGACATGTGTATTATTTGTTGAAATATCCAATCCTCTTGTCATGGTCACAAATCTATTACTCTGACCTTTTTCTTTCTGCATAAGTATTCGTTCGTGAAAGGCCACTATTGAAGATGTTCTTTTCGGTCGTTTGTATCTGTGTTGTTCGGGCCTGGTGATAAGTAGGTTTACTTGCGAAATGTAACAAATGTTGAAACATATGTGATCCACAAACTATTTCCTTTTACTGCTACTTGTTTTAACTAGGTTTATATCTTTTCGTAATTGTTAGTGCTTTCTCCTCACAAGCTAAAAAAAATCAATTTAATAATTGAGTAACGCTTAGGTGCACCAGTTGCATCATGCAACTGGTGCAATTTTTGACTAAAAATTTCAACACCACTGTTTTTTTTTTTAATATTTTTTTCGCGATTCATAGAAAAAAATAGCTGGAAAGTATTAGTTTATGTGAAGAAAAATGTCAGCTCGAATGATGAAAAAAATAAATATTGTTCAACCTACAAACTAATACTTTTCTTTTATATGAACTAATACTTCTCATTAATATATGTGTGTGTGTGTATATATACACATATATATTTTTAGTGAATGAGTCAAATTTTGGTCAAAATGTAGTCAACATTGCACTGGTTGCATCGTGCATAGATATTTTTTCCTTAATTTTGAAGTCAGTTCTTTATTCAATTTTCTAAAAGTGGTGTTTTGGCATTTCTTTCATAATCTATGTTAAATTAGAACTTTAATGTTCTTGATGCTCTCAACTTTGCCTCTAAAAATATGTAGTGACAACGTAATCAAGTAATTATATGCATGATTCTTGGAAAATAAAATAATTATAATGAGTAAGGGCATCATCATATTTTGCAGAATTATGTACTATTCGTCACAAAAGAACTGTTTTGAGCCCTCGTAAATTGATGCTTGCTATGGATCATCATATTCCAAATTTCAATCTAGCTATGCAGCAGGTTCGTTTTTATCAGCATTATTCATCTTTATCAGTATGAAAGCATAAGTTGCACATCTCATTTTTTATATAAGTGTAGGATTCTGAAGAAGCATTATCTCATCTACTGTCTTCGTTGAGAGAAGAAATATCAGAAAATTGCCTCACCATTAAAAAGCTGCTTAGCAGAGCTGCCTGCAATTCGTAATGGTAGAATTTTGACCACAAAAAGCAACGAAGAGGAAAAGTGAATGGCAAAGATGGAGACGAAGTTTTCTTAAGCCCTTTGATGGAGTTCTTGGCAGCGTCTTATTTTGCAAAAAGCTGTTCGTTTCAGGTTGAATGGTACTAGTCAGAATTTGCTTTAAATCATTGCGATTTCTGAGGTCATCTTTTTAAATTGACCCCTCCTCATGGTTTCTCTAATTTCTAAAAGAACCATATGGTTTGAATAATTACCAAATACTTCCTAGAAATACAAAAAAATGTGTTTGACTGATTTGAGTAATGCGAAATCAATTAAATGATTCATCGATGTGAATATGAGAAATCACAATACGGAGATGATTTTACATTTCTCATCAATCAAAGATAATTCTTGGTTTTTTTTTGGGTATTTAGTAATTATTCAAAACCACAGGGTTCTTTCAGTAACCTAGACAAACCTCGAGTGTTTTAATTTTGGGTATCATACTCATACACATTATCTTTTAGATGTGAAGATATTATATAGCTTATTGTTCTTTAAACCTGTTATGTAAAATGACAAATCTTATGTAAATCAGTTTTACGGTACATCTGGTTTTTATTTTGTGTCTGTTTTTAACAATATTAATTGCTTCATTAAAATGTATTGTTAGTTGCTTCATGCACAGTATTAGTGGTTATACTATAAAGTGATAATCACAAAAATAGTTGTATGATAAAACTATTTTACATAAGACCAACTCATAAAAATTTATCTAATCTAGATGTATTTATTTTGTTCGCTAAGCTTTGTCTATGTGTGTTTATTTACTCACTCCTTTTACTTCTGCAGATCTCTAGATTATCAACTATTTCACAGTTTACACATCTACTTCTCTCGTGTACAAAAATGTAGGTTCTATACAAATTTCTCAGTCATTCGTCATTCTCATCCAAATTAAATCCCGTCATCATGTTTCCTTCTTCGTTTATTTTTTAAATAATTATTTGAAAATATCAGATATCTGGATGCACACTCCAGGATTGCATTAAGCAATTTTTTTGCAGCAGAGCGCATCGAAAATTATAGGTGCAGCAACTGTTGGCATAATGCTGCAATTGGATATTTGTTCTGTTTTCGCTGAAGATAAGGTAGTTTCCTCTGGGCGACGCTACTCATAAAATTACTTAGTACACCCACCACCTAGTCAAACTTGCTTCAAAAAGTCAAAAATACCCTCAAGTAACTTCATATTCTAAAAAAACACTTGTGCTTTTAATATGGTTATTTCATTCATTTTATACTCTTTTCTTTTCTAAATTTAAATCGTGAAAAATTGTATAAAGTTTATGTATTACATTGTCGAAAACGTAAAATAGTCTTAAACTGAATAATATAATCTGTAAAAAAAAACATAAGGCATTTTTTAGTATATAAAGTCATTTAAGGGGTATATTTGACCAAGTGGTGGGTGTACTAAGTAATTTGGTGGTTGCAAATAGTGCACCGCATCCCTTTTCCATTTTTATCACTCACTTGACATTAACCATGTTATCAATCGCTAATCGGTTTGCTTCTTGCAGACAGACATTGAGAAACTTCAAAGCTGCAATACGGATGATTCTTGCGAGTGCAAAACATTGCCTTCCCTTGAAGCCCTTCCATGGTCAAATAGGTTTTCTTGTACATTCAAGCAAATGAGTATTGCACGGAGTCCTAAGGTATGGTTTATATAGGTTTAAACATGTTTAACTCTTCAATCTCTACTAATAATACTTGATGTTTTTTTCTTGCAGATTCTATGCATTCATTTTACAACGAGCTTCGTATAACATGCTTGGGCAATCAGTTAAACTTTACGGTATACTAATGAGCATATATGGTTATGATTTATTTGCTAAAATATTAGAATAGATTCAAATTATCTTGGAGTAATACTCTTACACACAAGTTATGCGATGCAACTGTACACAACTAATACTTTTATGTGAAAACAACTAATACTAAAATACTGATATTTTTTAGTAAAACAACTACGCACTATTTAAAAATACCACTTCTTTCATTTTTATGAAATTATTTATAGTGCTATATTGTCTTTCCAGGGCCATATCTCTTTCCCTTTCGGGCCCTAGATTTATCTCAAATTTGGTCCGTTGAACCAATGTTCAGGGGAAATAAGGCACGTTCCTTATCCCAAGTACCAAACAATGCCGGTAGATCCAAGAGCTTCGCTTTCAATGCCAGCTCAGCAAAAGGTATTTCCATGGAAACAGACGTAGCAGCAGAAAAAAAAGGAATGTCGTTGAAAATGGTATTCGTTTAGAACCTTCGATTCCATCTTGCCCAATCCTACAAGTTGCATCAATGACAATGTAAGCTTCTCCTTTTGTTCCACAGCTTTCCATTGGAAAAACATATCTTTTGCCCCCTTGCACTTTAAACTTTTTATTATTTTGCCCCAATGCTTTAGTTTCTACGTTTTATTTTCCCCTCTGTACTTTGATATACATTTATTTTTAGGGTTAATTGCAAAATAAATCACAACCTTTCACATTTTTGCAATTACAACATATGTTTTTTAAATTTGTAATTCGATACAAGACCTTTCAAATTGTTGCAATTCTATCACATGACTATTATTCGACAAGTCCTACTGATTTGACTGTGTATGAAATTGCCAAAAAAAAATTAAAAGTTTGTGATTAAATCTAAGCAATAACAAAATGTTGTGAACTTATCTGCAATTTTTTCTAAAAACTTCCGACTGCCATGCTAGCGTAAGTTGCCAGACAATAATCATATTATATAATTGCAAAATTTAAAAAAAATTGTAATTGAAAAAACGTAAAAACAAGTGACTTTTTTATTCAATTGACCCTTGTTGTTTGAGAATTGCTTTTATATGTGGGTAGAGTCTGCAAACACCACTCCACACCATATCTATTTGTTTTTGTATATGGTTTACAGACACCACGTTCGTCACATCTACACATGCTCGTGTTCTTGCAGGCTGAAGTTATGGTCCCTTCTCGACCCCAAACGTACCACCTCGTTTCTGTTGTGGAGCACTTCGGAAACAGTGGAAGTGGGCACTATACAGTTTACAGAAAAGTGAGGGCCAAGTTAGGCGATGAAGATCACGTTGGCCGTCTATTGGAATCTGCATTGGAACAATGGTTTTGTATTTCTGATTCTCAAGTTGATAGTGTTTCAGAAAAGGAGGTGTTGGATGCAAATGCTAGTTTGCTCTTTTATGAGAGAATAGAGCACACTTGACTTGAGAGTTCTTTTGATAGGGATTAGAAAGGTGATTTTTTTTTTTTTTTTTTGAAAATAAAATCATGAGGCACACTTGCATGAGATCGCCTCATTGTCGACGGGCATAAGTTGGGATTAACGCTTTTAACACTTTGAGAAGGGTGTGTGTGATTTTATGCTTGTATTCCGCCTCACGTATTTGAGGCGGCCTCATATGAGTTTTTGTCTAAAAAAATAGGGAAATATAGGCGGTCTTTGAGATTTGAATACAAAATATTTCTTGAATTCTTCGGCTTGAAGCAGTGTTAAATTTTGAATTTTATATTAAAATCTAAGAAAGGATAGCAAAGATATATTGTTGTTATTCGTAGATCAGATCTTTTGTTTTACTTTTCGCTTGAAATTTGCGTTACTGTATGAACATAAAAGTGTTACTCTAAAGAGAATGATGTGTCACAGTATGGATAAAACGATAGTCCCTCCGATTCATCAATATTCCCCTTTGTCCGCTTCTCCTTTGTCTCGAGTCATATTCCACGTGGATCGAGTATTTGTGATGTTCTAATGATCATCTACCCCTATAAATATAAAAAATATCTAAATAATATGTAATACAACGATTGATATGGAGTTTACGCTTGAGTTTTTCCATAGATCCCGACTTCAAATCAAGATTATATCTTACACTCATTGTCCATGTTCTTTTACATCCCAATATTATAAACTGTGTCTTTCATGCAAGAAGACACAAATCCTCATCTCCTCTCGCCCACCATAAATCAAGTCTTTCATTTTCTTTTTTCGTCCGGCCCAACAAAGTGTGCCTATTCCATTTTAGGAAAAAAATACTATTCATTAAATACAATATTTTATTCCTTCTTTTCATTACTTATTTACCATATCTCGCCACCCAATTAACACCTCATTTATTATTAACACTCCACTAATTAAAACCCTAACCCAACTAATTAAAAACACAACAATTAAATTAACCCAACCCCAATCATCACCCCTAACGCCCCGTTTGTCTCTCATTCTCTCGTCGTTGCTCGTCTCGTCTCTCTCACCCTAATCCGCCGGCGATTCTACCCCCATCCTCTCTCAAATCCTTCTCTACCTTGTTCGATGGGCCTTGATCGTCCCACACAAACCCCGATTGAGAATCGTCATTGAGATTGAGATGGTTTGTTACGATAGTGAGAATTCCGAGCTCGATTCCCAAAATCTCGATTAGGTTTTGTCTGAGACTGAGTTTTCGAACATGGTGGTTCCCGATTCTCTGGGTTTCAACACTGTGCTGCCCGAGAGTGAGTTTTCGAACATGGTGGTTCCCGATTCTCTGGGTTTCAACAATCATCTTTGCCTTTAGAGTGAGTTTTTCGATCATAATGGTTCCCGAATCTCTCCGTTTCAAGACTGTGGTGCCCGATACTCCGTAAATCGGTTTTGTAATTGCATGTTTTCCTTTTTTCCCTTTTCCAAATTTTCGATTTTTCTTTCTTTTGGGGTTTCGATGTTCGATTTTTGATTTTAGGGTGTTTTTTAATTGTTTCACATTTGTTGTTTCAAAGTTATGAATCATAGGTCATAGATCCTGTCGCCTCTTATAATGACGATTATGCAAAAAAATTGGAGAATTTGGTGGACTAGAAAACCCCAGATCTTCGCAAGATCATGTGGGAGTGTTCTTGAGATGGGTGCCACTCGGGAAGTATCTCCTTGATAGGTCTTCTCTAATCTATACTCAATTCGTTAGCATTTATGTATACATTGTTTATGTGTAAGCAAGAATGTTGTGGGTTTTGTTGGTTTAATGAATCGCGTCTTTGAAATGATGATTGCATGCACCGTGATGTGTAGTTTATGTGATTAATGAGTTTAATGTCACCTATATGCACATGTTTAGGAGACTTAAACTCTATATATGCCCTATGATATGTTGTTTATGAGGGTTTTGTGCCTAAAATCTCTTGTCCAAAGCTAAAATCTCTATGTTATATGCTCAATGAGTTTAATGTCACCCATATGCCTATGTTTAGGGAGACTTAAACAATGTGTTTTGCTTGTGATGAGGATTTTCCGAGGTTTTGTGCCTAAAACTAATGTCCATAAATGAAATCTCTATGTTATGTGCTTAATGAGTTTAATGTCACCTATATGCATATGTTTAGGAGACTTAAACAATGTGTTTGCCCTCTGTGATGAGGATTTTTCCGAGGGTTTTTTGCCTAAAAACTAATGTCCAAAAGTCAAATCTCTATGTTATGTGCTTAATGAGTTTAATGTCACCCACACATGTTGGTTTGTCATCCTTGGTTGATTAGGCTTGTTTCTCGGTTTTTTCTGCCTCCTCTCTCATCCAAAACCGAAATCTCAATGTCTTTGTGATTAATGAGTTTAATGTCACCCATATGCTTATGTTTAGGGAGACTTAAACATTGTCCAAAGATGTCCAAAGTTAATTACTATCGCAGTTTTTATTAATGTTTCAATATGTTTTACCAAATCACTTTATTGGTTTGGTTGGTTTGATGAATTGGGTGTGAAATGATGATTGCATGCAATTGTGATGTAGTTTAAAGTGTTTTGATTACAAAAATCAATTTTGTGTCCCTTAATGAGTTTAATGTCACTTATGCATATGTTAGGAGACTTAAACATTGTGTATGCCCCTATGATGAGTTTTTTTTCGAGGGTTTTGTCCCTAAAGTATATTGTCCAAAGGTGAAAGTTGTATGTTATGTGTTTAATGAGTTTAATGTCCTAAACTCTATTGTGTTTAAAGCAACTAAAAACATTAAATGCTCCCATACATGTTTATGACATAAACAAGTTTATAAAAACTTAGCAAAAAGGTGCATATAAAGATAGTTAACATGCTCCCATTACAAAAAGTGTCTTCTAGGAGATCTTACATGGTCCCACACATTTAAGCATTTCAAAAAGCATTACAAAAAGTGTTTCTGAAGTGTTTACATTTTAAAATTGAACTACATGCTCAATATTTATGTTGTAAATAATCCCCAAATCATCCAAACCACATCAATTCTTGAAGTTGGGGATCGCTGACATCATAAAGTAGACACAACCTCATTCTCTGGTCATTTATGTGATCAATGCAATCTCTAATAGGGGTGGAGGAAATACCTAAAATACGGGTTATACCGATTTACCAAATCGAAAAAATATCGATTTTATCGAATTTTTGAGTATACCCAATTTTTGCACGGGTTGTACCGCATCAAAAATTTCGGTATAATAACGGTATGAAAATATAGAAATTTTATATACCTAAAAATTTTTTCAGATAATGCAGATATATTGAAATTTCGGGTATCATTTCGGTATGTAATATCGGCATCTTTGAAATTTCGTATATTATCTGGGGTTCTGACGATTTTCCAGATGAAATTTTTCAGATCGAAAATTTTGGTGACGGTAAACGGATTATGAGAAAATTTCGGTATGCCGCATCATAGTCACCCCTTGGTCTCTAACAAGCATTTCCTCCACTTGTAGGCAATCCGGTAATCTTTCCTTCTCTTATGAGTCTTTCCTTGTTCATATGTGGTTGTTTGAATGCATTACCCCCTTCACTTTCATTATCTCAATCATACCAAACAGACTAAGAAAACATTGTTCAATGTGATGTGTGTTAGTTCATCATATGCAATGATGACATTTTTAAGTAAATCCTCCGTGGTGTATTTAAGTTTTTCTTGCAAACTCAGATTGCTTTAAAAAGCCCAAATCATTGATGTTGGTATCAGGAGTTAATTGGTTGACAAACCGATTGATATTGAATCCATCCGAAGTTTGCAACAACTCTAAAACATAGAATCATTATTGTTGATATGTGGTGTGGCATTGTCTTCTTTCAATAATGATGTCCTTGCTTGCATTTGATGGCCATTTAGACTTAATTCGCTGGTAGAATCTGTAAAAAAATTGTAATGTAACCAACATGGTTAATTCATGTTTTGGATACTTGCAATATTTAACCATTAAATGATGAAATATATTCTGATAGTGAGTGTTTATTTGAGTACCTGGTTGATTAAACAATCTTTGATCACTTCTTTGTTGATTGCTTCAATTGGTTTTGTCTCCAATGTGCCTCGGGGTCTGCTCTTTGAACTTCTCTTGGGTCGACTCTTGTTTGGTGAAAGGAAATATACCTATCTTTCCATCAAATACAAGATCCCCATTACTTGCATACATTGGTCTTGACACTACAGACATGAACATTAGCTTGGTAATGAATCTCTTGCTCTTACATGCTCTGTAAGGCTCCATTTCCCCTGGAAGCAAGTAGTACCTCTCATTCTCCTTAGTAATGTAAAACCACTTTTCATCAATGTGAACTATGTTGTGCATGCCTTTGAACTTGATGATGTTGAGTGCTCTATCATAACACAACCGAAAGTTAAATGAATTGGATCCTTAATATTTTATTTTGAGTCAAAAAGCAAGGTTTGATAAAGATTTGTGTGTGCCTTGATCAACCCCTGTTTAAACCATAGTCCCACTAAACTCTTGCTTACACCCAATTCAACTGCTATTGTTCTATAAGTTGATCTTTTTTTCACAGGAATTGACTTAAATTTTTCTATATCTAGCTGAAATCTATCAATGTGTCTTGACCTTTTGTTGGGATCAAATACAACAACCTGACCTTCATGTTTCTTTTTTTTGTTGCAAACCAAATTGATGAAACTAACCTTCTAGATATGTTGAAGAGAGTGGCAACTTCTTTAAATTTGCCCCTTGTTGGTTTGCCATCCTTCAGATTTTCCATCAAGAAGTGTGCTACCTTGTTCTTCAATGTGGCTGACAGATTAGGCTTTTTCCTGCTCATTTTGATGTTTAATGTGTATTGATGATACTGGTTTCAGAATTTATGGTGTTAGTTGGGTATTAATGGTGTATTTATTGTGCATTTGAAGGTGGGAAACTTTGAATTTGTAAATTTTGGGGGGAATTTGGGAATTTAAATCCCATCAATGGTCATTCCCAGAATTACACTGCAGATTTTGGAGGGAATACTGCAGCAGACTTTATTAGTATTATAATGTTATTACACTGCAGATTTTTCAGATTTTGGAGGGAATACTTAAGCCTAATTACACTGCAGTAGCTTTATTAGTATTATAATGTTATTAAATTCAACTTTCATCATGTAATACTTTTTAATATTTAAATTAGTTGCATTAAAACCTGCGCTCAAAGAAATGGGCACAGCTTATGGTGACGGAGGGAGTATTGTGGAACAGCTTTAAGTGGATTAAGGTGAACTTCAAAGACAAGTACTAAGATTCAACAAAGTGTTTGCAAAGAAAATTAAAGTGAGTTGGGACTTGCCATTCTCAAAGGACAAAAATGGTCACTGCACAATCTTTTATAATCTCATTTGATATGATTCTTCAAGTTCGATGTACAATTTCTAGAATTTCAAGAGAACTCAAAAATCTGTATAAACCAATCAAGAAATGTAATATAAATAGTATTGATACAATAGACAATCATTTGCTAATGATTGCACACAATTTGATACAACAGATAATCATTTGCTAATGAAAGCTACACGGGGATTGGCCCGATCGAACAGGAGACGAGCCAAGCTTAGTGATCCTCTAAGGCAAACAACTTTGAGATCTTTTCCAGATCAAGGTTTCTAAAATCAATATGGGAAAGTGACCTGTGATACAGACTTGAATTACTCTCTTTTAAGGTGGTTAGCAGCCTCGGTCAATGAAGCCACTAGGAGAGATAGTTCTTGATGTTCTTTAGCGCATTAGATGAGCCTCGGTTTTTGCAGCACGTTAAGCTGAGAACGGAAAGCTGGAGTAGGTGAACGCGGTGGGATTTCTTGGTTGGTGCCCGCCTTTGTATTTGAGGATGTACTATCTGAGCTATTGCTTGTCTCTTGGCTTTGCGAGTCACTTGTCTTGTAATTATCCTGCTAATATACAAACAACTGATACTTTTAGTAAAACAACTAATATTATTAAACACTTGAGTTGCATGATGCACCTAGTGTGTACAAGTTCTTGTCAACATATAAATACGGACTGAATGCGAAGAATGAAATGTTCGATACTTCTCTGTTAAGTAATGGATTATCTATCTTATCGAAATGTTCTACATCACCATAACTATCAGCCTACTCTAGTATCTCATTCTGCATTTTGTTTTCTCATTAGATGAAATACTTGATAATGATGAAAACACAAATTTTAACTGGAGATATCATTTCCGAGTTGAATAAGATTTGATGATGTAGAATGAATAGGAGTAAACACAATAATTCTTACATTGTGCATGTTTCAGTGTAATAGTGCAAGAAATAGGAGAATCAAAATGTAGTCTAGCTAACCTGTTTGGCATATGCAATGAGATCAGGGAATGAGATCTTTTCGTTTATGGATTTTATTGGACCGTTGTTTCAGATTGAGAATCCTGTTTTACAGATAACACGAAAATGTACTTTTTAATACCTTTTCCTACATTCATATGTGAGGAGAAATGTAGTCGAACTTGTGAAGATAGCATACCTTCTCCTGTCCATAGATTGACAGGTTTCTTTTTCTGTGGTTATCATAGGCAGACCAGATAGATCACAAGCCAAAGGCCTTGTAATGAAGAACTGAATTTGAAATTTAATAAAGAAACTGTTTAAGTAGAGTTCAAAGAAGCTAAGTTGCAAGATATCTAATTGGATACAAAAGTAGTTCTCCATTTTACTCACTTGGCTTTGGAGGGCAGACGTAGCACTTCCTCGATTTGTTGGATCGAGAGCTAGAAGACTGCCCAGAAGACCAAATACAGAGCGTGGAAAAAAATGGAAATGTTTCTCGAAGTTGGGTTTATACTGTTGTGG
The DNA here is from genome assembly GCA_037126765.1 of Stenogyne calaminthoides. NCBI lineage: Eukaryota > Viridiplantae > Streptophyta > Magnoliopsida > Lamiales > Lamiaceae > Stenogyne > Stenogyne calaminthoides. Next base: position 2,691,714 of record JBBCBC010000002.1, read on the forward strand.
GGGTCGGAACGTTGCTGGTGGCTTTACTTTCGCCCAGTACTCCTCTGATGGAGAACCACAAAGCTTGAAAATCTTATGAAGCTGTTCAATCTGAAACAAACAAAAAACGTAAAATCTCCATTAGACTTTTAGATTATGTTTTTCATCATCATCATCAAGATTGTTATTATCTCATAAAGATTATGTTTACCGTGCAACTGCTTGGCAGCTATAATTTATAGTAAAACAACTAATACTTTTTAATGAATCAACTAATACTATCAAGCTAATACCTTTTTAGTGAAACAACTAACACTGTTTAAAAGTACACATAAAATGCAAACCAGTTTCATGGTAAAACTAGTTTACATGGACACTTTGCCAAGATCAAGGCATGTTTACCTCATTTCTACCAGGCATAATAGGCGTCCTACAAACATCTCAGCTAGAATGCATCCCGCACTCCAGAGATCAATGCCAACTCCATAATCCGTGAGCCAAGTAGTAGTTCTGGTGCTCTATACCATAAATGTTACAACTCGCTTGTGAGGGACGCTTTTTTTTTTTTCCTGGTAAAATTTGCTAATCCAAAATCAGCAATTTTGAGCACCCCATCGTTATCAATCAATAAATTGGATCCTTTATGTCCCGCAATATTCCTTTCGTGGCAATGCTGCAGACCTGAGAGCAGCTGTTGCATATAACTCTGCACCTATATTTTTAGTTCATCAAACTGAGTTAATCTTTTATCAATCTAAAAAAATATTAAAATCTAGAAAAAATTTCCAAGTTACTGTCTTCTGAGTGATTAATATATAAAAGCTAAGGCGAAGCTCCTATGCACCATGAAATTGGTGTACTTTTGACTAATTTTGACCCAAGTTTGGCTCATTCACAAAGGAAATTGATATATATAATGAGACGATTAGTTTATGAAGAAAAGTATTACTTAAATACAAAAAGAAAGTAGTACTAGTTTGTAGGCTGAACAGTATTAGCACATTTTCAATATACAACTAATACTTTCATCATATTAGCTGATACATTTCTTCACGTAAACTAATAATTTTCGATCCTTTTTCTATGATTCATGAAAAATTATAGAAGAAAATGGGGTCAAAATTGATCCAGCTGAAGAAGCATTACTGAAAAGCTAATATTCACTAACTTTCATATCTTCGATCTAAGTACTAAAAAACTTTCATAACTTTCAGAAACAAAAAATTTGCAGCTATATCCTAAAGAAAGAGCCGCTAAAAGTGAAGTATTTAACCTGAGGCTCAGTAAGCCTTCCTTCTCTTGGGGAGATAACTTTTGTCAAATCTGATGGCATGAAATCGAAAAACTAAATAAAGACTGTATTGCATCCTTGAAGTGGCTATTCCTTCAAGCTTAATGATATTGGGATGATCAAGCTTCTAAGCACTATGATCTCCCTTGCCATAAATTTCACACTTTGAGGTTCTGATGTATCAAAAACCTAACTTTCTTCAGGGCAACGATCTTTCCAGTCGATTTATCCTGAGCCTTATACACATTACTGTAAGTCCCTTGCCCTACCTGCAATCCCAAATGCACCAGATCTTGAAATCATTTGATATTGAAACAACACATACTACGATGTTGTCACTAATTGATAAGCATTGACTGCAATTCAATAAGCAGTTCGATTCCCCTGTTCCAACACTGAATTCGCAGATATAAGGCATGGTAAAATGAAATATGAACAAGTTACAGATACAAATAAACACGAACATCAACATTTTATAAAGGAAAGTGAAGCAAGATTCAATAACCTCTTAATAAATTGTAAACGATGCAATGATTATCCGATGTTTTCAACTATCAATCAAATTAATCACCAACCTTTGCTAGTTTATCATAAGAATCAGCACTCTTCGGAAGCAATCCAGCTAAAGCATCCAACGGAATGTTATCAATCAGCCATTGAGGCCATCCATCAACCATCTCATCTGCACTAATCTTCTCCCCAAAATCCTTCGCGGGACATTCCCCACCGCCATGATTCCCTTTCACTCTCTCTGCTAATCCTCCTCCCGCCGCCATTATCCACAGCCTCCTTGGCGCCGCCGCCGCCGCGCGAAACCCTAGTTCCCTCCCTGCATTTTCGACTTTGGCATAAGCATTTTCAAGTTTCAATTTCTCAAGCGATCGATTAGGGCTGTTGGTGGTGGTCCCCTTACCCTGTACACACCCCATTGATCTTGTTCCACGGCGGCGAGTCCTGGAATCCAATTCGATCGTACTGATGTATCTGAGTGGCGGTAATCACTAGGTGGCGATGGCGATTCATCACACCATGGATTAGATGATAACATTGGGAACAGGGGTGGGATGAAAGACAAAAAGGTAGCAGTCGCAGTCGCGCAGCCGGCGATGCTCGAATTATGCAACTCCGATTTCTCCGCCGCGAGGAAGAATTTGTGTGCATAATCCATGATCTGAACTGTGATTTCAAGGAATATCTTTTCTTTCTACAATACCCATTTCACATTTGAAAATTATTCGCTCCTTTTTTTTTTGATAAAACTATTCACATTTTAATTTCAGTTTATAACATTATATATCAAAAATCAACAACAAAAAAAAGGTTCAGATTGGATAAACGGATCGGTATAGATAAAAAAAATATTTTCTCTTGGCAGAGTAGGTCTTATATTCATCAAAGTCATTTTTAACCACGAAACATTTAAATTCGCATCAGATACACTAAACCGCCAGAATAATTTTTTTTCACATTAATAATTCACGCTGTCAAAGATAAACAAATTAAATATTTCAATATAATAAATCAGATGATTCTAAAATGACTATGAGTCAAGAATACAGATTGAATACATACAAGACTTACTCGTTTCATTATAGCTCGGAAAGATTTTTCGATTACAATGGATAAGTCGATTCAGATTGAATACATGGATTTTTTTTACCATTTTTGTCCGCTCATTTTTCTTTTTACAATGCACAAATATATAATTAATATTTAATATTATGTTCAAAAACTAATTTATGTATATGATTTAATTATAACATTATCTATAACTAAATGATATGATATTTAAATTTGTAATGATCATTAATTTATTTATTAATAACTTAATTTTTTTAAAAAATTAATAAATTATACAGTCATATAATATTTAAATTCAATAATGTTATAATACAGTTTGATGCACACAAAAAAATAATAATAAAATTTTAATTCATATTTATTTGGATTATTCGACACGGTGATTGGTATATGGTTTTCATTAGGTTTTCGATAATGATCAATTCGGAATATTCGATTCTTACCAAAAAAAAAAGCCCAATTGGCTTCAAGAAAAACCAAAAAAAATCAACAACTATTTTCGATTCATTTCTTTTTTTTTTTTTTGAATTCATTAATCTCCAAATTTCATGAACTATTAGTGGTTATATCTATAGAATTTATATTGAACCGCATTTTTTCGGAAAAAAAAAAAAGAAAAACATAGTGACATTTTTTTACAAAAATTAAAGAACGAGTCCAATTATTATGTACCAGTGGTATTTGCGTAGTTTTAATCTTAGCCATTGGATCAATAAATCCAAAACTAGCTACTTCTCTTTTTTTAATCTTAGCCATTGGATCAATAAATCCTAACTAACTACTCCTTTTTCACTCAACACAATTTAAGAGAAAAAAATCACAACTAGTTCTATAATTTTGTTCGAATCCACAAATATTTTTGTAAATTTTACTTTATCAATTTTGATCCTTTTAGTTTTAATTTTAATTATTTTTATTGGATAATTTAAAATTTAATTGAAAAATTGACTATTGGGATATTTTTAGTTTTGATGAATTATGTCAAAAAACATTATCAACTTGTGTTATTCAAGCCAACTTACGATAATGAAGTTGAGAAACAGAGAACAAGTTGAGGGAACTCACTAAATCGATTTAAGACGATCGAGACTCGATTTAGGTCATAGACGAGGCCGATCGAGATCGAAAAGAGTAAGATGAAGTTCCGAGTTAATCACGAAAAATCGCAAGAAAAGAAAAAAAGTTAAACGGTTGTCCGATCAAAGAATCGGTTACCCGATCGGATGGACCCGAGATCGAAGATCGGATGACCGTAAGACCTGACGATGACTAGAAAATAAGCCGATCGATGACCGTATGACCGGGATCGCGAGGGTTGCCGACCGAAAGAAAAGAAATATAAGACTGACGAGATCGATAAGATGACTGACAGATGTACTAACTGATGCGATAAACCGGACAGGCCGACCGATGTTATAATCGACTGACGATCAGAGAAGAAATCAAAGAGAAGTCATCAAGATAAGTCATCCGTCATGTTCATTGAGAATCGAATCGCCGATGATCATCGCTATTGAAAAGCCAGGATCAAGGTCGATGTCCGTCAAGAGCCGAACTCGCAGAAGCCCGAGTGTCAAGATAACGGACGATAAGGTCTGGCCACAGAAGTCTGGGCCGAAGTCAAGAATCCCGAGTCCAAGGATGCCCGAAAGTTCAAGAGCCGAGAATCGATAATCCTCAAGACTCGTAATGATCCTCAAGATTATAGCCAAGTAGATTCAACTGACGACCAATGAGAGGAAGACAACAAGCTAAAAAGGCCAAAAAAGCTATAGAATAATATGGATTTGAATGCCTTCTATCCAATCCAGAATATTCAAATCCACACTATAAATACAAGTTCTTCCATCAAATTAAGTGTGGAAGTGTGTGAAATGCGTGAAAACACCATTGAAGCATACAGAGCCAAATTATCTAAAGATTTCCACCATAGAACACCTAACAAGAAATACACGATATATATTCAAGAGTGTTCTACCCCAGATCTAAGCACAAATGTAATATCCTTAGCTTAGAAAAGATTTTCCCATCATTAGCATTGAGGCTAAACAAATGTAAGGGAAAATCTCAACCTAGTTGGAAACCAAACAAACCTTACCCAAAAACAGTTTGATAGGTTAAGTTTGGAGGTGAGTGAGAACTCTAAACATCTAAGCAATCCCGAAAGGAAGGGTAGGCAATCCCATGGGAGATAAATCCCGCTTTGAGTGAGAACTTGGTAAACATCTAAGCAATCCCGGAAGGAGGGGTAGGCAATCCCGTGAGGGAGATAAGTCCCATTTGAGTGAGAACCCTGGTTAAACATCCTTGCTGGTTAAGTTGGTGCCCCCATGAAGGGAAGAGTGGATGTAGGATTTAGTTGTCCTAACCACTATAAAATCGCAGTGTGTTCTTTCATCGCTTATGTCTTTTTCTGCCATATGCATTTGATTATAAAGAAACATACCGGTTTAAAAAGAAAAATTGGTATCACTATTCCTCACCTCTGTTTTATATGCATTACAATTGGTATTTAACGATTCATGAGTTTTCAAAACGGGACCAACATTGACTTTAACTTTATTTTATGGTCACGCCAACCATCACCACCACTCTCATTTGAACTTCATCCTGTGAAGAAAAAATTTCAATCAATTTCATGTTTTAATTACATTTTTCCCATGAATCGCAACTTAAAAATCACAAATTTATTTTATTATCGTTGTTAATTTTAGTTATTTACGTTGAGGCGAGGGCCGAACATATACCTTCCTCTCAATCGAACCCATCATTTCAAATTTTTTTTAGGGCCATTTTTTGTATATTACATCATATTTCCGCAAAAATTTTAGCCAAAATTTTCATTTTTTCGAAAAAGGACAAAATTAAAAACAAAAAGACCAAAATTAATAAAGTAAAAACTTACGTAACTATTTCAAGAATTCAAACCAAATCACAGGACCTGATTTTTTCTTCCATAATTTGAAAAGGGCAATTTTTTTTTACATTTTAACCTTTTTGAACCAGTTGATGATTTTTTTTTTCTGTCTCAGGTCCATTAGAAAAGTTTGTAAAAGTAATTTTAAAATTAAACGTAGAATCAAATCGAATTAAACTTGAATTGCTTACTTACAATTTAGACAATATTAAGGCATGTTTTGAAACACAATTATGGTCATTTGAACTCTAAACTAGCACTAGAAACACTTTTTTTTTTGGTAAAGTTTAATTCACACCCACTTTTAAAAAAAGTGCTTCTATACTATTCACTATTGATCTAAAACATGCATTTAAAATAGTGAGTAAAACACTTATTTTTTAAATTGATAAGACTAACATTTTTAAAAATAAGTCATTTTCGGTGACTCAAATAAATAAGTTTCAAAACACGCCCTAAAATAGATAATTGAGTCGATCACCACCCGGTTAAAGTGCTTTTTAAGTAAGTTAGGACCACTTACCACTATATCTATTGAAAATTATTGTAAAAACCCTAAGTGGAACAATGACCTTACAAACTATCACAAAACATTAAAATATCTTTAACATTAAATTAAAAAATCCCAAGAATTATATAGTATAATTTCAATATTATAATTTTACAAAATTATCACAGATTTGATGATATCTAGTTATTCTTAATTATCAAAAGATTTTTAATAGATGTGAAAGGTACAAATATTGTGAAACTGTCACATCCCAATTTTTCATTGGTCAAATATGCATAATTTTTCTAAGAATTTGCAGCGGAAAACGAAAAAATAAATAAATAAGAATTTAAAGATTCAATTTTTTTTCATAGAGATGTGACTAAAATTTAAAATACAATTTAAATTTAAATGCTAATACTAATAAATCAACATGAAGAATATTTTTTCTGAAGACGCATCCACCGTCCCTCCACTCAAGACTACTTTTACTCAGAAAATGTTAAATGTATGGTATGGAAAAACCACTAAATGAGGCCACAAGTCAAGATTAAATATAACATTACAAATAAAGTGCAAATCTCAAATAATTCATGTATGTAAAATATTTCATGTATGCAAATTCTTTTTCATCGAAATAAATTGCTTCCACGTAGACCCTCTTCACCCCGTTCTTCTTTTCTTACAAGACCAAGGTTCCCAAGGATCTCTCTTCAATCCCGGGTTCCCCGAGGACTTCTCTTCATTCCGACCTCTTAAGCCCCTCGAATTTTTATAAAATTTCTTATATAAAACTTTTTTTTTTTCATGCACTTTCACGTAATGCAAAGAGATAAACAATTTATTCATACGACATATTTAATAAAGATAAAGAAACCACACCTTAAATTCACGTCGAGATCTTGATGCATTTAACAAAATTATTTTATTCCTAGTCGCAATAAGAAGACATCATCGCCTCTTTATTTTGAGAACAAACTGAAAATTTACGTGAATGAATATTTTTCTACGCTTTAAGAAAAATCAAATGTTGGTGATATTTATAAAGATGAGAAAAGGTTTTTAGTTGAGAATCAAAAAAGTGGATATAAATTTTCCCACAATAATGAAGTCGTGGGTTGATTTTTTTTTTTTTTTTAAAAATTGATTCGGATGACAAAACGTACTAATGTTGATCCTTTTTTTTTTTAATTGAAATAGATTAGGATGAAAAGATTTATGGTTTAAGTAAAGAGTTAGAGTTTGCCCCCTTTTTTTTAAAACAATATTGAGGAATTAAATTTTTGGGTTATGAGAGGATTTTTGTTTTTGGAGATAAAGATTGAAATTAAATCTCTTATAAATTATGTAAAGATGTGAGAAGAAGGAGAAAATTATGAAATTTGATAAAAAATATTTTTTGTAAATATTGAAAAATAAATTTAAATTTTAAAATATTAAAAAAAAATATCTTGATGAATGCTTTTAAAGATAATATAACTAACTTGAAATTTTTGGGTGTTACAGAAATCTTTTCGTGCAAGATGAAAATTTGTATGAGACATAACACTTCTCAAATACAAGGTCTCGTGACATTTAAAAAATGAGTAAAATAAAAATCAAGCAAAAATACTACTTAACTTCATGAATGAGACAATCTCATACAAACTTCTCTTGATATATAATCGTAGCTAAGCACTCTCTAAATTAATCACCTCAATATATATATATATATATATTAACTTGGGAATAAAAAATGCATACAGCTAAAATGAGAAATAATCTGTAACAAGAATCAAAAACACCAAAATGCCACTTAGTTCTAATTAGAGTGAACACAAGGCAGAGGCATTAAACCAATTAATCAATCGACATATGGAAATATATGTAGAGATAAAAAATTAAAGGGCAGCTTGGTTTAAAAATAAATAAATCAACGGGAATGAGCATGGAAATTAGTATCAAGCAATCGAATGGTTAATGAGAATAAAAGATGATCAATTTACCTTTCATTATACTTCTACGAGTAATGAGACCCATGATAAGTTAACCACCCCCACTTTAATAAACTACATCTTTCTCCTATAATCATTTCTCTTCAATCATTCCACGAAGTTCTCAACCAACAACACTTTTTTTTTTTTATCTCAACTTATTCCAATATTAGAGCAATACACTGTAACCATCATTCACATTGTAATTCTATTCGTGATTCCCATAATCATTCCCATAAAAAAATTAAACCAAGAGCTCCCTAAGAATGTCGGGCATGAGAATGAAGAAATCAAGAAGAATACACTAGATAAATATCAACATTTTAAAAAGAAAAATTCATGATCAAGAGCATTCACAATCCATTCGAACTATAGAAATATGCTGCAATTTGCACACACACCAAATCATACCTACAATTTGTAGATGATCTTCTGTCTGTTTGTCTAATGATTCATCTTCGTTCAGTAAGGAGAATCATGGCCAGGGCTATCAGCATGCATATCCATCAAGTATCGTTAGAACTTGGGGGTTAGAGTCTCTGGTTTGGTTGTTTTTGTTTTTCATGGCGCTATTTGGCGTATTGAGCTCCTCCCTGTGATAGGTGATAGTTTTGGAGACTGCGTTCGAACTGGGCTAGAAAAGAGCATTGGAGAAGACGGAGTTTTTTAGTTTGGTCTGAACGCAATCCTTGTCCAAGAGTTGCAGCAGGACCAAATGCATTAGAAGATACAGGAATCTGGGAGTGAGTTGACTGTGTTGCGCTTTGAGATTGTTGCTGAGGGTAGAAAGGCAGGGATGATGGAAGCTCTTCGGTACCATAATCGAGTTCATTCTGCAAATTTTTTTGTCAACTTCATCAAAAAGGTTAAGAAGCTTTTGAGGAAGGATACTCATGAAATTGCCTTCTATCTGAAAAATTGTGAAATAGGACCAATGAACTATACATCATAGATCATCTTTCTTTTCTCTGTTTGATGGTGAAAAACTGAAAACTAGAAGCTTCACATAGTTTTTAGAGTAGGTCTTCTTTGAACTAGGTTCACGTGAACAATCTTCTTTCAAAGTAATACTGTTTGGCACACGAAGTATCACGATTTAAAAATGCTTGATTTTATGTGTGATTCTTTTTCAAAAAGACTAAACTGTGATACTTAGTGTGCTAAACAATATTACTTCATATATTAAACAGTAACACGGAGTTCAAGATAAATCTTTTTGTGAACCAAGTTCATAGAAGTTTTTGTCTAGTTTTTATCCTCTTAATGAACATAGTATTTACCAAAAGCAACAATTACAATCAATAAAACGGAAGCATTGACACAGATTCCTTCCAATGCTATTCAGATAACTATTGAGAAAGTTGTATCTCATTGAATGCCTAAAGCCCCCATTTCCCAACTGGTCGAAAGCACATTCTTTTTTCCCATTAAGTTTTTAAGAGGTTTAAGTTAATCACACGAGTGTTATAGGACTGCTTTTCCAATCTCTACATAAACTGAATCTACCGTCCGGGTTTTTTTGGTTAGCTGAAAAATCTAGGAAACATCAGAAACTATAAACCAAACCCAAAGTTCCTAAAGGTAAACAAAAATAAAGTAATGCCAAGTTCACTCAACAACCTCCAACAGCAAAGCAACTAATATATACTTGTCATGAGTCATGTCCAATTTAACAATAGATTTTAAGCAACACCTAAAACCAATTCTGTTCATAATTTTATAATGGCATCGTGTGGTTCAAAAAGAGGGTCCTAATTTGCAAGAACACTATCTATTTCACAAAAGCTTTGTTAACAGGCACAAAAGAAACAGGTGTGATTGTTTCTATGTGGTGGAGTATCTATCTGATAACTTCGTTTATGGATTTTTTTTTAATTAGCGACACTCACAGACACAAAGGAAAACAAGAAATGGTGTATCCATAGTTATTAATGGCGCAAGGCGCCCACAAAGGCGCGGGCGCCTTGCATTGCATCCCCGAAAAACAACATAAAACCTCACGTAAATTCTTTCTTCCTCCACATCTTCACCTTTCTAAGTTAAATTCAATTTCATCTTCATTTTCATCTTCATCTTCATCTCTAAGGCCGCTAAAAGATGATCCTCTCACACTCACACACCCACACCCTTGCCCTAAAAAGTGAATCTTGAAACACTAGATGTGATTCACTTAAATATTAAGACTTAAGAGATAGTATTTTTATAATTATGATGTTATTTGACAAATAAAAAAAATGTTTTTTTATTTCAAACCCTAGATGTACGCAAGGCACGCCCTTAGGCGCGCTTTTGTCCCAAGTCGAAATCCAAAGCGCGCCCCAAAGCGAGCGCCAGAAAAATCCCAACCACCGGGCCTATGGCAAAGCAGATGGCGCCTCTGAGGCGCCTTTTAATAACTATGGGTGTATCCATTCCATATTCAATATACCAAGATCAAACATAAGAATCCAAGATAGGAGACAGTAAGTTTCATGAACATTTGAACAAAGACTAGGAAATACCATAATTTATAATATTTTTAGCGCACAATACCATTTACAGAGATGAACAGCAAGGATTTGATTAAAAGTACAAGTGATGCAATATAGGGTCAACCAAAAAAAAATCACATGGTAGAGAAGCTCAGCTAGGAATGCAATCTCATGAGAACATATATACATCAACATAGAAGAGGAAGCTGATTCTAATTGGCGTTACCTGATTAACAGAATACTAATATAGACCCCATTGACAGAAACCCTCTCCTTTTGGACTGCATAAGGAAAACTTATGTAATCCCATTCAAAAAATTCAAAAATCTCAACATGATTAAAAATGAAAAAGCTTCACTATCAATAGTTCAATATGCATTGCTACGCCAACCCAACAGAACCAGAGAAAAACATGCAAAATGGACAGGTTAATAACAGTTATAGAACCTCAATTCATACATCACGTAATGGTTAATGAAAAGATGAACTTTTTAAGTAATCATTGAAAGGAGAGACCTCTTTAGCATAAGCTTAGTATGTCACTGGTCATCACTCTAACCCCATCTTCGTGCTGCCTCAAAATCCAACTATAAAGCTTCTCCTGCAATCAGAAAAAGGGTTAACAAAAAGTCCAATACAATTATTTGCAGGCAAACTCCCATAACCCAAAGAACTCAAAGAAAAAGAATTGTCCCTAATTAATCCCATTGACAAAAGCGGATACTTGAAACACAATTCATTGGAAAAAGAATGTACATGTATATAAAATTGAGCTAAAAACAACAAAAAGACAAATGCATTATCAGAGGGACGCGAAATTGAATTTAAAAAAAAAAATTACATTCATCAAAGAGAAAAATAGCAATTACTTAATTGAACCTTTCAGGCATCATCCCCTTTCCATCACTCAATCTCACGCACCAATCATTAAAATTACAGCTCAATCAACGAAAACCCAAACAAAAATACGCAATTGAGCAAACAAACAAAAATGGGGGCAAAACGCGGAAAACAAACCATGGCGTGACGCTCGCCGGCCTGAAAACGAGAGCCGCTGCTGATTGACGGACCGTGAGTAGAGCTGGGAAAGGGTGTTAGCGGCGCTGCAGAAAGCGGTGTATATGCCTCGATCCACCTCATCCAGCCCGCGTCGTATCGGATTTCCTCTTCTTGGCCATTCGAAAACTCCCAAAACTAATGAATCTGCTTTTGATTGTGCAGATGGAAACCCTAGATTGTTATCGCGGGCGAATACGTATGCGTTTGTAGAGAGGAATGTTGTATCTATCTCTCCGTGGTATATGGTTTTCGTTCCAATACGAAATGTGAAAATGGGGAACGGATTTTTGGCTTTTTTATACAGAGGGTGGAGTGCTCCTTGCTTCTGGTGCGCCACGTGGCATTCCAGGTGGCACAGGCACTGCTATTTTTGAGAGGAGTAGGTTCGTTTTAGTCGGATTTTGAGTCATTATCAAATTGATCTTGATTTGTTTTTGTTCTATAAATTTTTAAAATTGATTATTAATCATTGTAATAGATTACCAAATAAATAACCTGTATATGATAATTATTTTATTTTTTTTTTTTTTTTTAGTTTTGAATTGAATTTTCTTTTATTATAATTATTTTTTTGGGGTTTGATTAGGTGATAAATATAATATGAATATTAAAGAAAAAATGAATTCGATTTATTCTAGTTATGCCTAAACCGATCGAAAAAAATAAAATGAAAATACACATAAATCACTCTTCATCTCTTAAAAATTACGCAAAAAAATCCAGGCCCCGACCCAAATTTATTGGATTAAAAAGTTTGTTAGACATTTCAAAATTAAAAAAAAATAAAATAATTACATACGCTAAGTTATTACATTTGGTGACTACATAAAGAAAGTTAAAATATCAAATTTAAAAAATTTAATAACTTACACGACCAAAATAAAAAATGTAAAAATAATGGGATCAATTTCAAAACGAAGAAAGCTATAAGTGAAAGATAATTTTTTTTGAAAGGCTGGAGTACAAAAAAATTAATCCCCTTGAAACGATGATTTTTAAATAATAAATAGTAAGTTAAATTTTTTGTAGCTCATTAACTTCAGATCGTATTGAAATTGTCCCCACTATTTTGACTATTTGATTTTGGTTCTATAAGTTTTAAATTTTTGTCTTTTGAATTGATTCTTTTAACTCCGCCGCAGAGACTGAAACATGTAACTTTCACATATCAGAATTATTTTATTTTTAATCCCAATAATGTTGGCCTGTCAAAAATTTTTTGTCGAGTAAAAAAATAATTAAATGTTACAAAACCAAAGCGATCGAGCCGGTTTAATCGGCCTAAATTGCATGTGTTTGATTTATTTTTGAGTTTTCAGGTCATTTAGTTCGATAAATGGACCCAATCCACTTTGTCTTTTAATCTTTCTTTGCCTTTTAAACCCGAATTTAAAAATTATTGGTGATTAAAAAAAATTTAGATGTCAAGTTTCAAAATAAAAAAAAAAAAATTACCTCGATTACATATTTGATAATGTGTTGCGAAGAGATTAAATGATTAATTTAATTTTTTTAAAAAGATAAAAATTAAAAAAAAAGAAAATTCCTGACTAATTTCAAACTATATCAACCTAATTTTTTTAAAATTCCAAAATAAATATAAGAAAAAAACTTGCAAGTTTGGAAATTGCATGGGTTGCCGGGTCACTTTCTAGAATCGTGCATCCATAAACCCCAGTTTTGAAAAACTTCATCTGACAAAACCGTCTCCCACCGCGTCGCCGTCTCCACCGCCACCTCCGCCCATCGCATCGCGACAGCCACTGAGAAGTCACGTGCCAAAACCATCTCGCGCCGCAACCGCCGGTGAGCACTCACGTCATCCTTCACAAGTTCATACTATGGACAGAGGTTAGGTTTTAATGTATTTAGGATTTTGTTGAATTATGAACAAATCTATGTTGTTATTGAAAATTTCTGGGTTCTGGCCAAAACAAATGAAATTGCTAACGGAAGAATTGAGTTTCAAACCTCGCCCCCAATTTTGTTGATTGAAAAAATTGGGTATATCACACTAAATCCATATCTCACACTCGTTTTTTTTACTGAATTCTCACCGCAACTAAGCCTCAGCCTGTTCACCCCCTGTTGCTCACTCATGTGCGCGTCGCTGCCGTGCTCTAGCCTGAAGACTTGTGTTATTATTAATAATCTGTATTATTTATTAGGTTAGTTTGAATATGTCACACATTTATTTTCTGCAATCCTGTTAGGCAACTAAGTTTTTGTTTTAAAGTATAAGCACATGTACTGTTTGAGAGCAACTTTTTTGCATTGGGATATGCTGCTTTAATGGCTTTTTTGGATGCTCGCGAATTATGAATTTTATGTATTTCTTGGTACAGATATGTTTTTTGGGTTTTACCTATAATGTATTGTTGCTTGGAGAAGAGTGCTGTTTTTTTTTTTTTTTTTTAATTTAATAGAAATCTTTTCAAATTTTAGGGATGATATTGTTTCACTAAAGCTTAACTTGCACTTGAAAACTGCTGACTTGATAAACATGTTATAGATACATGACTACCTTTTGTAATATAAAAATATTTTATTTCAACTTTGTCTAGAAATATGCTTTGTTCAGTATTGCTTTGCTTACATTGACCCAGGTCGATAACTTGATACAGATTAAAATTTAAAATCTGATGTATCTGAATCAAGACTTGAATTTTGTGGCTCTAATGCTAAAGGTTCAAATGTTTATTGTGATCAGAGCTCATTATTGTGTGATTTGGGTGGGCACTGCGCTATATATTTATCAACAAAATAAATAGATACTACTAGTTAATTCACTAGATGAGTTGTTTTGCCAATATTCCTACAATTAATTTAATTTTTTTATATGACAATTTAGTAGTTATCTGACTTTTTATTTTTTAAAGGTCATTCAAAAAGTTCAACCTTCCTTGTCTCTCTTGCTCTGTTATTTGATTGATAATTTCTTGGCTATTAAAAAAATGTAGGGATATGATATCTTAATGATCATGGATTATTTACCTCATAATTTTGTTGATTACATTTGTTTAGAATTTGAATTTTTTTTAAAGATTAAAGTGGAAGTTTTTTTCCTTTCTGGCGCGAAGACCTTGGGGTTTATGCCGTTTTCAGACCTATTATTGAGATTTAAGTAGAATAAGAACCCAAGAAAAGCTTGTATTGAATTTACTTGGAAAGCAAACCAGGCAGATAGGTAAGACTACTTTCGCTTTTCTGAAGGTAAATAATGTCATAGTTTTCTCCTGATCCCTGTAGATTAAATGCTATATAATTATTTTCATCTAGTCTGTTATATTAGCTAGTTTTTATTATGCATGGAGGAAGGTTATGTCAGAAATATAAAAATTGAGTCATGATAATAAGAATGAAACTCCAAAAACCATCACTTTACAAATATTTTTTTGTTTTTTGGAAGCTAATACTATTGATAAAATTAATTTTGATCTTTTCTTTCTGATGGAATGGTGAAAATTCAATCTACTTGTTATATATTGATAAAGGTGTACATGTAAGGTTTCAAACTTGTATATGAATGAAAGGGAAATGCTTACGAAATATAAACATGTAAAGAAATAATAAATATAGATACAAAGTTGTTTATTTGGAGGAATCTTATAAACAATCTGAATTTGTCTTTGTTCTTATTATATTTCAGCCTTGGTAAAGGAAAATGGAGTTCATGGCTATGAAAATCCTCTGGCCTGTTTCTTTCCATCGCTTTTAGCGACCTTTTACTCATCCGAGATAAACGCACAACAGTTGGCCCAATAATATTTACTCCCTGGCCACACCTCCTCCACTATTCTCCTTCACTCCTCCTCCCTCACACCACACCTTCACCACCCCATATCTAATAACTCACTTTCTGGGTTTCTCCAAAATTGGATTCTATCCCTTCTGCCGCTTTCTATATCCTCTTTCTGGGCCAGCTCCTAATTGGTTCTTCAGAATTTCGATGGCTTCACCCCTTCAATTGTTTCAAACTCCTAAGAAGAATCTTATCATAGTGTTTTTCCAAACGGAGAGAATTCCATCATGTAGGGTTTTTGGTTTTCCGTGAAAAGACGGGACTTTAGTTGCTCATTCGCTTAAAGGAGAATTTCTTTCATGGGTGAAAGAAGGTAAAATGGATTGTCAACGAATCAAAACATTTGGTGGTTAATCCAGTTGATGATTTTTTGCTGCACGAGAATGGAACTGTTGGGTTTTAATGGCTTGTACAGATTACTCTCGTTTATTGGTATAGAGTCGAAATTGTCTGTAACAAAACAAAACGTAAGATCCCATTTTTCTGAATTATGTGTGTGCTAACAATAAGATGTTAAGGGAAAACACAGTGGTGCTGCGCTTGCTGAGTCCCTATCTAATGAAGAATGCTTAATTTGTTGGATAATGGGACTTACTGTTGTTTGATGTTGTTAATTGTCATCTGGGAAGAAGGCTAATTTATGTTTTTTAGTTAGTGAAAATAATCGATTATTGGTAAAAGATGCATGTTCCATTAAGTGATAAGTTGGGATTAAAGGAGGAAAGACATTGGTTTGGTTGAGTTGAATGGCATCCTAGGGCTGGCTATTAATTGTTTGTCATCGTGAGTGACATACTGTTGGTTGATTTGAGGTCTTCAGGGGAGTGCAATGTCTGTTCTTTTTGCTGAATCTGGCGAGTTTCTCTCGCCTAAAAATGATGGGTTTTCTCTCGTTAAGGGGCAGGTTCCAGGGTTTCTACTTTACTGTGGCTACAAGGAACTTACTACTTTCTTTTAAGTGGCGTGCGGAAACCATTGATGTCGGTCTTGCAGGGGCACATAGTGTTCCCAAACCAATATATTTCCGCAGTTTAGATTATCAGAGTTGAGAGCAAATTCAAAGATACAAGTTACAAGCTAGCCTCAGAATCGGTTATTATGCTATTTTGGGACTGCTTGGGGACAATAATTTCAATTTTTTGTTATGGCCCCTAATCCTAAAGGGAAGTGGATTTGTCTTGCTCGAAATTTCCAGGTTTTGCAAACCCGACATGCTTGGGGACTCTTCTGGACTTTCATTGTTTGGTTCCTGATTGTAAATGTGGTAGTTGTTTAATTCGAGAGGAGTTCTGGAGATTCTTCCAGTTTGGACTGACTTCGAGACACAAAAAGGGCTTAATTTTTGGGGTTTAAATTTCAAGCCAGACTTTTTTTACGCAATTGCCCTCCGTTGATAGTAATGGTGGGGTTTACGCTTATCAGGTTAACATCATCAGGAAGCTAGAATCACAAAAACTACTTTGCAGATGGAAGCTTCCGAAGCTGGTTGTCAAGCAAGAGAAAAAGCATTTATTTGGAGGACAATGATAAATTTTTTGTATGATTGCTTAATATTCTGAATACAATGGGGTTGAAGAAAACAGCATCTAAAATTGGAGTTTCTCGATGCATAACTTGAAAGATAAGTTAGCAGATACATTGTGGAAAGGAAAGAGAAGATAAAACGAGAGTGATGAGAATAAGCATGTTTGAAGTCTATGTTTGATTATCATCAAGAAAACATGTCCTAAAATGAAGGCTTTTAAAAGTCTTTGCCAAAAGGATCCTCTCTTGTTTTTTTTCTGCTGTATTGAAAGGTATTAGTTGGCCAACTAGCATAAATGAAATTGCTTTTGCCGAGTACTATGCAGCCTTGAGTACAACCTCTATTGGGTACCAGCCTTTCTGCACATATTCAGATTTTGATGAAGATTCTTGAGAACCATAATGAGTCACTGGAGTTTTGGATATTCCTGACCAACTAACCCCACCTTTTCCTTTTCGAAAAGCCATCTATCGGGCTAACAAATGGTCTAGAAGCAGCGACCTGCAACACT